>JAVJIX010000005.1:8957500-9252500 GCA_036785185.1 Paratrypauchen microcephalus
TTGCAGGGAAATGAATTGCATAGTCAAAAAGAGGAGACTGTAAGGTTTCATTTGATGTGTAGATTGTCATGAATCATGATCGGGATTGTGTGTTTTCATGCGAAAAGAAAAAAAAAAGTGAACGGGGGACCGCGCTTTATGTATACAGCGGTGCGCGGTTCGTGCGCGGGCACGCGCGATCTCGGCGCTACGTCGCGTCCGGGTGACCCTCGAGGTCTGCCATAGCCAAAAGAGGAAGTGGAATAGCTACTAACCACCTATGCGCCACGAATCCTACACACTGTCCCTTTAATTTTAAAACACGAGATAAAAAATAATTATTAATCAAAACTAATTAAAGTATAACAGTGAAGGCAAGAAATCTATGTTTCAACTATGAATAAATATGGTTAAAAGTTACAATAATAATAATAATAATAATAATAATAATAATAATAATAATAATAATAATTATTATTATTATTATTATTATTATTATTATTATTATATTATATTTTATTTTTTAAGGGTAAAAGTGAATGCGTTTTACACTGAAAAGCAGGGTCCGCCTCCTTCAGATTGATGAGACCTCCACCTGTGCCAATTAAGTAGCTATATCTAGTTCAGCTGTCTTCTACAAGCCCAAGGACACCATGGATAAAGCGTTTGTTTACAAAGGTAAATCAGTAAACTTGTCAAAATTCACTGTGACCATTGCTGTATTATAGCTGTGTTCTGTGTTGCATTTTGTAGATCTGAAAAGTTTTGAGTGTTCATCCCCATCTGAGCTTGACAAGAAGTTTTATGAGGAACAGAGTTGGCTGTCTGCTTTGTCACAGGATCAGCTATCAACATCCAGAGTGTCCAATGAATCTGTGGCCAACAACGGGTCTGATTTGAGGCTGTCCATACTGACCTCCCTCTCCACTTCCTTGGAACCCATCTCTCCATCTCCAGTTTTATCTTTGTCCAGCATAAATGAGCCAGACAAAGATGGTTGCTACCTAAGCGTGCCTCTACAGGGAAATTCCTCCACACCACAGTTGTTCCTTCCAAAACAAAAGACTACCGGATGTGACCAGTCGTACACTGACCTGGTCGGCTCGCAGATTTCCTGGGATGTTTCCATAATTAAATCAGAGAGCCCAAAAGTCACAATGGAGCTGAGTGCTTCTGAGTCAGCTTGGAGCCCGAAACAACCATCTTCACAGGAGCCTGATCCTAGACTTTCTCCCTGATTGTCTTCATTTTATACATTTGAATTTTTTAAGTTTTGAACCTCTGAATAAAATGTTGAATTGTTAAAATGTCATTAATATAGAAAGGGTTTATTTAGGAATGCATAATTTAATTTACATGAATTACAAAAAAAACCCCACAGAAGTGCATGGTATAGGAACAAGAAATGTCCCTAGCCAAGTACATTGCTCATAATGGATTGAAAGGCACCTCTGTGTCAATATCCTGCTCCTATAAAAGAGACACAATAATTAGAACATGCAGCAGAGGCTGTAATGAAAAGCATATAATTCATGTTACCTGATTGAGTTTCTTGAATTCAACAACTTGGAAGAAAACATGTTCCAAAATGTGCTTGGCATCTCTCTTCTCTTTGTCCAACTTTGCTGTCACCCCCAAAATCTCTCCACATTTTCGCACATAAAACTCAAGATCATCCTCTGTGCCTGAAAAATAAAAATTTCAATGTTGAAATCCTCACTAATATTTAGAGCACACAGTTATAAAAAAAAAAAGAAGGGAATTTTACATTTATTGGTGAGTTGAGCAAGGCGTACTTTCTCAGATGAGAATGACTCATCCAGATCAAACAGCTCAAGCATTGGTGGAGGTAAATCACTTATAGAAGGAGGAAATACCTAAAAAGTACAGTACAATTTTGGAATTTGACACAAGAGAACAATTCAGTATATTCATTTTAAGACGTATGATGACTTACAGCAGGCTGGAGCTGAGGAAGTGGAGTCTCAAACTGTGGGGTGATCAACTGAAGAGGCTCACATTTAACATTAAGTTGCTTGTAGGCACTGCAGACAAACAGGTTTTCCTTAAAAAGATGCACTATGCAACTTTTTTCTTTGCTACAATGTTCCACAGTATGGCATTCACTTCATCCATATACCATTTATTTACACACATTTTCACAGGTGTTTGCGGCAAAAACAAAATCACCAGGATCATGTCTCTACAGATCTGATCTAACACTTTGCCTGGCAGCACCTCTAACTTGTCTTCATGGAGATGGTTAATACTATACTGTGGAATATTCCAGGAGACAAGTAATAGTTATGGTAATCAACCCACCTAATAACTTGGGGCAAAGTGTTGGTGGACATGTTAAACAGTGACGTGACAAAGAGTTGTGTGAAGTCCTTGGGGTTTTCGTCACCTTCTTGTAAACAAACTCGCCGTTGCTCAGACAAACCTCCAGTGTCTGGCAACATGGTGTAATCTGTGATCTGAGGGTTGAATGACCAGTGATTGAAAGCCATAAGGTACACTTTTCATTGTATTATATTATTATGTCATATTAAATACATGCTATTCTTTGACAATTTTACTTGTATATACATTCACATGTTTAAGCTCAAGTAAATTATTAGTATTTGTTCACAAATAGATTCCATACCTCTGGATCTTCAGCATCAATCTGATTGAGTTGAACTGTATCAGTCATAAACCACTGTAGCATAACATCCTGAAAATATCCCCCATTTTAGACATTATTTAAATACTTATAACTGATACACTAGAAATACATTGACTCACGAGGATTTTACTATTCTCTTCTTTATCTATGTATTGATCAGTAAACATGTGACAGGAGCCCAGTACAGCTAATTTGCCAGCCTCCTTGAAGAGACAGAGAAAAAAAATTATATATTAATCTACATGAACAAATGTAATAGCTGTTTTTTATATTAACTTACCTTTCCTTGGTAAAAGGCTAAAACAGGTCTGTTAAGGGGGAAACAGACTGAGCCACTTGAAAGAGCAGCTACAGCAGGTTTCATTACACTCAGCGTAGCTCCATATGGGTAGATAAATGTTAAAGCTCTGTGAAAACCCAATTATTATGAGGTTATTTTTTTTCTTGCGTTTAATTCAGTACAAAAAATTAAGATCTGAAAATAGCAGATACATTACTGTGCATTATTCCCAACATTTTCATCTTCTGTAATTCCAGTCATAGCTTTTCCAGCGGCTCGGCTGATTTCCCTACAACAAAAATTTAAAGTAAGTCTTGACAATAATTTGAGATAAAATACATAAAGACAAATATAAGCAATAACAACAAACCTATTCAAGACACCATTAGATACAAGAGCCTCTTTCGGATGGAAGTATTTATAATATACATTCCTCACAACAGCATCTACACGTGATTAAGGATAAAAATATTAACAAAATAAACTCAATCAACCTATAAAACTCTAGCGAACATTTTACAGACATACCACTATTGACCATTATACCAAAGTCTTCCAGCAGAAAGTTAATATTGGTGTCAAATTTAGATTCTCCTCCTTCACCCAGCATTACAAGTACATTTCCTCCTTCATCAAGGTAATGTTTAAGTATCTCCATCTGTAAACATGGACAGACAGCCAGATAGTTAATGTTTTTAGATTAAATGTGATTAAGATGTGCTTGTGTTTTTCACTGAATAATTATTAACCTCTGATGCAGTGAACTTCTCCCTTGGACCAGCAGTGATCCACAATGTACCCCCTTTCAACTTCTCCAATGTCAATTCCTCCTTCATACTATACATGACAATGATAATGGTATTTTAAAGTCACAATAGTCACAATACTTGGCTCTGAAAAAGAACACTGCTCACCTCTGAATTTTCCATTGAGCCCTGAGTCTCTTCTGCAGTGACTTGTATCCGTTGTTTGTGGTAAACAGTTCCCTCTTCGAAGCATTGAAGATCACGGTGTTATGCTCCATTATTGGAGTTCTCTTGTAACTGTGAAGCCATAAATCTAACACTGTTAATGTCCTAATTTCTTTGAGATTATGTTAAAATGTGAACAAAGGCAAAGTGCAAACCAGAAATTGTTTTTTTTTTCCTCTGGTTAAACGCACACTTGTACGCTGATTGTCCACTAACGCTAATACCCTGTTACGTTATTAATCTAATAACTCATGTTTATAAAGGCTGCTAGCAGTTACTTGCATGTGCCATGACGTTAATAAGGCTGTAAAGCACAAAACTACAACTGTTAACTGATTTCTGTAGCTTATGTGGCTAACGGGACTAACCTTAGCTTTGCTAACATTACGCATTTGTGTCTGTCTACGGATAATTTAGCATACCTTCATTAATGGTCAAACAGTATTTATTACCATCCGGTCTTTCGTCGAGATATATCGTAAAAAAAGTGAGTATTATACGTACTTTTATAAGCTTACGGTTTATGGACATAGCTTTTCCTGTTGCATGATGGGAGATGGTGTGGTAACTAGGGGCGCTAAACCTTAGCAACCGACAAATCAGCGCTGGCCGAGTATCTGACGCTGTTATAGACTGCAATTGTAAATATTACCTATATCTATATCTATATCTATATCTATATCTATACCTCTCTCTCTCTATATATATATATATATATACATATATATATATCAAGATCAAAGTCAGCTTTATTACATAATTTATTTTATAGATTAGCATAAAACATGTTAAGTGCATACATAAATATGTTAAAATATGTAAAATAAAATCACAATCAGTAGAATTAATTAGTAAAAGTAACATTTACACAGACAGTTACAGTTTGCTACTCGGTTTCGCTGGTCTCACTCTGAGAACACCTTCTTGTGAACATGAGGCTGCCAGAACCCCATCTCTCCTCCACATTCTGCCGTGGACCAGCCCACGGCTGCCTCCTGCAGGACAAAACAAGCTTTTGATGAGAAAGACATGTGAAAATTACGGCAGATTTTTACTTAAGATTTCTTTATGGCATTATGTTACATAAAATTGTATAACAAACATGAATATAGTCATTAATTGCGTCAAAAAGCCCACATAAATAAAAAACAAAACAAACCTGCCCATGTGCTTTCACACTCATAGAGAATCCACTCATCACTTCGGAAAGTGCTATGAAACCACATGGCATGGTCCAGGGAGGCAGAGAACACGGCCCTGTAGTTAGGATATGGCAGGAGGGCAGTGCCCAGAAAAGCATAGTCTGATAAATATGCGGCAACACAGCAATGCAGTTTCATGTTTCCTTCACCTAGAAAGTAAAAAAAAAACGGATCACAAAATAATAAGTGTAGTATGCTAATTGGAGGATGGTCTACCTAAAAGATTAGATTATTTAACGAAATTGTGACATTTACCTATAAATCCCCGAGCTCTCACCCAAAATACCATCTTTGGTTCGATTACATAAGCTCTGGTGAATGTTGATGGACTGACTGGCTTTATTTCAATGGGGACCTCACTCGCTAGCAGTTTGTTAAGACCCCGTCTCAAGTTTTCTGTCAGGTCTGGTCGGCTGTAAACCCAAGAAAAATGTATTACTTAAAGGTCAACTTTTTGAGAACAGAGTCTAGTTGGTGAGGGCATTTACTTCAAATAAGACTGGATTAGCTCCTCTATAGTTGGGAGGTCTTCTGGTAGAGGCACAACAGGCATGGTGAACTGATGCTCAATAGGACTGGACTGTAAAAGGTGGAAAGAGGCCTGGCAGATGAAGATGGGCTGTCCATGCTGAATTGCTTTAACAGAGCGGACTGAGAAACTGCGACCATCTCTTATGCGCTCCACTTGGTACAACACTGGCACTTTGGGGTCCCCTAGACATCATAAAAAAATGGTCATACAATATATTAAAAAATCATTATGTTTAACACTTTGCACCTATAAAACCATAAGTTGCAGATCTACTTTGACCATACCTGCTCGTACAAAGTAGCAATGAAGAGAATGTGCATAGAGACTGTCGCTGACTGATTTTGCTGCTGCCACAAGAGCCTGGCCAACTATTTGACCTCCAAACAAGCGCTGGGTACTGGGAACCCAATGATGTGTCCCTCTTGAAAAATAAAAATATACTAGTAGGCCTATTGTACATATACAGTAATTAACATACACACACAGTATTAACATATCAATCACATTGAGGTATAAACTCTCAGAACCTGCAGATAGTTTTAGTTTTAGTCACCTGCTGTACATAAACCAGGCCCTGTACCACCTACACTTTAACAGACATGCCCTGGCTACCAAAACACACAGACAACCTATTTCATGTGTTACTGGTCAGTTTTCCAGTTCTGAACATTTTTACAGCTAAGCAGTGTTAAGCAGAGATTTTACTTCAAATATTCAGACATGGGGGTCTGCAGCCAAACTCTTTTCATCGAATATACTGTACTCGTTTCTCTTTCCTTGATGTCGTTTAATGGTAGTTAGTAGGGGTGGGTATTGGCAAAGAAGTCACGATTCAATTCGAATCACAATTCATATGCCACGATGCGATACTATCACGATGCATCACGATACTTGAATTATTGCGATGCATTGCAATATATTCGACATACTTCAGTGAAAATGTACCAAAAAAAAAAAAAAGAGGATAACTTAAATATCAGTGGCTGTGTATCTGGGTAGTGTCTTCAATTGATACATAACTCTGAGCAACTCAATTCATAACTGAATTTATTGAATAACAAAAACAAATAAACCAAACCAATAACAAAAAAAGTGCATAGGATTTTTTCTAAAACAAAAAATGATGTTCAAACATTTGAACAAACAATACCCTTTCACAAAGAAAAAAGTGCATAGGATTTATAAAAAAAATAAACTAATACTTATTTATTTATTAATATTAAATATAAAAGTATTAAATATAAAATTATTAATTAATAATAATCGATTTTTGGTAGCAAGAATCGATGCAGTATATTGTGAAAGTTAGTATCGCGATGCATTGTCATGATGATTATTTTGCACACCCCTAGTAGTTAGCACCATCTTAAAGGGGCCCATATTTCACTATTTTCTGATCTATGTTATAAAGTTTCCTCATCACAAACATACCAGGAGTTCTGTTTTGTTTCATTCATACATGTTTAATTCACAAAGCCTGCATATTTAGGCTGAGCTCTTCTCTAAAAACAGAAAACACTTTGTTCCATCGTTTTTAACTTTTTGTTCTTCTGATTTTAAGATAAGATAAGCCTTTATTAGTCCCACAGTGGGGAAATGCCAGTAAACGCAGTGTTTTGGACTTGCCAATCTCTACTGAACTGAAGGTATAAGGTAGCTGTTAACTAGAAAACTACCACTTCATGACATCACAAGGTGGGACAGAGAATTTTGAGCTTTGAGGAAGTGGACAGGGTTACTCAAAGATACTGTATGTGAAATAAAGACAACTCCTGGTATGTTATTGAGGAGGTAACAGCATTGTAACATGGCTTAAAGCTCACAGGAGTCACTTTTGCGTAATATAAGACATTTAATGAGGTTCAAGGCTCTGACTTTTACTTTGCACCCATACAAATGTTTAATCAACATGACGCACAGTTCATGCAGTATACTGGGCATCCTTTACGTGAGTTTTCCAGAATTCAAGACTTACCGGTACAAGTCTACATCAAGTGTCTCTAGGTTTAGGACACTGTTGACTAGAGGCCCCCTGAGATCCTGGGAGAACTTATGGGACTCGCTTGAGTTTAAGTTTTGTTCATTTTGTGCAGATGTCGCTGCATCTTCCTCCTCCGCCATGATTACAGACCTCTTCCTCTTTTAAGCAAGGAAGAAATCACACATTTAGCGTTTTGTTCATTACCGCCCCCTGCAGGAGTGAAGCAGAATTACACACAGTGAGAGGAATCTTTTCAGAAATATTGACGAGAAACTGAAAATGTTACAATTTAAGTGCAAAAGATAATAATATTGACAAACACAAGGTAACATAAACACAGTTTTACTCGGGTAGCGCCATACTTCCATGGGTAGCACCTACACATCCCCAGTCCTCTCTTTTGCTGATCAACTTATATACAGTACAGTGGTACCTCACCTTATGAATGACCCAACAAACGAAAATTTCAAGGTAAATTTTGGTCTCTAGATACGAAAGAAAATTCAAGTTACGAAACGCGAAATCTAAAAAATTCAAATAATGCGCGCTCAGCCACACACATTATAGCTTTTCTCAGACTGGATTTAAACCCCTCTCACACCTGTCCCCCGTTCAAACACCCAAACCCCCACAGATTCCCAACAAAACGTATCAATAGTGAAGTGTGGGGGGAAGCGGGAGGGGGGAGAAGACTGTGCGCAGACATGTGCATGACCCGGCGCGGAGCTGCCAGCAGGTCCAGACCAAGGTCTAAACCTGGACTGGACCAGGACTAAACCTGGACCAAACCCGGACCAAACCAGGACCAAACCAGGACTAGACCAGGTGGATTAAAGCACCTATTTCCTGGTTTCGTTTCGAGTCACAGCTGAGGGGAGCAGAAAATAGGACAGCACGCAGTCTGAGCGCATGAACGCATGAACGAGACCCATGCAAGAGCCGCGGTGGTCTAGACCTCCTCTAGACCTGACCAGGTCTAGAGGAGGTCTAGAGGAGCCGCGGTGGTCTGGACTAAACCAGGACTAAACCTGGACTAAACCAGGAGGAGCCGCAGTGGTCTGGACTAAACCAGGACTAGACCAGGACTAGACCAGGACTAGACCAGGACTAGACCAGGACTAGACCAGGACTAGACCAGGTGGACCAAAGCGCCGCGCGCACGTCCACCCCCTGGCCTTGCCTCGAGCCACAGCCGGCCTCTTCAAGATCTCCAGGCCGGTGACCAGGACAATCCCCGGACCCATGCCCGCTTAGGGAGCTCTTAAGGCGGGCTGGCAGTGTCCCCCTGGGTCCCTGGATGTCTGGGGCTCCGTGCCTGGCAGGTCTAGAGTAGGTCCAGACCACACTATAAAAAAAGTTACACTATAAAAAAAAAAAAAAACTTGGATCGGGGCCTTGGAACGAATCAGGCTTTTTCCATTGAAATAGCTACTCAACTTACGAATTTTTCACGTTACGAAACCACTTCTGGAATGAATTAATTTCGTAAGGTGAGGTACCACTGTATTAGGCTATTTCTTCTGATCGCAACCAGCAGAGGAGACCGGGGCATACCACATTGGGTAAGCTTTCACATTGCATTTGTTTTGTTTGTTTGTTTGCTTGCTTGTTTGCTTGTTTGCTTGTTTTCTCAAAAACAATAAGGTTGATCTCAAAAGTGAAAGCGCATAAACTAACTGATATTTCATCTTTTCTGCTTGAGAAGCATCCAGATAAGCATTTGACTTGTTGCAAGTAAAAAAACAAAACAAAATATCAGTATATGAAAATTATTTTCCAAGCCATTTCAAAGAATGTACATATTTAATAAATATACTGGGCCTTGGCGTCGGTTTTGAGCGCCCTCTTGTGATGATCGGCAAAACTGCCTTGGGTTCATATTTCAACCTGTCACAGCCTTTGTCACTGTGAGGCCATGGCCCACAAATGGCGTTTTGGGGTAAACATGTACGATGTGTTTTCAGCATTTATTTATTTATTTTTTATTTTTTCTTGCTCACAGATGAACGATCCACCCAAATGATTGTTCACATTGTAATAAATCCCAATGTTTTTTTTAATGATGTTTTTAAATTCTTCAGCAGGTTTTGAGTGCAGAGTTGAGATATTCTAAGTTTTATGTTGACCCCAAAAAGATCATCTTTGTGCATCTTTGTGACAGCATCATTCTAAACCGAATCACACCAGACTTTCCTTTGGCCTTTCTTGGCGCTGTGAAGCCCCTGGGGTGCTCTTGCTTTGTCAAAATTATCAATAGATATCTTCAACCATGAATAGTATGAATTCTCTTTTCTCTGCAGCCACAATATAATGTGTTTCCTTTTTTGTGTGTGTTTTGATGGCGCTCTTGTGGCTGCACTGCACTGTGGTGAGGCAGGACTTCAAGTGGTGCTCCTGTGTTATTTTTGGCACAAGCAGCGGTTGGTGGCTCTGGAGCAGAGAGGAGAGACAGAGGGGAATCACATGGAGTCCAAACCAAGACTGTCTGAAAGACAGCTTTGTAAGGATAACAGATATATATCATTTATGTCATCTGAATGGATTGAATTGTTATATATATTGTGGACACGCTCATGTAGAAATTCATAAAATGCAATTACAACAATTGACCCACAAGCGACAATCAAATAAGTTGTTATTTTAGTTAAAGTCCTGAATAATACAATTTCTACTAGGTTATTATAATTTTTCTCTGAGGAACCAGCTGAACATCATTGAATTCAATTAAATCAGTACAAATAAAGCACAGATTCTTTCAGCAGGAGGGGGCCCAGTGATATATTTATTTTTTATGATGACAATAAAAATCTTCGAATAGTAATCCATCAAAGAGTGCTAAAACATGTCTAAAATGCATTGGCTGAGCTTGTGGCACATAAAAAGAATGGCTTTCAGTATCCTGGACCTGGGACAATGTTCAGGATTGTTTACAGGACTAACACAAAGACATAAGCCATAGGACAATGGACTTTAAAATGTTTATTCACAATGGGGCCTTTATTCTGTTAACTTAACTAATACGTGTCTTTAACAGCAGGCGCACCCAGAGAGGAGGAACTAACAATGCCATCGGCTAAGTTCCTTACTTCATACCTACAACCTCCTAACCGTGAGTGACAATGCATTACACACCCTATTACAAATATTCATCATCAGTAGTAATCTATGCAGTAGTTTAACATCTCAGTCTGTCACATTTGGTTTAACATATCCTTAGTGGGACAGTTAAGGCTTATCTCTAATCTTATGGCAGTATTGCAATATCCTCTTTTCCCATGTTGATGCTTGTATTGTTATTATTATTATTATTATTATTATTATTATTATTATTATTATTATTATTATTATTATTATTATTATTATTATTATTATTATTATTACTTATTATTATGACTATTTTTTATTATTACTTACTTTATCCCATTCCTGCCTGCATGCACTTTCTCTCTTGTTCAAATGTCCTGGAGCTACTGTGGCAAGTACATTTCTCCTGTGTGAGATCAATAAAGTCTTATCTTATCTTATCTTATATTTTGATATAGAGAGAATCTGTATGTTTGTTTTCATATGGTATACAGATAAGCATTTCTCTGATTGGTTAGTTTGCCTTACAATCTAATTTGGAAAATGACACGGTAAAGTAATGTCTGTGTGTAGAAAATGAAGAAGAGTTAGCCATAGCTGACCAGTATACTATTTGAGAAGGATGTGCACTTGCTAAAATTAATCAGAAGGAACTACTATTTCTTCCATTAAAGGTGAATATTTGACCTTTTTATTTGTTTATTAACCATGGGAGTTGTGTTTGCTTTCATTTCCTCTCATCTTTGTAAGCTGGCTCCTTCTGAATCTTTTATTTACAGCTCAGTAAATATAAAAGTTTGCCTTGACCTGTCTTATGTATAAATCAGACTGCTCCGCAATACTGTTCCACCATAGTTTTCATTACATAGGAACAGTTTTTCAGTCAAGCACTTTGTAAATGCTTTGTGGGAGTCTGACTAAGGCATGTGGTCTACAGCCATGCAACATCCAGTGTCAGCCATTATTGCTCCTCCTTATGCACTTTTGAAAACAGCTTTTGAAAAAAAAAAAGTCTCCAACTCGGCTTTTGGCCCTGGATCAAGAGAACATTATTACTCCACTTTATTTATTTATATATTGTGGTGGTAAGTTGTAGTGTGTATGTTCGTGCAGTAAGATTTGTGTGTGTGTGTGTGTGTGTGTGTGTGTGTGTGCGTGCGTGCGTTAAGCCACATAGATATTTCAATTTCTTCAGAATATTAAATAAACATGCAGCAGCAGCCTCAGTGCCAGTGGCTTAGGGGTTGGTTGGGGGGGTGGTGCTGGCGGTTAAAGGGGGGGACGAGGGGGGATCGGCTCTGGGGGGGTGGGAGCACTCATGGTCAGAGCCCCCACAGGACACAGTGGCGCCTCGCACTGGAGGACTTCTGAACCACCACACTTCTCCAACAAAACCCTGCCAGCCCTGGATCCAACTACACATCCTCAGCCCTCTCTTTTGCTCTTTCGTCTCTTGCTCCTTCGTGACTCTTAAGTATTCTTATTTTGCTGATATAATTTGTTTT
This sequence comes from Paratrypauchen microcephalus, assembly GCA_036785185.1. NCBI lineage: Eukaryota > Metazoa > Chordata > Actinopteri > Gobiiformes > Gobiidae > Paratrypauchen > Paratrypauchen microcephalus. The sequence continues at coordinate 8,969,703 of JAVJIX010000005.1, forward strand.
TTCTGTACAGTCGGACCACGTATGAAAAAGATTTAGTAAATTTTATTATTGTTGTGTGTTGTTCTATTTGTAACTTCTGTGTAGTCTTTAAAAAAATTCTCCTCCCTGCAAATGTTCCAAGGAAGTACTTAGTGGCTTGAGTTGAAAAAGAAAGGTTTGGGCAGCATGTCAGTCAGAATAACACAGAAAAAGTGGGTTCCATAGGGAAAAAGCAGTTTGTGTATCAAGCAGATCTTTGGTCCATCAGCTTACTTTGTATATGCCAAAAAGTACAAGTAAGTAAGTTCATGAAACGCAAGAAGTTAGTGCTATATTTACTGTATGTGTATGTATGTTTTGCGGTCTTCAAGCCATATTCATAGTGGTGATGGAAGCTGGAAGCTATTTAATATTCCACTTTTTTCTAATTGTATTTTTCTTTATTTAACAAAACTGTACTGTTTAATTGTAACCGGATACTCTTTTATGTTACTTGCAGAAACATGAGTTTAAAGAACAAAAAAATAAAGTAATTCAATATGACTCTCTCCTCCCTGTACTTACATACCCCTACTACTTTTGAGGTGTTTTAAACTGCACCTACTGCTTCACATTACATTTATTCCTTCTAGCAGAAAAACTCCATAGGCATTTCCTGAGCGACAAGAAATAAAAATCAGGTACAGGAGTGATGGCCTTTAATCAGTTATTACATTTTACTTAACTTTTTTTGTTTTTGTTTTGAGAGAGCTTTAAGTTTCTACTTAAAAAGCTGCTAAACGCCTGTGCTAGAGTTAACTCCGCCCACAGTCAAAATCTGAAAAATCCAACAAAGTGGAATGGTATCTTGTACTATTAATTGGATAAATATGACAACTTTGGATGTGTTACAAATGTGATTAACTGTTCCCATATCAAGATAACACCCATTGTCAAACACCATAAGTGAAGTGGAAATATATAAGTTTTATAAGTGTCACACAAGCCATTTTCTTAACTTTGTTTTTTCTGGAAGTAATTTGTCATCCGGAGGTCATTAAACGTGGTGCAGATTATATTTTAAAAGAGGCACACTGGCACCCACACGCCTTCTTCAACTCCTATAAACAAAATGGGCTCATTTAGTGGTCCTCTTGGTCTATTGGATGACATAGGAGGGGTCCCTTTAAACTTTAAAGACATTTGTAACCTAAAAATGACTTTGCCATGTAGTAAAATAGTGGATTAGAAGATCAAAATGGCAGCAGTTAAAGGGTTGATGATGCCGTTCTCATAAAGCCAAGTTTGTTTGCAGAGCTGAGAGGGTGGTCTAACCTCCCTCACCACTGTAATAATAGCTCCAATCATATGGTGGATAGGGAAAGGAAGTATGAAGATGTCTGTCAGGATGTCCAACCAACAAATACATTTGGATATGACATGCAATAATCAGTGGTGGAAGAAATAGTAAATTTGGTAAAAGTACAGACATCAGAGAAAAATAAATAAATAAATTTAAAAAATCAATTAAAAGTATCACATGAACAACTCTACTTAAGTAAAAATACCCCTTTAAAAATGTACTTATAGAGTAAAAATAATGAAGCTTCAAATGTAGTGGTTTTGTTAAAGAATTTTGTTCTACAGAAACATTTGAACTGGACTGTTTTTTATAGCTGTTTTTATTTGTACATTTTTGTAAACGTGTGAAAATAAACCCCTCAGGCTTTTCAGGTCTCATACTATAATAAAAAATATTTGTATTTTTCAGGCAGTTAAAAAATGCAGTGGAATAAAAAGTACAGGTACCTGCTCTCAGATGTAGAGAATGTAGTAGTAAGTAGTTTTACGTTCCACCAGTGGCAGTAACACATTTCACTTTGACTGAATTGGTGTTTCTATCACTGTTCTACCTCAGTTCACCCAGGTACTTGACTAAATGCTCGTAGTTTCTGGGATAGGCACCAACCATCCAAATAAATACATAAATAAATACATAAATACATATTTCACAGTATTCCCACCTGTGAAATACTCTATTTACACCTTATTTAATCCTACCTGTACCTTTGTATTTTATATGGAAGTCAACAGAGGCCATATTCATAAGCAATATTTTTTCTTAGTTGTTATCCCGAGATGACGAGATAATTAATTTGTAATCTCGAGAAAACAAAACAGTTATTCCTTGATGTCGAGAAAACAACTGAAACGTCTACCACCACGTTGTGACAGGCTGACTGCGGGGCTATTTCTCATTCTGAATAGACGCGTTTTTGGTCATTAGAATGTCTGGAATAATAATCAATCAGCTGATAAGGCAATATTTTGATCAGGGGTTGACAAAGGGGGAGATTGCATTACGTCTTTTAATTCGGGCTAATTTCAAGATTAGTCCACGGCACCTCCGCAGAAGACTGGCCCGGCTTCGTCTTTACCGACAGAGATACAGTGATCAAGCTGAGGTCATTTTCTCAAGATCACGGAATAATTTTTTTTTCTCGAGATCATGGAATAACTCTTTGTTTTCTCGAGATCACGAATTAATTGTGTCGTTTTCTCAAGATCATGAATTAATTTTCTCGTTATTAAAGATCCCATGACATGGTACTTCTTGATGCTTTTATATGGCTCCTAAATGGTTCCCTAATACTGTAAATGAATCCTTCTTCAAAATCAACACTTAGTGCATGAGAAAGACACATGTACAGAGTCAGAGTCATAATCTCTCTGTCTGAACAACTCATTCTGGGCCTTGTTGCTTGAATGCAAATGAGAAGGACACAGATTGGTTAGAGGAGTGGGTGGGGGGCAAATGCGCCGCTGGTTCCTTGTTTTAGCGGTGCGCTGTGCCTGGCCCCACTTCCGCGTGTGTAAGCGCGAAGGAGGAAAGGAGAGCCTTTTCAATGAAAAAAACCACATTTTCCCAGAAAATAAAATTAAACCACTGCTGTTTCAGAGGTCCAGAGGGTTGGGTAAAGGACTTCCGAGTCTAGAAACACTCGCATGTGCCTCCAGGCAAATTAAAAAACGCATTTCGCATTGCGTAGCTCCTCCGCAGTCCAAATTCTCTGGGCGTGATTTCCAGAGACAGGAGGTGGAGATCCAGACGGTGGTGGAACTGAATTTGCATTTCTTTTTTCGATCTGACATCAATAAGGTGCCTTGTCCAGAATCGCCCATTTGAGCTGTGTTTTTTTCAAACGCAGAAAAGGATCGCAAATGCTCAGTTTAGACATTTCGCAACTTTTAGCCATGGGGGGGGGGGGGGGGCTAAACAGGGTAGGGGAGCTCACATTAACGTTCAAAAACCTCAGAAAGTGAAAATTTCATGCCATGGGACCTTTAAGATGGAAAATATCATTAAAATCATTTCGAACATGGCCTCTGTCAGCTTCCGTAATTTTATTATATTTTATTACATATTTTTTTATTATATTGTTTACTTTTTTCCCTTGTATTTTTATTGCAGCTATTAGTACTTCTTAATTATCTTAGTGAGTCAACAGGTTCTTCTGATCCTAAGCATTTCATTGCATTGTGGACCTTGTGTTGATCCTGCATATGACAAATAAACAATCTTGAATCTTGGAAAAAATGTCAATCTTGAATCTTGAATAAATGTTATATGAAGTAGAAATGTTGGAAAATAAAGCATGGTGATGTCATCACAAAAGAACAGCCCTAGAGTTTCCTCCTCTGATGGTTGGAAGGGATAAGCTGTATAGACATGTTGTATTCCCACTAACCCAACCCTTTGTCCTCTCTTATCTGTAGTAGTGCTGTTTAAATGCTGACCTCCTGTGTTGCTGGGGTCACGTTATGATTCAGGGCCCGGTTCACTCAGGTCAGTTTACATTTTGTCTTTTACTGAAAACTGCATATGCGCTGATTGTTGAGCCCTGAGGTGAACCTGCAGACACCTGTGCTTTTGTCCTGCTCCCCCAAATCCCCCCACTCACACCTCCCTTTAGCTTTTAGTAGGCACCCACGCCCCAGGCCACACAGCTCTCCACTGTCTGTTTGTTACATAGGCCTGTCACAACAACTAATTTTGAAGTATGATATATAGCTACTAGTGGTGGATGAAGTACTCGATTGAAGTAAAACTACAGATACAGGGACCAAAAAGTCCTCAAGTAAAAGTATGACATGAAAAACTCTAGTTAAGTACCTGTTTAAAAATGTAAAGTAAAAGTATTTTGCTGAGATTTTTCAAACAATTAAAAGATGAAGTGTAGTGATTTTGAAAGAATTTAAACAGTCTCACACCATAAAGAAAAGTACTTTTTACTTTTCAGCCAAGTAGAAAGTAAAATGCAGGTTTTCAAACGTTATGAAGTAAAAGTTAAAAGTATCCACTGTAAAATGTACTTGTAAAGTACAGATGAGTATTGTCCTTTTTTTACTTCATTACCTTTCACCATTTATTGCTCGATAAAAATATCCCAATAAACAATAATATTGAAAGTGCTTAATACCACTGACATAATAACCCAAAAGCAGGATTATCCCAGTGAATGTTTTTTTCGTATGTGAACCCTATTGTAAATAATGTTAATTCTTGTAGCTTTAAAGTGTCTGTATAGTAAAGTTCATTATTCAACCAACTCAAATGTTGTCATAGAGGCTTAAAACTACAAAAAAGTAATTACAAAGTACACCCGATAATTATTGAGCCTGAAAAAAATGTTCTTTCTGTCATATTGTTACGACATAGATTCTGACTGTGGTGCCCTGTATATTTTTCTGTTGTCTCTATGTCTCTCTGGCTCAATAGTCAAAATATAGCAGTATGACTAGAAATTGAACCGTATCACTTAGTAGTTTTGTTATAGACACCTTTCTTGAATATTTTGACAGCATTGGACTTGAAGAGGGTGGAAAGGTTTTGTGTTTGTGTATTTTTCTGTTCTTTGTTGTTGTTTTTTTCAGTGTTTGCTCTTGCACAATGAAATGCACAACCTACTAAATGAAGTTTATGAGGGGAATGTTCTTAGGTAAGAGATTAAGCTTGCAACTGCAAGACTTTACCTGTTTAGTCTGCGCGGATATAGTATGGATAGGAAGGGCATCTTGTACAGTGTCCTTGGGTGTTCTGAAAGGCGCTTTTAAATAAAATGCAGCATTATTATTATTATTATCTTTTGTAAAAATCTGCCTTATTACCAGGTTAGTGACTGACTAGCCTTTTACCTTTTGTTTTTGTCAAACTTGGGATTAGGGATGCTTTCAGTGGGTGTTCCTCTATACTTTTCATGATGGCATAGCGCTAGTGAGGGGTTCAAAAGTCTAATCCATATGGAACCGATTGTCCAAGCATTGTATTTTTTCTTTTTTGTGGTCTTATTTGAAGCAACACTTACTGTTTCCTAGCTTCCTAAATAAAAGAAGTAAAAATAAAGCTAAAGGCTGTGTCACCACAAGTGTTGAGGGAACCAGTAGCAGCATGGTGCTGTGGAAAGCCACTGACGGTCTTTCCAACCCCCCCACCCTGACACACCCAGGCCAGCCCCTGCTCCTCCTGTGGGGCTTTTATGTTGTGGAGTGGACCGTGCGCCCACTTCAGACCACCATAAACATGTCGGGGCCTGATGACAGAGCGGTCGAGGGACGTTTTATATAAATTGACCTCAAGTACAGCTCATTAGAAGCCCTAAATTGGAAACATGCAGCCTGGGGTGTATAAACGCTCCAGCCACTCTTCAGGTCATGTCTGCAACTTCTAGCATAGTTAGATTTAATGGTCTGACTTATCTATTATGTTCAAATGACTATTGGACATATTGTCACTCTTATGTTTGTTCACAAAAGATCTGCTTTTGTACAAAACTAGACAGCAATAGCCTTCCGTACATTGAACTTGTTATGGGCAGGTTCATTGATATCATTATAATATATATTTTTTGTTCAATTGTATATTTTATAATTAGATCACCCATATTATAAAGCATGAAAAATGAAATGATTAGTCCTATTTTTTATTTTATTTTTTTTTACACTACATGGGGTAATAAATGTGGCACACACTAAGGAGGAGGAACTGGTGAGTGCTTGACAATATGCAATGTGCAAAAGTTTTCTTATAGCACACACACCTTTTATGTGTTTCAAATATGCAAAATAAAATTTCTTAATTTCTTAATTAAATTTCTTATTTCCAGAGTTGACATTTGATGTTTTTTCCTGAGGCTATCTTGCCTTTAATGCCATGTGGTCACTCAGTCCACCCTCTTCAAGTATTTTTATTGGTTTGAAATGGCTTAAGTGACCTAACAGGAAACTCTGCTGAAAGCTGAATGAGACAGCGCCACATGTAGTGAACTTGCAAATGCAGAGGACAAGTGCATTTAATGAAGCATTACGTTCTTGAGTTTGCTGCCCCTATCCAACCATTCTTTAATTGGGATCCTTTGTTTGACCACCTCCCTCAATAGACAATGAAGAGACATCTCCCCTCTCCCAATCTCTCCTCTCCACTGAGCATCATAATTACCTGTGTCATGCGAGTGTAACTACAGTGCTCCCTCAAAGACAGTCATTGTGCGGAGTGGAGACCTCTATTGAGTGGATGGCTTTGTTTATGCTGCTAAAGATAATGAAACTATTTGAAACTATTTATGAAAAGTTAGAGAAGTGAGATGAGACAAGTTCAGCATTAAACCAAGATAAAACACCAGAAAATGCATTTTAAATATATTTACTTTCTTAGAAGCACCAAGAAGTGATTGCTCATCACCGCTAAAAACATATACATCTTTAGGGCACCATTTATATTTACAGTGAAAATTCCACCTAAAATGTGAGCATAAAAGCATTTCAGTTGTATGTAAAATTATCCTTTGACTTCTTGGTAAGAAACATAGACATCTTGTCAAAATCTAACAAACTGGCACCAAAGCGAGAAAGGCAACACATCTTATATCATATAGTATGGTTACATAGGAGAAAATGGTTGTTTGTGCCAGATGTGGAAGACTTCTCAATTGAAGATTTATAAAAACAAACACATGCAACATCAAGATCTATAAATAAACCTTTAGGACATGGCCCAAAAACAGCCATGTTTAGACAAATAAATAAAAGTTCTTAATTTATTGTGAATTTTACGATTGGACAGCTACATCCTGCTTTTGTTAAGGCACAATATTTGTTAAAGGTTGCAAAATAATGTATAATTTAAGTCATAAATTAGATTTGTATTGTATGTAAATATGACATTAAATAAGCAAACAAAAACACAGTAAATTCCAAATATTCAAAAACGCAAAACAAAAATACAAAAGTTAACATTGAGCCAAAGTTGTACATCAGTTGTATCCTTGCAGTGTCTTAAATAGCCCACTGTTCAGTCCCTTTTCCCAGTGGTTTGTATCAGGTAAAGGCAGGTTGTGCTCTGAGCGTCAAAATCTTTAATTTCATGTCTTTTCAAGATGCATGTCATTTTATTCTGTGTTTACACATGTACTGTGGCTCATGTCCACAATCTACTCATAATGTCTGTGCGGCCCACAGATAATGAAGTGATTGCTACTTTCTGCATGCACAATCACTTTTTTCATTAACCCTTCCAAAAGTCCATCTGGTGTCTCATGTTCTCTTGTTTGACATAACAAACTCCAGCTGTGCCCATAAACATATCTGCACAGCTCTCTTAAATCTCCAATAGGCCACTGGTGTTGTCCACTCCATTGGTTGTGCCAGTTTTATCATCTCCGTTTGGGATGGGGTCAGAGGTGGAGTTGGAAGGCACTGTACCAGTGTTCATCTCACTGGGCTCCTCACTGCGAGGGTCTGTCTCTCCCTCCACACTTTTGCCCTGCAGGGCGGACTCGGCGTGGGTCTTCTGGTGTTTGGAGAGGTGGTCACTGCGAGTGAAGCGCTTGTTACACAACAAGCAGGTGAACTTCTTCTCTCGGGTGTGGGTGCGCACGTGCCGCTCCAGCTCATCAGAGCGGGTGAAGCGCTTGCCACAGAAGAGCCAATTGCACACAAAGGGTCTCTCCCCAGTGTGCCAGCGCAGATGGGCTTTCAGGTGGGATGCCTTCCCATAAACCTTCCCACAGCCTGGAATGTGGCAGCTGTGGACAGGCTTCTTCCTCAAGGAGGCGGCCGAGGCCCCTAGCCGCTCCAGCTCTTGGCAGTTAGGGCAGTCACATGAGGACCTTGTGGGTGCAGCACCTCCGCTGTAGCCCCCTGCTCCTCCTCTCGCAGGTTTGAGCCCCATTTGGCTCTCGATCAGCCCTGTGCTGGCCACAGGCTTGGGCTTGTACATGTCCTGGGGCAGCATGTGCTGTGAGGGCTGTAGGAGGTGAGAGGAGGAGCTCAGGCCCACAGAAGGGTATGGGGCTGGGTTTAAGGGGGTGAATTCGGTGCTGTAGCTGGGCAGCTGTGGGCTGAGTGAAGCTTGGGGGGCCACTGTCTGCAGTGAGGCCTGGAGCCCTGCATCTGACTGGGGCTGTGTGGCTGACAGCCAGTTGGAGTTGGGGTGGACATCCCACCAGGAGGACGTGGCATTTGAAGGGGCAGTAGTGATGCCCGGGATGCCAGCCTTGTACCAGGAGCCATAAGGATGTGTCATGTCCAAAGAGGTATACACACTGGTCAGGCAGTCAGCCGTGGCGTGGGCCTTAGACACTAACAGAGAGGGGTCCTGGGATGCTGAGGTCTGGAAGGAGTGGGAAAAAGGATTGTACTCAGAAGTGTAGCCTCCGGTCGAAGGAGGGGGGCTCCCTGTCGGGGTGAGGAGCCCGCCGCTGCCTCCTCCACTTGTGGTGAAGGAGCCAGTGTAGGAGTCCGCCAGGCCAGTGTCTGCGGTGCGGCCGTTTTTGGCTGCCTGAAGGTCAGAGGTCATGATGTATGGTTTCTTTACTGGCGAGGTACTGCCGTTCTTACCGGGGGTGGCTGTGTCCCTGATGGGGCTGGTGCTGCCGAACTTATTACAGGTAGCAGTTAACATAGCCAGGGGACTGGAGCCATAGCGTGCATCTTCCTGTGAGCAGAGATAAGAGCAGTGAGACTGAGTGTCTGCAGGAAGCAGCTCAGTGCTGCTTCTGTCAGTGTCAACACTAATAAAAAACGTATGTCTGAGTGCCACTGCGGGTTCTTCCTGCTCTCCCCCTTTTCAAAGTGGTTAGGCCAAGTTTCAAGCAGTCAGTACAAATGTTTGTGATGGTTCTGCTCGGCTCAGGATTCCCCCACGGCTATTGTTTCACTTAAACCACTGTCTCCATGCTTTTCTTATTAGTGAATTAGTGTCAAAACATTTCACTAGACTACAAAATATAGGGCCACACTTACAAGAAATCCCATCAATTGACTTGGTACAGAAATACCAATCAAATACACATTTTAGTTATCATGATTTAAAGCCTCCAGATATACCTCGAAGATATCTATTTTAAATAGTATGATGCTGTGCATGATGACATTTAATTGTGTGAACTAGGACATGGTTAAGACTTAGTTAAGACTTTTTAAGACTAAGTAGTTTTGAATATTGTTTATTATCTGTCATGAGTGAGTAAATTCACTCTAAAGGCTTTTTCTTCCTAAACTGAACAGTCTACAAAACTATTGCCCAACTGCATAATCAATAGAATAGTTTTTAACATTGTAAATCACAACTCAAAACATAAAACATAATGCAATATGCATTCGTAATCTAATGCAATAAGATAGTAATAAAAGTGTACTTACAATTACATTCCCTACCTCCAGAATAGATGCGGCCATCCCTGAGTAAAAAAATCCTGTGGAAGTGGAGGAGAGCTGAGGAGAGGCGCTCTCTGGGTCCCAGTTCAGACAGTGTGGAAGAAATTGGCCACTAACGCAGGGAAGTGTTTTGAGGCACGGGAAGCCCGCCCCCTAATTACAGCCTCTGAACTCTTTGAAGACTCACTAAAGAGCAATAAAAACTAAAGCCATGGGGGAAACGTAACGTGATTGGAGGGGAAAAAGAACAGCCAACCCCCCAAACAGGCAGCAGCCAATCATGTTTCAAGATAAACGCATGAATGGGTTACTCATCAATCACCACGCTGACTTTATATTTCAGTTTTATACTTACTTTATTTTTTCACTGGGATTTGTCCACAGGCGCCTGAAAGAAAGACTTTTAAACACAATCTTTCTGAGAAATGTTGAAAAATCCTTCTACCGTGGTCAGTTTAAAAATGAATGCAAAGCAAAGAACAGGTAGATTGAGAGACCAATGTATTTAGTTCAAAAATATTGTAAAGTTTTCCATTACAAGTTTAAAGTAGCTTCAATTAGTTACTTAAATGGGAAATAGTGTTCAGTGAAATAGTGTTAAATTTAAATAGTGTTAAATATAGAAATAATATAATAACAATATAGAGCCTAATAAAAAAAAAACATACATACATACACAAAAAAACACATACGCATGAAGCTGGATAATGACTCACTGAACTCTTCAACAGTTTCAAGTGAAGTCCCACTGTGCCTGCACATGCTCTTTAGGATCTACATCAAAACTGATTAATAAATTCAGACATCAGACATCTGATTGGCCTGTTTTCTGTGAAGTATGCTTTTTTATGTGGCTAATAAAATCTAATGTTGTGGACATGGATGTTATCGTTAATGACCCCATTCGCAGGATTGTTTTAGTAATATTTTTCACTCAAGTACATTTGAGTATTTAGTAGCAGTAGTTTTATTACTACCTATGTCCACATGTTTACAATGTAATGCTGGGCAATTATTATTTTTTATCGCTTTGAAGAAGTACAGTATGTCCTTTTCTTGTTATTTCAAAATTTTAAATTTAACTACTTGGTTTATATTTTATTCACCGTACCTTTACTCAAGTAAATCATTTGGATAACAACTTTTTACTGGAGTATTTTTAAAAGTAGGAATAGTTTAATTTTACAGCAGTTTTAGCTCTTCTGTACCCACCCTATTTAAATAACATAAACTATAACACATTTCCATGTCAAATGTAGCTGGAATAGCCATCATGTGGCCGCCAGGACAGTGTGGCGTGGTGGTGTAAAAGATCCATGTTATTAGGCTCATTACTGCACATGCGCCGTAAATAAGACGTGAAAAGCCGACTTAGGAGCTTTCCTGTGAGAGAGGAAAAATAACAATGAACATGTAGCCATAGCCCGTGCCACATAAATCCAAAAATTCAACTGGCCCCGTTTGTGGTTTCTGCAGCAGATTTTATGATAGTGGGTTCAAGCCTTTCTCTGTTTCCAATATTCTTAACTGCCTTTTCAGACATTAAGTGAGACTGCGCTTCGAGACAGGCAAATGGAAAGAAGTCATTACATACAATAAAGAAGAGATTATCACATCAAATAAAACAGCGGGTTAATAAGGGCTGGCATCAGTGTTGTTTCCTATATAGGAAGCCTTGATGAAAAATGAAGACATTCTCTGTGAATACAAAGCAGAAAACTCAAGTAAATTAAATAAATTTAACTTATAGAAATATAAAAGGAGAAATTCAATTTGTCAACTGGACAAAGTTTATTTGGTCGAAAGCGTTTCGCAACTCATCCAAAACAAATTGAATTTCTCCTTTTATCATGGATTCTACCTGGACGACTGAGGGTTTCTTCACACATCTTATAGAAATATGTACTCAGTTAGTATCAGAGTTATATTATATTGGTAACACAGTTTTAATAAGACATCCAATTTCCCCCAAAATAGAAAAGGTTTGGTGGCCCCCGCATCATCTAAAATGCTGAACAAAGAAATAATAAAGCCATATTATACTGGAAGAACTCAGTGGCAATGTGACAATTTTATTTTATAGTTTAATTTTAATATATAAAATGATTAAAACAATAACCTCTAAAACTGTTCATTGATTTCTATTATTGTTGTTATTGGCATTATTATTATGTTTCTTACTGACTTCCAAAAGTAGATGACTCTTTGAGGCAGCAGAGAGAGAAAATTAACATTAACTTTTCTTAATTTATGTAAAACTGTCCACTTTATATTCATATCAACACATCCAGTAATTGCAGAGATATTGTCCACAGATTGCAATTGCAAATGTACAAAAGGATTCTTTTAATCTCTATCCCACAGTGACGTGGAAGTCTTGCTGTAGAGTTTGAATGTAAAAGCATATCAAATATTTCACTGGAGCAGAAGAACATTTTTATTTATCCCACAGGAAGCAAGATATTCTGTGCTATGGTGTCCGTGTGTGATATTACTTGTGTACAGTTATACATATCACTTAACCCTATGTATTTAATAAAAAACTTCCTCACTTGCGTTCGCCGGATTCTCAGCATCTTTCTGAAGGCGTCTCATTTTCTGAAGGAGAGCACAGGAGATTAAAATTGTTGTCAAAAATAAACATATAATTTCAATCCTTATTTTCTCCTCAATTACAGGGCATGGTCAGAGCTGGGCTTGTCGTTCGGGAGAGTCTGGCCCTCACATGAACACAGCAGCTATATTTGGCAGTCTGCTCTCCGTCTGACCTTCAACGCTTTATTTTCTTATTCCAAAGCCGTGAGTAAAAGACCAAAGCACATACATGTGATAGTTCACCCCTGACAACCCTCACCAAGTCTGTCTATTCTATATTCAAACAAGTGCTATCTGACTGGTGCTAAAGACCATATAAGATGAAGTAATATTTTAGATAGAATCACAGTGCAGTATTAACATGAAAAATATAAACATACGATAATAATACAATGGTATATACTCTCTTATAGCAATTAATTAACTGACATCATATCAGTATTTTCAGTTATACTAGTGGTGGTTGGTGGATTTTATCATAACATTGATAAGATAAGATAAGATAAGATAAGATAAGACTAGACTTTATTGATCTCACACAGGAGAAATTCACTTGCCACATTAGCTCCAGGCAGTTTAGTGCAAAAAAAAGTTAGAACAAAAAAATTGCATGCAGACAAGATAAGTAATAATAATAATAAAAATCAGTAAATAAGAGAAAGTAGAAAAAAATTGCATGTTTAGACTATATTGTGGAGTCTTACAGCGGTGGGAAGGATTATTAAAAAAGTTTTTAAAAGTTTTGCTTCTTCCACTCGTATTGTATTTCTGCTGCTAATTTGTACCTACACATTTAATTGAATTCTTTGTTATTTTTACTAATTTAATGGCTTTTTCAAGAGATTGGTTCTCGTCATTTTAAAACAAGTTCTACATTATTCAAGCGCTAAATCGGTCTAAAACTTTTCCTGCATTGTGTTATAATGGCCCCTATGTGTGAGGCAAGACTATTGCAAATCCTTTGTGTAGTTTGATATTTTTTTATTATCATATACCATTATTATGTAGTTTAATTCCAATATTAACAGAGTTGTTTGAGTTTGAGTAGAAATCTTGTATTTGAGTCTTGTGAATTTTGATTCAAAATAGTTTCATAATATTTGGCACATAAGGATTTGTCCTCCCTTTGATTTGGCTCTATAGTCACTCTTTAAGTGAAATCTTTTTTTGTCTTAGACTACATTAATATTTTTTGTTTAACACTGGGGAGATGAGGGTTCATTTGCCCCCAAACATCGCTGAAGTCGTGTGCACACGTGCCCGCTCCCTGTTTTATTGGCTTGGTAATAATCTTTGACTTTTGGAGTGTGCTCATTTACAGCTCCCTTCAAAAGACAGTGAATGAGATCTATAATTAGAGAATACATGAACCTTTAACAGGCTCTTTAAACAGCTTTCTCTGCTCTTTTTACCCATTCTGCATGGTGGCGTTGGGCACATCCAGTAGGCCTCTTGAGCTGGGTGGGCACCATTATGCTCCCCAGAGCTGATTATATGGTTTGTAAGGATCATTTAACTCATTTAAAACCTTTTCAACTCCCTATTTTTCACTTTGTCAATGAAAAACACCACTCTACTTACAATGTTCTTTATATCTGTAATATAGCTGTCAGTGATTCCAATATCTTTTTTATGGTAATTTATTATTAATATCTTTGCATTTGAATAATGTAATTTAAAAGTGCATTGCTCAGCTTTTCTGGTGAAGGATCCACCTCCTGCTTGTCTCCATGGAGATGTTATTCATTTGCCTGGAATGTTCCATGGTATGACATTAAAAATATCCATTTACCATTTATTAATTGCAGGTATTGATTCACCCTCGCTGTGTGAAGGAGAGGTTTCGCAGGTCTTTCCTTCCTGCTGCTGTCAGACTGTACAATGAACACTGTTAACATGTCATTCAACTTTATCTGCTCTACAATATTCAGCTATACTCCAGAGTCTATTTTTAGGTCTATTTTAAATTATCCTAGGCCATTATGTATTTATTATATTGTTCGGTTGCATGCTACTTGTTCTTGATCTGTGCGTTGCAACACTGGAATTTCCCCACTGTGGGACTAATAAAGGCATATCTTATCTTATCTTATCTTATTTCTGTTACTCAAAAATGCAGTAATTCCTACTGTTAATGGGGGCGACTCCACAGATCTGAACTGTAATGTAGCGTAGTGCTGTAACCTGCTTGTCTCCCTTGACTCTATACTATGTAACATTATAGACAAAGCAATAACACTTCCATGGAGTTGAGCTGGTGGCAGACCCCCCACTTCAAATGTTACGCAGGGCACCTTTCTGAACATTCAGATTGGAATTCTAAGCAAAAAAAAATTTTCTTAATTTTTTATCACACATCACTAGGGAAATATTAGGTACAATCGTTTAAATTGATACTTACAAAATAACTGTCAATGTAAAAAAAAAAGGAGTGGTAGTGGTAGTAGTAGTGGTATGGAACCCACCTTCACTACACTCATTTCAATAACTTGGTCTTCTGTTTTGTGCACTGGTTTCCGATAGACTTCTTGCTACCATTAGGCCATTACTGCAACCAAGTAAGTGTACATAATGTTGGATCAATGGAATATCTGGCCGTAATGCGTTTCCCTTAACATTCCCCCTCTAGGCTGCAGCCTCACAAAATTAACAATGTTAATAATACTCCGACGAAGGGGGAAAATTGAAATGATTAGATGTGTTTTAGTTCAGTGCTGATGGAAATGTGGTGAGAGGGAATCAGGGTCAGGGATAGACTTGCCTTGCAGCATGACTCTGTGCTATTTTTCCAGGCTGTGTGGTCAGAGATTCGGAGAGCTTGTCGACGGAAAATGAGCGAGCAAGAGACTTGGGGGTGCAGAGAGAGAGGGGGACGTATAGACAGAAAAAGCGGTGGTTAGTTATACAACACACTAGTGAATATCATCTTAATACATCATGTACCATTGGCTGTTGATCATGGCGACAGATGGCCTTTTGGATTGTGATTGGATGCGGAAAACATCTCTCAAAATTCTTGTATCATTCGGAACAAAATATATAACTTCTTTTACCTGAGATAATTTATAGTTTGGTGCTTTGATTGTTGATTCTGAGAAAATCTGTGTTGTTTCTCAGTCCTTTATGTTGTTTTTTGCTCTTTTTTTAACCTATAAACTGCCATGTTTCTGTTTGACTCGAACAGACCATATGTTTCTCTGATTGATTAATCCGCCTGTCAATCACGCTCTCTAAACTGGAGAGACAGAGCTTGTTTTGTAAACTTTTGTCAAAGCGTGTGGTTCTGGCTGGCCAAGTATGAATTCAGTGTTTCCCACAGGTTTACTGTATATGAGACTATGGTGGCACAGTGAATCCTTATGGAATAAATTTATTGAATCCAAGTTTTGGAGTAGATATGTCACTTTTCATTGCCTCTACTAATCAAACAATTAAAGGTGCATTGTGTAACTTTTGATTTGTCTTGCATTTATTCAATTATAGGTGTTTTTATTGCTTAATAAAACATGAGCAGAGTCGCCCCTCCCCAGATTTGACATGTCTTGGCTTGGTGGTGTCACTTTTTTGAGTCCAGGGAGATAGATACGTTTAATACAATACTGTGGAGCATTCCAGACAAAGCAACAGCCTCTCCATGGAGACAAGGATGTAACGGATCATCTACCAGAGAAGTTACACAGTTTAATGATTAAAGAAGTTACTACTATAAATGTATTACAACAAAACAAGCAAAAAGTATAATTTTTCATATGAATTTACTGCTCAGCTTCTTTTAAGACTTAGTCTGTTCTATTAATGTGAACTCACTATTTTCTTTATCAGCTCTTTCTGGTGCCTTTGTTACCTGACCCCCAGGGGACTCAAATGGAACCTAATGCTGAGCTCCACTCTGTCACAAACAAAGCACAGTGAGCAGCCTGGTACTGTATACAAACCACTGTGTGTCCTGTAATCTGTGCGTCTGTGAGGCGACCTGTGGCCACCTAATCACCCCAACAGGCGACATCATTCTGCAATAGCCCTGGATGGGGCAATTGCTGGGTCTGTCAATACTGCTTTGCAAAAAATTAAAGTATTAAATATGTTTTATATGAAACAAATAGCAAATGTTGTGTTGCTGCCATTATAATGAAAGAAACAATACAATTTTGTTCACTATAAACTGCAAACTTGATTGAAATCAGAGCAGTAATATAAAGGTTCATTGACGTTGATTCCGGTTCAAAACTGCAGAACTGAGAGGCCCCACCTCTTCATAATGACATTTCATTGAGAGCACTCAAGCCATGAATGTGTGACGATGCAGGATTACTCAAACATGCATCTTTCAATTAATTAGAGCTCATTAAAGTTTATTTTACATCATTGTAATCCATTAGTTATACCCTTGATTGAATGCTTGCAATACAGATTTGATCATTTTTTTAATATAAATGATAATGGGGTGGCAGTAGCTTAGTTGGTAGAGCATTTGCCGCGTGTGATCCCAGCTCCCACAGATGAGAGCTGCCTTTGTGTCCTTGGGCAAGACACTTAACCCACCTCGCCCTCAGTGTCTGCGGACACTGGTAGCCCCCATGGCAGAAGTACATCAAGGCCAGTTGTGACATGGGCCGTCCTCCTGTGGACTCACCACCCGCAGGAGGATTCATGGGGGCTGGTGCGTTGTGTTCTGGGCAGCAGATCTGCTTGGACTACTGCCACCGTGACCCAGAAATGGAGAAGCGGAAGAAGATGGATGGATGGATGGATAAATGATAATATTCATATACATTGGGTCTGTTACATATTTACAATATTGCTAACATAGTCTATTGCCAACCTCTAGATATTTATGGATTTTAAAAAGTACAAAAGATTAAAGTACATCTACAATAATTTACATACAACTATTTACTACTTTCTATGTTCATGTAATTTTGAATGAAGAACCAGGTTGCTGGTTGAAAAATCCCTATACTGTGTTTCAAAGTACAGTGTATAACTTCACAGTGATACATCAGTCACATTTTTGTCTCCACAGAGACATCCAGCAGTAGGGCATTACATTTATTTATCTTGCATATATTAAAAAAAAACACTGCTTTGAAAAGGCCATGAAATTTATGTTTGAGATATATTTGGGGAAAATGTTCCATAGAAGAAACTATTACATGAAATAGATGGCCGTTGACAATAATTTAAACTGAGAAAACTGAAATAGATGTGACAGTATGTAATTGACACAGTCCGTTTGTCCCGGTGCTGCCTGAGCCCCTGACTGCAGCTGGCCTGAGGTTAGGGTGGGAGCTCCTACTCTGTGGAGCCCTGCCAACATGAGTGCGGGGCTTTTTAAAGACACTAAATTGAGGTTTTTCTTATTTTATTTCATGCAGGCGAATCCGGCAGCATGATGTGTTCCATGTGCACCAGCTGTCACTTTTGGTCGCAAAAACGCTTCTCTAATTGATCTGATTGTCTCCCTGGTAACAAACACACACAGTAGTTGTTATATTTTCTCCTTTATGTGTTAATAATATACTGATCTCCAAAGCCCAATAAACAGTAAACCAATCACGTTTCAGATATCTTGTTAATATAAGGTTGCATCATCCTGCACATTTTCTGTGTCATCAGGACAAGAGTCACATAGCTGTAACCCACATCCACTTAGATCAAATCATACATTATATCACATGCCCAGTTAGGCCTGCACTTATTCTGAGATATAAGTGTATAGTGTAGGCAGCATAAATGACTAAATGAATGAAATAGTTTTTTACATAAACTGTAAAACTATACAGAACATTCCCCATTCCATTTTATGTGTGACAGATTCCTCAAACTTCTCACATTCAAAAACAATTTGGCCACATATTGGACAGTAGAACTTTTTGTCCTTTTTACTTTCATGCCCCTTCTCCATAAATAAAGCTCCATTTCAAATAGTATTTTCAATTTTTGTTTGTGGTCACCGTCTTACAGGACAAAGCCCCATAAGTCCAGCACTCAGAGCAGTACATCTCTTGTCTTAGTGCCATAACGATGTGGTCTGTGCAGTGGAAACATCATCATTTATGAGAGACACATTACACAGCAGGAGATCATATCTGCGAGTGGGTCAGGACATGGAGTCTGTGGACCAGTGACCAAGAGTATCAGATGTCGTCCATCGAGTGCGTGGAGCAAAAGTGAAGTGTGCTTGACTAGTGTTTCCTGTGATGGAGCGGAGACTGATGTGGAGACTTCCTGATGATCAAGGAGAAAATGCTCAAGGGTTGGGTTAAAGCTGCTTTAAGTTATTAGAGAACATGATGCAAAAGGTTCAGTCTGAATGTAGCAGGAAGGTACTTGGAAAGTGCGGTGAGAGAGGGCTGGGCCCCACAGCAGAAATAGAAGGCATTATAGGAAGGTAAAATAAGCATGTCGTACCTAAAGACACTTTATTACTTATAACCTAAAACCTCTAAAATGGAAACAAAAAGGCCACGCCACACCATATGTGTGTGAGAGGAAGCTCGAGTCCTTTTTGCTTTGGACCACCCAGCGCTTCACCCACACAGGCTCCTGAAAACTCTGAGACAGAACAGCATCGGAGCAACTTCATGTTTCACAACGTCCTGGATCCAAGTCTAATACTTCCACATCTTTTCTTTCCTCTGCGATCTGGACAAACACCAAACCACACAACTAAAACAGAAGCAGGCTTCAATGTGAAATTTCATTTCTTTTGAATTTATAAAATAAGTGAAGTGAGTTTTTTTGCAGCAGGAACCAACATTTAATCACAAAGCACTGAGGAAGTGCCAAACAATTTTCTATGCTAACTGAACTGCGACTGCAGAATTCTCCCAAAGAGCGTGGCGCTTTGACTTAAAATAAAGAACAAACCGTCCTTCCCCCACAGGCCTAAGCCACAGCATGTGGTCTACTGTGTTACTGCTCTAAAAATGGCAGGCCTCGGGAGAAGCCCAGAACAGCCTCCATCGTAATGGCCATGTGGGTGTGGCCCCCGTACATGGCTTTTGAGGGGGCCCCTCCCGAACGCCCGCACCCCTTGCCAGCACCCAAGGGCTCCAGGCTGCCTGACCAGAGACACCGCGAGGCAGCCCACGCTCAACCAGGTCGATCCGGACCGCTCTGGGCGTGGCTAGGACCAGTGCTCCCATGTCACCACAGGTCGCTGCACTCTGCCCTCTGCTGGGGGCACAAAGGACGACAGAGGGAACAAAATTAAAATTTTGTGGATGAAACATTTACTAAAAGTTTACTCTTTGTGTTTACATATAAACATGTAGATCTGAAAGGAATAAAACGCAGACAGGACATCCACTCAGCAAAACACTAAAAACTTTCATTTGGTGCTCTCAGTTTGGTCTTTAATGTGGTAAAGAAAAGGCTTTAATCCTGGGTAAGACCTTTGGCAGGTCAGACAAACAAAAGCGCTGTTTGATGTAAGCATCCTGTCAAGGAGCAGCCTCTCATTGGAATGAGCATACAACAACAAACTCTGAGATATATGTAGCCATCATACATATACTCAAAAAGACATCAATGTAGTAACCTAGCATATTAATTTCACTATTGTCTAACCTGGGGAGACATCTCCACATCTTGAGCTAGGCCTGATCCGGAATATTTTAGTGTACTTTCACATATAGTCCCTTAAGTGAACCAAACTCAGTCCTCTGTAAGTTAACCAAAAAGTACAAAAAGTGAACCAACGGAAAAAGAACTCATTTCGTTTTGTGTCCAGATTGTGAGTATTTTACAAAGAGTACCGGGTTCTCTTTCTGGTCCACTTGAGCTTTGATGGGGCCCTAATCCCCCTTCGGTTCACACCAAATCCTCTAGAGCTCTCAGTCCCCCAATGCACTGAATTCTGGGTACATTGGGAATTCTGGGTTATTGTCACTTGAAACAAAATGTCTGCTGTAATGTTCGCTCCTGTGTTTTTTGATGAAATTTGCTCGCATTCACCGGGAAAATAGAGCTATTCAGATTACATATGACATTTTTGTATTTGCATTGGCATAGCCACGACAGCGACCACGGCCAGCCATGTTTACAGCTGAATGTTCCCGGTTACAGTCACGTGACATATCTACAGCAAGTGAAAAAGGCAAAGAGAACCCGGTGTGCTTTGTGTTCACAATGCACAATTTAAGCGAAACGTACCACTGACTTTTTAGCAAACCGTACTGAGACCCAAGTTTGGACGGAGGTTTTTCACACTCTATGGTCCAATTCCAGACACTCCTGAATTCAAACAGAATGTTGATGGGACTGGCTGGTCAGGCAAGGGGAAAACGGAAGTGTCTGGAGGGAAACCAAACATGGGGAGAAACATGCAAACTTTGCACAGAAAGGCCTAGGCGGCCTAGGAACTGAACCTGAAACTTTCTTGCTGTGAGGCGAGAGTAGTAACCACTCAGCTAGTATGCAGCCTTGTACCTAATCTGTATTAAATTTGACAAGAGAACTGCTATTGCTTTGGTACGACCAACAGTCATGTATCCCGATAATATTTGTATATGTTTGTGATGATTCAAAACTTCACCAAAATGAAATCAAGCCCCAGCAGCCCTGTAGTGGCGAGTCATACAGCCACATGTGATGGTAATGCAGTCTGAGCTCTGGCATAGTGGTGCAATGCGCTGTTACCTTCTGGTTTGAATCAGAGGAGAGGGGGTCGCTTTCGGTAGGTTGGCTTTTATTGCTTTTCTCCTTTGGTTTTAAACAGATCTGCCTGTTTGTGGAAGTGTGGCTGGCGGTTGGCTCCTCAGCTGGTGAGGCAGCGCCGTTTAATTGGCCTTTGTTGTGGTGGGATCGGGGGAAGGAGGCCCTGTGGTCACCGCTGCACAATGGATCCACGGCCCGCCAGAACTCACACACATCACCGCACCTACAGTCAACATATTTTGACACAATCACTCACATATTTTAGCATAGACTGTAAATTATTTAGACACATACAGTATCTTCTTCAAATCACTGATACAAGTGTCTGCTTATGACTACACAAAGGCAGTTTCCTAATAGTGTTGGTTTATAATGGCTTTGCTAAGTGTTGTAGGAAATAAAAGAGAGATTATGGGAGAATAAACAGAAGCAGCTTGGTTTGTGTATTTGAGCTGCTCCGTGAATAGGCAAACGTATAATTATCACATTTACGGGGGAAGAGCGGCTATAATGGGTCATTGTGGGTGCAGTGGAGTGGGGAGTGGATCCTCTGTTACTCAGCCACGCCTGCAGTCAGTTACCTGAAACAACATTTACAGCACATGTCAAGCCCAGGGCCTGTGGGCATAAAGTGGCCCTTTGGTTTTATTTATGTAGAAAAACACTATGAGGCAACATGTAAAACGTTCAAACAGACAGATAAAAAAACAAATTAAGCTAATTTCAAAATTATACAAAATTAAACACTCCCTGATCAGGGCAGCTGCTGTATTCTGAATACTTATAATACTTGCATTAAGATTAAGTGTAAAGGCGTAGAATTAAAAACAGCTTTATGTGTGTTTCACAGTTTGTTCTGAATGTATTTATTACTGATCAGAGAAGGAAAAATCACACTCACCACAAGAACAGTGTTTTATATTTTTCTCACTAATTTTGCAGTTTTAAGCCTTTATTGTGTGATCATGTTCCATCATGTATTCCTTTGATTGATAGTAGCTACAGTTACTATATTCTGAATGCAACCAAATGAAAGAGTAACCAGAACCAGAATACAGTATTATGAGTATTCAGAATACATATTCTCAGTACACTTCAGTTACTTCCTAATACTGTTTGTCACTCAGGATAGGTTTATTGTTACCTACTGTAATTCAGTGAAGTATTATTGTAATATGAGCATACACAGTATTCAAGGTTCTCCATTACTTTTATTATTACAAGCTTTTCCCTCTTATATATTTTCCTTCTGAAGTGATGCATTAGTCCCAGCCAAAAATCTCATTGCCGCCTTGTTTACTTTTCCGGCAGCCCCTGCATTTTTGTTTATCCAAAGCTCCACTACTCTTTCTTTTTGCTCCTGCTGCTCCGTCATGGTGGTTTTTGTGCACAACTGTGGTAAGTTTTGTGTATTTTTGTGTATTTTACTCCTACAATTGAAAGAATGATGTGCCCCTATGCTTCACTCAGCCCCCAACCCTTGTCTCTCTCTACCTCTCTCTCCTTCCAGGTCACTCAGTTTCCATTGATGCTGTTACTGTAAAATGTTCCTTCATTGTTGACCACATCAACTTAGCCAATCGCTGATGACTCATTACACAACACAACAAAGCCCAAAGAGTCATCGCTATAGCGCACATAGGCAGACACAAATGCCAGGCCAGAGCTATATCTACCCCTCTTTTTTTCTCTTTTGCTCCCTCTCTCACACACATCTCGCACACTGAAGGAGAAGAACCACTGCAATTTTTGGAAATGAAAATGGAAACTGGCACCAATTAGAAAACCAATAAAGTAACCTCAGTTCTTAATGCCTGCCAAGTGGTAGACGGGATTCTACTGGGGAGTATAGGGTTACAGCCAACTTTTAGGTATCGGCCAGATAGCATCATTCACTGCACTCACTGTTCACTGTTATTTTATTAAAACAAACATTCAAAAAATTACTTTTATCTACTTGAAAAATCATTTTTTCAGCACTTCATATAAACCCTGCTTAATATTAATTGTGGTTTATAAAATTTGAAACGGCCAGTCCGTCTATCAGCTGCATGGTTATTTTGTGTTGTTTTTGCCCTCATAATGAAATAAAATATTGAAATTTTAAACTGTAATAAATATGAACCAGGCTTTCATAAACTGTATAAAAGCTTAGTTTAATACAGTGCTTCTCAAATAGTGGGGCGGGCCCCCCTGGGAGGGCGCGGTGTCATGCCAGGGGGCGCGCGTGTGACCCTGGGAAACATGCTTTTTGCCGTACTGTACTAGAACTAAGTGTAATTGCACATCAACAACAGTAGTTGGCAGTAGCGCTTTCATTGTCGCTGTGGGGCAGGGGGCGGCAACCTTAAGTACGCGATATACAGAACAGACTCACCATCAGCAGAACATCCTCTGTCACAGAAAAAACATGTACATTCCACTGAGTCGTGTCCTTTAGTCCGACAGAAGCTGTTTATGCAATGTAATTTTAAGTTTTGTTTCTGTGAAACGTAAACAAATGTGCACAAATCTGTATTAAAAACACATTAATATTTGAGTCCTCAGTGCAAAAAGACAGTGCAGTCTTTGTTGGAAGTTTCTTTTTTGTTTTTAATGTTAATAAAAGGATACAATGTTATGCAGAGGTGTACTAATAACAATTTTCTAGACAAATAATACTATTTATAGTCGCACGCAGGGAGGGGGGGCGTGAAATTTTTTCTTCTTCCTAGGGGGGGCGTCACAGAAAATAATTGAGAAGCACTGGTTTAATAACATCATGGACTGACTGCACAGATGCAGGGAACCTGATTGATTGTGTATTGTCCAATTCTACATATTTTTCTTTGTCTTTTGTTATGTCATGTCATGTATGCATGCTATGTTAATGTTGCTGATCCCTGCTTCAAGACAGATTTTTCCATGAGGAGACAAAATAAATGAAAAACCTGAAGCCCAAATGGTTCATTTACCCCATAATTTGTAATGACACAGCACGTAGGTGTGCTATTTACACCTCTTTTGCCATACAGTGTTCTAGAGTTCTCGCTTGTTTCACGCCAAAACCTATGAAACATTGTAATTAATAATTACATATTTAACAGATGTGCTGTTAAAGACCATTTGCTTTAATATGTGAGTTGTTTACATTGCCTACCATAGGATCAGTTACAATGGAGCAGACTTGTTTTGATTCTGTTAAACAAACAGTAATTGTGACCTTCATGGTTGCTGCAATTAATAGTTTCCTGCAGGAGTGCGTCCTCAGACAGTGAGATTTGACAACTGTTTGGTCCACAGTTGTTGAAGAGGAGAGATTATGAAAAAGAACCTCTAAAGGCTGTCACATTATTATCACAATCAAATCCATGTGGATGTAAACAGCATCTGTACACATTGTTGGGAGTTAACTGAAAACATGTTCTGAGAATATACATTCTGAATACAAATTTTATATACTACTATACAAATTTTATATATATATACATATATATATATATATATATATATATATATATACATATATATATATATATATATATATATATATATATATATATATATATATATATATATATATATATATATATATATATATATATATATATATATATATATCTCACACATGGGGGTTAGGTTCCAGAAATAACCCGCAATAAGAGAAATCCGCGAAGTAGGACAACTAAATATTTTACAATTATTCTACATGTTTTAAGGGTGTAAATGCCTCACCACACACATTATACGCTTTTCTCAGACTGGAAATAAACTTTTCTCACATTTCTCTCTCGTTTAAACACTCAAACTGTCATAGATTTTCAACAAAATGTATTAATAGTAAAGCGTAGGGAGACACGAGCACCGCGCCGAGCACCGCGCCGAGCACCGCGCCGAGCACCGCGCCGAGCACCGCGCCGAGCACCGCGCCGAGCACCGCGCCGAGCACCGCGCACCGACCCCTTGGAGAAGTACGCAAACGGCACAAATGAAGCACTAACGTTTGACATAGTTTTTGTGTAGGTGTTTGATGGGGGGCCAACTTCACGCAGGTGCGCCCGGACCATGCCTCCCCTTCGGGACCGCGTCCTCGAGCCACAAACCGAACACGCAAAAAAGAAAGCAAGAGCCAAACAAATAGCAAAGAGCCACACGGGGTGATTTAATCCTGGTTTAGTCCAGGTCTAGACCTGGACCAGTCCTGGTTTAGTCCAGGTCCAGTCCAGGTTTAGACCTGGTTTAGACCTGGTCTAGACCTGGTTTATTTCACGTTTAGTCCTGGGTCTACAGTCAAATCCAATCAGCCAATCAGGACGCAGAACACAATGTTACACTATAAAAAAAAAAAGTTACACTATAAAAAAAAACAAAAACCTTGGAACGAATCAGGAGTTTTCCATTTACATAACTACTCAACTTACGAAAAATTCATGTTACGAAACCACTTCTGGAACAAATTAATTTTGTAAGGTGAGGTTCCACTGTATATATCTATATATCTATAGCTCTTTCTCTCTCTCTCTTTCTCTCTCTCTCTCTCTCTCTCTCTCTCTCTCTCTCTCTCTCTCTCTCTCTCTCTCTCTATATATATATGTATATATATATATATATATATATATATATATATATATATATATAACATATTCCAGTACAGTTATACTCACTATACAGTTTCATTTGGTGGTATTCAGAATACACAATTTTTCCATCTCCAATTAATGATAGAAAATGCTTTAAAAGCAGTGAAAAAAATATAAAGCATTTTTTAATAATACGTTTTGTCTTTACACTATAATCTAAATGCAATTTGCACTGTAGTATTCAGAATAAAGTACTCTGATTGGACCATGTAATAGAATGTGTTACAAAATACATTTTAATGCAGGTATTCAGTATTCTGCATTTTGAAAGTATACTTCCCATCACTGTTTGTACACTTACTGTACATTTCCTTGTACAAAAGTACTCAGTCTCCTCTAAGCTCATGCATATTACTTACTATACTGGCTAAAATACAGGATGGACTTGTGATTATTGAACAAAAATAAAAAGCTACACATGGGGAAACCTCCGAGAGTTGTTTGAACTTCCAGAGCAGTGGCTTCTGTATAATATATATATGCATAGTCACATTCATGTTTTTGCCCTCCTTTGAAATTACTCAATCCGCTTCTGTATTTTTGAATTATTTAAAAAAAACAGTTTTCAGTAGCTCCTTGTTCATTCCCCTTTCCCCTGTTGCTATTTAGTGCTTGTTGCCTCTGGGCTGTCACAACTACTCCACAGAGCCTGGTCTTACATCAACCGCCTCACCTCTCTCTCTTTCTCTCTCGTTCTCTCTCTCCTCTGTCCCACTCCTCCGTCTATCTCCATCTATCTCTATCTGGCGTGTGTCTGTGCTGGGCTCATGTGGAAGCGATTGGGCCGATCCTCCAGCCCTCATCAAAGGCCCAGTGTGGTTGAATGTGAGCAGGCCGTGGAGGCACCAAACTTGCGCTGGCTAATGAGACCTCACTCTCCTGTTCCTGATCTTCTTCCTTTGCCTCAAACCACAGCCGCCCTCCAGCGACACGCAGCACAACCCCACTTCCACTCACCGTAAAAAAAAAAAAAAATAGAAAAAAGGCTTTGTTTAAATGTTTAATTCTTAGTTATGTGTTTTAATTTTTGATGGAGTTCTGAAAGATGGATTAAATTTATTTATTTGCATTTACACAAATTTAAGCAATTTTTATAATAGCAAAAATTGTTGTACTTATGTTCGGGTCTCAAGTTATTCTCTAAACCTGGTGTTTGAACTATAGATAGACTGATATATCATATAGCTCCAGATTTTTTTGCTCCAGATATTTTGTCTGGGCTGAACTTCACTAAAGGAGATGCAAAGTGATTGATCTGAACACTTTAGTGCAACAAAAGATTTTGTCCATAAGTAGAGGGAACTGCACAAAATGCAAGTGCTGTTCTTATAGATTTGAAGTGAGATTAGGATGTTTATAACCCAATGCTATACAAATATATTATTATTTTTTTATTGTACTTTTGTATGCAGAGCACTCCATATTACATAATATACTATCATTTGGGGGAAATTTAAAAAATCTATCCTATATAACAGCCTCAAAATATTAGCAGAGGTGGACTGCTCTAGATTCAGAAACATTGGTATTGGCATTTCCCATAATAAGATAAGATAAGATAAGATAAGCCTTTATTGATCTCACACAGGAGAAATTTACTCGCCACAGTAGCTCCAGGACATTTGGACAAGAGGGAAAAAGTGCATGCAGGCAGGGAGGGGATAAAGTAAGTAATAAATAATACAAATAGTAATACCTAATAATAATAATAATGGAAAATAGTAATAATGATAATAGTAACAATAAACTCGTATCAGTTGAGTTGGAGCAACTAGTACAATATTTTATGGTTTAAAAAAAGCCTTTTCAGCTTTTCCTTTTGGCACAGTGACAGGATCTTTTGTGTTCTTAGAAATGTTGATAAACAGATGAACTGACCCTATTATGAGTTATTAGTTTGCTGCCAGCCTGTTACAGCAACTAACTGATATTGTGGACAGTGGCTAGTAAGTCACAGAATTCACCTCACAACATATGCAGTGACAATTAGAATTAATTTAGACTTATTTTATGCTTTTCTTTGCCAAATAAACATAGATTTTTTTTCCCCCCCCCACAACAGTCATGGATATGTCCTGATAGTACCACACTATCGATGGGCTCTTAAAGAAGCTCTTTGTGCTCTTGTGTTTGGACTGTCATTGATCATTCTTCCTTTATTTCCCCCCACAGTTCCTCCAGCTTCAGCCACAGTCCTCGGGCAGAGCTCCAGACCAGCGCCGGCGTCTGTCTGTGTCGGACCCCCTTTGGTCCTCTGCCCTGACCACTACCACAAGCAGCAAACTGATGAGACGTACATTCACCCGCTCAGCTTTAATTACACTGGTGCTGAGCTGTGCCTGCGCATAAGGCAAGGCTGCAAACAGGTGGGCAACTTGGGATCACTACACGTGTTTTTTTTTTTTTTTTTTAATATATGCATCTTAATGTATGCATAATGTGTTGTTTCACTTTGCTTTGTTTCACTGCTTTTAAAGGGATAAACGTAACATTAACATAAGTGGTTATAATGTGGACTAGTTGTAGTAGACTTTCCAGATGTTTGCTTCATATTGCAATTACTTTGGCATGAAGAAGAAAAATAAAATAATAAAATTATTAAATAAAAATTTTACATAATAATATCAGGAACATTATCTGGTCATCATAAAGAGTTAGAAACCAATGAACATTTTATATTGTTGCGTGAAGAATCCCTCAGTCGTCCAGGTAGAATCCATGATAACAGGAGAAATTCAATTTGTCAACTGGACAAAGTTTATTTGGTCGAAAACGTTTCGCCGCTCATCCGAGAGGCTTCGTCAGTTCTGGTTAGAGTGCTGGTTAGACACTGCTTATATCTCGCTGCAGGGAGGAGCTAACTATACTGCAATTTTTCCGAAACTATCTCGCCACTTTATTTTATATTGTTGTTGAAGTGTGCTAAAAATCATTTTAATAATTTAATCAAATTTCATGTGTATGGATGACTTATCTAGATTATTTTGACATTGGGCGCGCTACTTCAACACACTGTGAGGGAGTGAATGAACAATAGCTTGTGCTGTTGATAAATATTTGTAACTGGTCTGTTTTAAATTAATGCCCACATTTTATTCATAAAACATGCCAATTTTGCTCTTAAACTTCAGCTCATGTATCATCACCACAGCCTCGCACCAACTCTGGCCCATGTCCTGTCTTTGTTGTGTGGTTGTGCGCTTGAGAGAGGAGAAAAGACTACTGCATGTGTTTCTAATTCCTCTCCTCTTGTCTCCTGCCCCTCTGCTCTGTTCTGTCTCTCCCAATGTCCACCAAATTGCCCATTAGATGTTCTATTTGTATTTCTGTTGGATAGTATTCTGTAACAGTCGACTGAAATCCACATCCCAAGCCAAGTGGATCACTCCTAATGCTTTACAGAACTACCAGAAACTACTAATTTTCATATTTACTACTATTATAGTAGCTTCAAATACATACCCTGTGTACGTATTATTATCATCTCAATTGAAGTAGAAAGACACAAGATACAAATTATCATTGGCAAAATGGATCTAATTCCAATATTAGTTTTACAGTCTAGGTGCTAATACTGTAATCCTTACTATTACCACAAGTACTACTCTTCCGGCTGTGATTCTATACCAGACTGGCCATTCATCCACATTTTATTTACTCATATTTTCTAGAAAATATGTTTAAATGTTATTTGAAAGGAGTTGGAAGGATGTGTGTTACTGTATTATGCTTTAGATAGTGTGATTTATTTAATGTATTGCTAAACATGTTGGGGAACTGTAAAATCATTCACCATACTATAGCATGACATCTGCTTTTCCTCTTATGGCGTTACAAAAAAGGCTGTATTCTCTTTCTTTGTTTTTGTGGTGATATTTTAACCCCACGTGTCGATTCCAAGAAAAACTGACTGATCAAGCTCACACATTGGCGTCCCAGACAGTGACCAAACTAAATCAAATTATGCGGTCAAATGCTTAACTAAACATTGTTGTTACATTGTGTAATAAAGACAGGAAACCTACATGACCTGAAGCCCTTTGAGAGAAAGTTATTAATATCCTGCAGGCAGTAAATTAGCTGTACCTGGTGTTTGGTCTAGCGGTGGTGCGTTCACCACATTTACTGCTGGCTGTGAGTGAGGTGATAAAAATGTGGACACGAATAAGGTGCTGACTGAATGTAAATGGATTATATACTGTATGTTAGGACAGATTACCTATAAATATATCTTTATCTGTCCAGACGTGAAATCTTGTAAGTTACACTGAAAATAAACAAACACATCCAAAAAGAAATATTGACAATGAAAATAGTGTATGAGAAAGATATACAAAGCAGAAGCGACAATGCCCATGTATACAGATGCCACACACGGTGATGGGCCCAGTGACGACAGACCTGCTTTAGTGACTGGGGTAGAGGTAATTAGAGGCAGACTCCACTAGGTCACAGTTTAGTCTGTCCTGGCCTGCTCGGAGACAGAGTGGGAGTGAAGGCACAAGGTAAGAGGGATCACAAGTACAAAGATTGTGTAGAACTTGGGCATAATATTGATACTTTGCAGTGACATCGTGCTGGGGGTGTCCGACATGCATCTCTAATGCTGGAATGTTTACGAGTTACAATGGTGACACACTGCACACATTAGCAAACACTATCATAAAAGTTGTAAACTGAAAACTCCAGAAAATACAAAGTGGATTTTCAGGAGCGGTCATGTCCTGTTTAGGTGTTTGATTTCCAACAAAATGGTGAGTGACTAATTAAAAAACTTTTGGCTAATGTTAGTTAGCTTGTTACTGTATTTTTATGTGAGGGGCAAACCTAAAAAAAACATGCACCAGGGACTACAGGGACTACAGGGACAACAGGTGGAAATAAGCTCTAGTGCTACAAACTGCATCTCTCCTGTTAAGGTTAGTGTAGATTGTGCACTGTCCCTGTCTCATAAATAAACTAGATGTATACATGTGATATGTGTGCTGTTAAACATGTATACATGTTTAACAGCACACATAAGCTCACCTATTGAAGTTTCAGCTAAATGGTCACATCTTTATATAGCGCTTTTCCACCTTCAAGGCACCCAAAGCGCTTTACAACAAGGAATCACTCACCCATTCATACAGACATTCACACACCAGTGTAAACAGGCACTGGGGGCAAGGTGGGTTAAGTGTCTTGCCCAAGGACACAACAAACGGCAGCATTCATCTGTAGGAGCTGGAATCATACCGCCAACCTGTGGGTCAGTGGACCGCTCAACCAGTGATGTTTTTTATGTCAAGAGCGGGATTCGAACTGCCAACCTTTGGATCAGTGGACAAACGCTCTACCATGTCTTAGAGCAGAGCCTACAGTTAGCATCACACCACCAGGGAATGTTGATAACATCAGCTGCAAAGTATCAATATATTGGCCAAATAGATAAAAAATAACATAAGAGAAAATGTATTCAGATAGTGGTGTTTAATATTTTCAGGTGTTCAGAGAAGGCTTGCTAGTCACATCGCCTGCAATGCTAACATACATTCATTTTAGTGCACATCCACCTGTGAATGATACTTGCAAAGATATACTATATTAAGAAATAATATGTATGAAATGATTGAACAGAAGAACCCTCATTTGTTCTGGCTGTTCATTCATTCCTTCATTCATATATGGCACTTGTTACATCCTTTAACACTGAAGACATCATGCTTGGGTTTCCTTGCTTGTCCTACATCATATCTAAACATAATTACAGTAAAGTGAGACCCAATCATTACAGCTCTTATTAAAGCAGACTTTCCCCTGTCTGTCTAATCTGGTTCAAATGTGTGATGTATTGGCAGCTGTGAGAGTAAGGAAGTTTACTCTGTGTCAGTGCCATCCCTCAGAGCGTCTGTCGGCTCTTGCACAGCCCACTGCCGCCTCCTCAACCAGGACTCCCTAATCACATCTCCTCTGTGCCCAGCCACACGCAAGCCATCCATGTTTCCATGTATTCTTAAGTACGGGCATAGGAGATGAGGGCCAGACAGGATGCAGCATGTTGCAGCAAGTCCCTACATGTCCTTTGAGGAGCGTCCCATCTCACAAGGCTATAGACAGAGCAATATTGCCCAGCTAAATTTTGTTACTCTCTGAAAAATAACCTATTTTATTGCAGTTTTTAGAAGGGGAAAGGAGGGGGAAAGAGAAGAAACCATGACTGTAACTGTGGTGCCATTTGAAGCCACAGATATGTTGACTGGTTTTCTTGCTGTTTTACATCATTCTCAGCTCATCAGCGTTATTATGTCAAAAGCCTCAGTGTTAGTTTGGATGTGGAAATAAGGGTGCTTAGTTTGTGTAGCTGTTTTATATGGGCCCACACTTAAAGCTTTGTATTCAGTGTAATTATTTGTACATTATCATGATCCTTTTGTAGCTTTGTGAACTTTGTAGTTCACGTCATGGCATAAGTTCGTCAAGTGAATGTTGTCGCCATCTTGTGGTTAAACTTTTTTTTTAACATCTTGTGTGAAGAGTCCCTCAGTCGTCCAGGTAGAATCCATGATAAAAGAAGAAATTCAATTTGTCAACTGGACAACTTTGTCCAGTTGACAAATTGAATTTCTTCTTTTATCTTTAACATCTTGTGAAAATGAACCTAAGAAACCAACATATTAAAAATGGTCATTCATTGCTTTTTCCTCTTTTCAGTTATAGACAAGTTTGTTTACTGGGCCTGTAGCAGAGAACACTGTCATTGTCCTGGAAAATCATTACCACTTTGGCCTTGGTACTCATACAAGTACCTGGGTGTTCATCTGAGCAACAAACTGGACTAGAGTTACAACAACATCCACTGTACAGAAAAAGCCAGAGCAGGCTGTGCCTTCTAAAGAGATTGTAGACTTTTGGAGCACTCCTGAAGATCCTCACGACTAGTAATCACGTGCAATACATAATGTAAATTATCACTGCAGGCCCGGGTCTACAGAGGTGCAAAAGGTGCATTGTTTGGACCCTCATTTTAAGAAGGTAAAATAATGAGACTTATGAGGATGAGGGAGAGTATTGTTTTTGCACCCTTTTGAATCTTGGATGCACCACCTGGACCTGCATCACTGGAACAGTTCACTAAAGGCACAATGTTGTGTTATTTATTCATGTGTTTGTTAATCAGAACAACGTACAGTCACATATGATTGCCCACAGTCAGGCATTTCATGCTTCCTATTCTTCTGCCATTACACTGTAATTTCCCCATTGTGGGGCAAATAAAGGTTTTATCTTACATAATAGTAGCCAATACAACAGACTAAAGCCTACAAATAGCCTGCTACATAATAAGATGTCGCAACACATTGAAATTGATTATTATATTGTAGGTTATATTCATGAGGCCTGTCGGTGGCCTCTTTTGCTTCCACAGTAGAATTCATTAAACCTTTGGCTCCCTCTAGTGGTTCAAATTTCTCCTCTTTAAAAACCTCTGTCGTCATCACTCTATTTTTCCATTGGCTCACAAAACAACCAACTACATCTTCGCTGTAATGGTTTTAACCAATAGCGCCGCTGTGACTTCTTTTTACGCACAGCCTTTTTGTCATTCACGTTCCTCCTCTTTGTCAGTAAAGACTCCTCCTCCTGTTCCTCCTCCTGTTCCTCCCCACAACCCCAACCCCCTGTGATGTCTCCAGCCAGCACAGCCTCCCCGTGCACGGCATGTCTGATCAAGCGGCATAAACTGAACCCAAACCAGGCTACAATGGAGGCGCCGTCCTGTTGAGCAAATGCGACTGTGCACGATAAAGGTATTTTATTTTCTCGCCCTGTGCACCTTATAACTGCACCGGGAGATCCATTGGGGATGCCTGTGTCAAGAATATCACTGCAAACTACATAATTCTCATGCATTTTATGTCGTCCAGACAGTGCGAGTCTATTGTACAATGAACGGGGACAGAGTTACGCACAACGAGAAATCCCAGTCAACGTGATTCCATCGGGACAGCAGGACACACCAGTATGGCTCCGATAAAGGCGCTATTAATCGTGTTACTTCATGGCGGTAAGTCCGTGTGTGGATGCTGTTTACTTACGTACGTGTCCATCTGCCTACACCTAGTCATTATTATGTATCACAGAGTGGCTAAACTACTTTGGACTTATAACATCTAATTAAATCTACTTCTATTATTACTGGTGATCGTTTTTCGTAGATGTGAACAAGCCCCATCAATGGACAGGTGTTTTTTTGTCAACAAAGTAAAGTTATGTCCCAAACTGATAGGATCTTATCAGTAGTATCTATTCAGTCCCAACCTCATAGTTTCTGTAAGACAGCCCTGACCTCTCAGTCCTGTTCTAATAGGTAACTGGAATTTGTTTTTGCTGAAATCAACCAGGGAAACTGTTGCTTCAGACACTCACGTAGTCATAGTGTGACTTGTTTAGTTTGAGTCATTTATGCATTTTGGTTTGAACACAAGTACTATTGTTATTGCTGTTTTTACACACTTATGTGCCTATGACTGTTCTCCACATTTCCCCACTTAAATATTCAATAGCCTCTTATATTAATTTTCAATATTAATTTTACCTTTTGAATATTGAGCTAAGTGAAAAAAAACAATTTAAAAATGTATTATGAGCCTGCATTTTCCACTCCCTGAAACTGTGTGGTCAAAACTGTAGCTATTTCCTGCTAAATATGTATTCTGATGAACCATCTTCTGAACGTCCTCTTCATCTGTGAATGTGATTAGATCAATGGTGCACTCCTTAAACCTTCTGTCTATGTGGTGTGTTAAAGGGATATGCCACCCCCAGGTCAAACTTGGGCATCTCCCCACAGTCCAGAGACTAAAATAAGTGGTGGAAAGCGTTTTTCTGGTCACCCAGCCATTGTCCAGGTCTGTCAGCACTGACCGCCGCGGTATCTGCAGCTACTCCGCGTTAGACTGGAGTCTAACGTCGCCAGAGAAAGATTTCGGCCAAAAGGAATTCATTTGCTCGATGCTTTTCCCAATTACTTTCTGTGTAGTGCGCATTCATATCGAGTGCAAATAAATGTGCAAATCAACACGGAGAGCTTGACTTGGTCATTTTGGGTGGGAACTATTTTTCAGTGCGGAAAAAGTGCGGACGAAGGGCGGACGAAGCACACGCCACGCTGCGTAACGGGAACTCCCTTCCTGGTGCGTAACTGGGATTCCCCTGTCAGCGTGGTGTGTGCTTTGGGTGTGTTTTTCCGCACTGAAAAATAGTTCCCACCCAAAATGACCAAGTCAAGCTCTCCGTGTTGATTTGCACATTTATTTGCACTCGATATGAATGCGCACTACACAGAAAGTAATTGGGAAACGCATCGAGCAAATGAATTCCTTTTGGCCGAAATCTCTCTCTGGCGACGTTAGACTCCAGTCTAACGCGGAGGAGCTGCAGATATCTCTGCGGTCAGTGCTGACAGACCTGGACAATGCGTCACCAGAAAAACGCTTTCCACCTAGTCTGGTTAACACCTGACCATATCACAAGTGAGATATGGGTCTGGAAACTCGCTTCGAAAAATCCCGTAGCGGAGGTGTGGTTAGCGATTGCCAACGGCCGTTTATTGGGCGTTATGAATGTCTATCATTGAGCGTATACGTAAGTCCATAGCCAATCATGTCAGTTGTCAGTTCAAACTACAAGCTTCCGTTTGTCATGTGGTACGCGTCACCATCTTGCCACACCTCCCCCGCTCTCTGATTGGGGCCCTAAATCTGGGACTCTCGCTTGGACGAGTTTCCAGGCCGCCTTCCAGTTCGAAACGAACAAAAGCGGCCTGGGAATTCCCAGGCTACTTTCCACCACTTATTTTAGTCTCTGGACTGTGGGGAGATGCCCAAGTTTGACCTGGGGGTGGCATATCCCTTTAAGGACGGACAGTTGCCCAGTGTCTAATCCAGAGTGAGCATTGTCCCAAGATCTGGTGCCACCCCCGCCCCATCCCATATCAGCTCAACGTTAATTAGGACTTGATCCGCTTAAACCTCCCTCTAGAGTCTCTCTTGTCATTATGGGCGTGTTGATACTGGGCCCGGGTCATGACAGAGCTAGAGTTGTTTCTATGTCTAACACTGTTAGTACTGTAAGTGCACAGTGACAAAACGCACCAAGCTAGTATTTCCAGTTGTCCAAGAACTATCTATCATGATTAACAGTTTTAGGCGAGGTTTAGGGCGTGTATCTTTGTCTTCCTTGTGGAGTATACCTCATTAATTTGGGGGTAATCACAAATCAGAGGCATAAGTGATTTTTGTCATCTAAACTGCATTTCAGCTATAATGTTGTTACTTCATCAAAAAACACAGTTGGGTTTTGTTTGTGTAACCATTTATTAGTCTGTCTACGTCTCCAAAGTTCAAAATGCTCTGTACCACCTTGTGATGTTAATGCGGTAGTTTTTGGGTTAACGGACACCTTTTTACCTTAAGTAGTTCAGTAGAAATTATCCAAATGATTCTACTGAAGGTGTATGGGGTTTAAAAACACAGTGGAGCACTTTGTGTATTACCACATGACATCACAGGGTGGAACAGATGCAGAATTTGTATGTTAAATGTGTGAATGAAGCAAAACACAACTCCAGGTATTTTTTTTTTATGGGGAAAAAATGTTAGAACATACAGCTCTGGAAAAACATAAGAGACCACTGATTTTACTAATTATAGGTATGTGTTTGGACAAAAGGAACATTTTTGTTTGAGTCTATAAACTACCGACAACAATTCCCCCAAATTCCAAATAAAATATTATTGTTTAGAGCATTTATTTGCAGAAAATGACAAATGGTCAAAATAACAAAAAAGATACAGGTTTTCAGACCTCAAACAATGCAAAGAAA
The DNA here is from genome assembly GCA_036785185.1 of Paratrypauchen microcephalus. Classification (NCBI taxonomy): domain Eukaryota; kingdom Metazoa; phylum Chordata; class Actinopteri; order Gobiiformes; family Gobiidae; genus Paratrypauchen; species Paratrypauchen microcephalus. Next base: position 9,006,117 of record JAVJIX010000005.1, read on the forward strand.
ATTTTATTTTATTTATTTATTTGGAAAGAACAGTAATTTTCATATTACAGATTTCCAATTCAAATCTAATCTTTCCGATTATTTATATATTGTGAAAAGGGGGGGGGGACAAAAAAAAGACCCACACTAAACTATTTACAGAAACTGGGGAGCTTACTAGAATAGAAATACCATCATAAATATTGTATTATACATAGTAAAATAAAATATAACACATTTTCACTAGAAGTGGAGGAGTTACAAGAAATCTTTTCTAGTTAGGGTGATGTATTTAATCAATTTGTTCCAAATACTATAAAATTTGTCTCTTTGAATGTTTACTGAATAAGCTATCTTTTCCATCTTGAAAATGTCAGAAATGATGTCAATCCAGCCATCCAGTGAAGGCGAAACAGGGGTTAGCCATTTTTTTGTGATGTTCTTTTTGCTTGCCGCCAAAAGGGCTTGTAACAACTTCTTATCACTTCTCCGTTCCAGAAAAGTAACCCTACCTAAATACAGAGTTTCGAAATTGACTGGTAAATTTATTCCAAAAACTAACTTTAAACTTGTGTGGATCTCACTTCAATACCTTTCTAATTTGGGGCAAGCCCAGAATATGTGGTAATGATTCCCCTCCTCAGAACCGCACTGCCTCCAGCATGGTAACTAGCAACAAGATCAAATTCATTTTAAAACAACATAATACTAATGTTTACACTTAAGAAGAGTTCAGAAATCAATATTTGGTGCAATAACCCTTATTTTTAATCACAGCTTTCATACGTCTTGGCATGCTCTCCACAAGTCTTTCACATTGTTCTTTGGTGACTTTATTCCACTCCTGGTGCAAGAACTGAAGTAGCTCAGCTTTGTGTTTGTGTTGGAATTCAACAGGCGCTGGAATGGAATGGCTGTAATACATGTAGAGATGCTGATTTCAGAAAAAAAAAATGCAGTGGTCTTTTATTTTTTTCCAGAGCTGTAGATCAGGAAATGGCATAATATGGGCCCTTTTAAACCTGCGGAACAGTCAGTTTGCCTTTATTCTAAAATATAATATAGTTCTTCTTTTTAGTAGATAATAACAACAACAGAATATTGGTTTACTATTGACCATTAAAACAATCGCATTAGGTTCTGAGCAGTAGATCTGCTTGGACTGCTGCTCCCGTGACCCAGAACTGGAAAAGCGGAAGAAGATGGATGGATGGATGGATGATCAACTGCGCATGTGTGTGTAATCCTCAACTAAAAGCAGCCCATTTTGCAGCAACCAATAGGAAGAGGGCAATAACATGCAAATAACTGATCTGTGGGCACTTGGGTAGACAGTTTAATGGCATATCTCAGACTATAAATTGTGTTCAAATGTAGCTTCCCCATTTTTGTTTGTCCTGCAGAAAAAGAAACCATTGTTAACAGAAGCACTTGAGATCTTCTGTCAACTATGAATGTCTGTCTAGTCTTGAGGCATCCAAAGGCTTTTGATGATATTGATTTTTTTTTGTCCATTAATTTCCACATTTTTTGCAGGGAGTGCTGTGAAAAGCTTCAATAAATCACTAACAAAGCCTCATCAATCTTACATGACACACTCATATGAATAACATGCCTCCAGCAGTAGAAAAAAGAGGTGCATTTGGCGTTTACATTGTTTTCAAGATCATTTATTAGCTTTCTTAAGGAGTTGTGCATTATATTGTCACCTCAGAAGAAACGGCTCCTCCCTGCACTCCTCTGAGGTTCAGACAAAAGCTATGATACATTTTGAGTTTTCCCTGGACAAATTCTTCAGCATTTGTTTTGCCTTTTGTTGGATCAGAGACAGAGTATCAGATTTAGCTTTGTTCCACTGCTGACATTTTTATTGTGCTACTCTAAGCAGAAGAATTACAGTTAGCAGAAGAAACCTTGATGCGTAGTGCGTACACTTGTGCATTATCTACAGTCAGTATTTTAAAGGCCCTATATTATGTGAGCTTTAAGGCATGTTGCAGTGCTGTTACCTCATTAAAAAACATGCCTGAAGTTGTGTTTTGTTGCATTCACACATTTGAGCAATCCTGGTTTATTGGGCTGTCTACATCTCCAAAGATCAAAATGCTCAGTTTCACCTTGTGATGTCATGAAATGGTACTTCATGTTAACCGCTTTTAATTCAGTGAAGATGAGAAATTCCAGGACTGAAATTATACAAATGATTTTAGTAAAGGTGTATAGAGTAAAAACATACACACACACACAGTGGAGCCTTTCCCGATTTCGTTGTTTTTACCTGACATAATGACAATAAAGATTATTCTATTCCATCTGTATTGCCACATGACATCACAAGATGGAACAGAGTTTTCTGTTTGAGAGAAGAAGTCGGCCTAAATATGCAGGGTGTGTGTTAAACGTGTGGATGAAACAAAACACAGCTCCAGGTATGTTTTTGATGAGGAAACAACTTTATAAAAGAGTAATATGTGCCCTTTAAATTACTATGGCAATTGTTTAGTGTAAACTAATGGCATAAAGAAATGTAGACACATAAATCTAGAAATAGGCTCCCGTTAATGATATTTTATCATTTTTGTGGAGCCAAGTTTGAGTCATGCAGTCAACAACTCCAGCCAACAGAATGTGCACTGGTTCTAACAAGCCTGGATGAACAGAGTTTAGTCATTAATAAAATACAACCTGTGACTTACAGGTGATTTGTTTTCCACTGCTTTTCATTTCAAGTATACTGTGTTAAAACATTAAAACTGCATGGCACTCATGGGAGTTTAAATTAATTAAATTGAATAAGCAATATGTTTTCATTGTGCTTATAGTGAGCTGGCCCAGCCCCAGATAAAGATTTTTTACTTTGCCATTTAGAGTACTGGCTTCCTGTGAGCCATTCATCAGCTTAAGTTATTGATTCATCAAACATGCCGTGAGTGCTGTAACACACACTAGTCCCATTGCTGTTCTTACAAAGTAAATATTAATCTCACTCTAGTTTTCTTTTCCAGTTTTCCAGTTTGCTGTCTGCCGTGATGTAACTCTTCCCATCGGACCACTGTACCGCGTGGCAGGTTTCCCCGTCTCCTTGCCTTGTGTGGTGTCTGCGTACGACGGCCCAAGAACACAGGACTTTGAGTGGTTCTTGTACAGAGACGATGCCGGTGGGAGACAGATCGGTGTCATCTCCACCAGGGACCCAGGTTTTACCTACGCTCCATTTCAGTCACGTGTGAGAAACGGTGAGGTGAGAGTGGAGAGGGATTCAGGCGACCGGGCCCGACTGGTGATCCACAGGCTGCGCCCTGAAGACCAGGGCAAGTACGAGTGCTACACGCCCAGCACGGACTCCACCTACCAGGGCAACTACAGCGACTCGGTCACAGTCAAAGGTACAAGTAGTTTATTTCCGCTTTTGTGACAGTTTAATGCTGTGAATGATACTGCCATGGAGTAAGAAGAGTGTGAGAAGACTGCACAGGCAAAACAGAGATTTCTTACATTTAAACCTAGTAAGAAAATGTACATGAGCTTAAAATGGCCAAGCCTTGTGCCCATTTCTGTGCCTAATTCTGTCTTGGCTTGTGTTCTTGAATTGAATGTATGTGTGACTGTGTATGTACAAGTATTCTCTACATTCTACAATACATTTGGTAAAAGTAAAGAAATCCACATGGACACAGGACTTTAAACATGCTTTCATTATAGATATCTCTATGAGGAATGTTGTCATGATTCAATTGACATTTTCAGTGACTTACTCATCAAAGCTTGAGACAAGCTTCAGACAATATTCAGTTTGTATTTCATACTATGTAGGTAGTCATCTGGACATTGTTTTTGTGATCAAGACATTTTAGCTCCCATCCAGAAACCATTTTCAGTTTGACAGAACTAACTTGAAGCACTGAGCTTTATCCTAAAGCTTTATCCTAGTCCAGCCCTAAGGGAGCAGAGTGAAACTGGCCTGCTATTGTTTTCTTCCTAACATTATTATAGGTCAATATGCCCCTATTGTGTATTTGCTGTTTCACCTTCTGCATTCTGCAAACAGCTGGTGAGTTGAAGTCCAGAGAGGGATTCTGTTTCTTCACATACATTTCTTTTACACCCCTTGCAAACCAGTTCTTCTCTCTGCTTAAAAATTGCAACTTCAAATGAGTAATTTGTGGTGAGTAAGCTGAAATGCGTCGATTGCAAAAACAATGTCCAAATGACCAGCGTTGAAACAGTCTCTTCGCAAACTCCTGGACAAATGAGGGGGATTACACTGTCTCGCACTATGCCATCCGATACACGTCATTTCTATAGCACATTTTATAAACAAAAACTGTTTCCAAAGTGCTGCATATAGAAAATAAACATAAACATAAAAACATAACAGAAACTACGGTGGAAAAACAAATAAATAAAACATAAAGTAGAACCATAAGCATAAATACATAAAAAATGAATAAAACAAAACAATAAAAGACTGCAGAGGACCACACAACTCATGCAGTGTTAAAAGTCAGAGAATAAAACAGGCCTTTCGAGACTTAAAACACTCCACTATATACTGTAGATTAACTTTCTTTCTCAACCTATTATGGTTAGTTTACATCATTTTTAATCATTAACCTTAATCTTATTTTCAAAACAATGACAAAATTCCCTGATATAGCAGGAACAGCAAATTAAATTGGGCTTATTATTCTCCTGTGTCTGTCTGCTGCAGTGGCCTGACATAATGTAATTGTCTGTTGTGTCCGCCCACAGTGATCCCTGACACACTGCAGATCAGCCACTCTCGCTCGCTCACGGGACCGCCATTGCCACAGGAGGTTGAATTATCTCTGACTTGCTCTGCCAGTATCCAATCGGAACAGCTCACTCATCTGTCCATTACGTTTGGGAAGCGCGGCGAGACAAGTGACAGAGATGCAGAGATTATCTCCATTGACAAGATGCTGGGGGTCGTGCCTGGAAGTTCATACCAGAAGCGCTACGACGATGGAGAGATCTCATTGGAGAAGAGGAACGTGGAGGGCGGACAGGACCTGTACGTGATGAAGATGAGAGGGGTGCAGGCGGGTGACAAGGGCTCCTATTTCTGTGAGGCCTCCCAGTGGATCCGGGACCCTGATCGATCGTGGCAGAAGATCGCACAGAGAACATTGGATATTGGCAATTTGACTGTCAGTAAACTAGGTCAGTACAACCAGTGCCATGTTTATGTTGACCTTGGTGCTCTGAATTTTACCCAAATTACTAAAAATTTGAAAGGGCCTTTATTATGCTATTTTCTTTTATAATGTTGTTTCCTCATCAACATATCTAAGGTGTTTTTTTTCATTCACACATGTTTAACACACACCCTGCATATTTAGAGTTAGAAGTTCTTCACTCAATCTGAAAGCACTCTGCTCCACCTTGTCATGTCATAATACTGGAAGTGCTCCACTACACCTTCACTAGAATAATTTGGATAATCTAGAATTGCCTATCTATACTGAACAAAAGGAAAAAGGTAACTGTTACTTTGCTACCTTGAAACTATCGCTTCATGACATCACAAGGTGCAACAGAGCATTCTGAGTTTTGGAGGTGTAAACAAATTCATAGTATATATAGTATAGTACTCAAGCATGTGCGAACACAACAAAACACAACTCCAAGTGTGTTTTTGAGGTGATATCAACATTATAACATGATTTAAAGCTCAGAAGAACAATTTTGGACCTTTTTAAAGCTAATATTAATGTATAAAGGTATTGCATTTATAATAGGGCTGGGAAGTATCGTCACTCATTTGTCTACACTTGGCCCATAAAAGAAGTATGTTGACACTGGTAAACTAAACGGTTTATAGCAGTAACAAGGGATCACAAGCGTTTGGTTTGTGTTGTTTCCAAGCCTCATTGTATTAGAAATGTCATGCCCTGCATCATTGACTTGCTGTGGTGAGATTTGAATGGAGAAAAGCTGTAGTATGTGTATCCTCTGTATACATAAGGATATAAGTAAATAGGACAAGATGATTGACAGACCTAAAGCCCACCTCTCCTTTTGATTACAGGGTTGGACGTGACAACTGTCAGGCTAAACGGCTGGATAACTGCCCGTTGTCACCCAGTGTTCCAGTAGTTATTATAAGAACCACCAGAAGGATGCATAGATTTGGAAAATGCTTTATTTTCTGTGCAATTTTAGTGTCACGTCTGAGATGGTCCCATCAAAATGACAATACAAAGTGGCCTATTTGAACACATGGTCACATAAAGTAAGCTGTAAAGAAAAAAAAACAAAAAACAAAGTTTAGGTTTTAATTATTATGACTTTGTTTGGAAGAATAGTAACTGCAGCAAATAGAAATCATAGTTTTACATTAGTCAGGATTCGGTAATTACTGGGTTTATCTACATCAAACAAAAACTGAGCAAAGTTCAATATTTTCTGTCACCATAAATTAAATAGTTAAATTATTTTGTTACAATGTGCAATGACATTTTTCAATCTAAAAACGTGATAGATGTCAGTTGAAAGTTCTAGTTAATCCCTTACAAATAATAAAGTTCATCAATTTTGCATAATGTTTGTGAATCTCCCATAAACTTATATTAGGCCCCTGCCCTCCATCTGAAATTATGACGTGTTATGTTTGAATGTGAATGTTTGGCCCTTGTTTTCAATATAGTTCCTAGGTAACAGTGGAATGGAAATAACTCTATGTATGCCAGTAAAATTATACACAACTAAATGATCAAACTGAGGTAAAATCTTAACAATAAATATAGTCAGTGAAATGGGAAGTCATGTGCACTTTACTGAATTTCGTAGTTAAAGTGGTGGTGGTGGTGGTGCTGGTGGTATTCGGGTCATTTGAATTCCTCGCATAAAAGTACTGTTTAATTAAAGCATTAAACGTCACAGTTGTAGGCCGACCTGTGTTTTCGCAACACTGCACTCAGTAAAACAATGGCCTTGCACATCCCCCTTTGTCTGTGCACATAATGTGTCTATTATACAGCCGATTTCTGTCCAGATATTGTGAGCTCAGAAGTAAACAAGCTCTGAAGAAAAAACAATGCATATTTATTGTTTAGTTTTGTCTTGAAGGGACGATGTACAGAGACATTAAAATAATAAAAAACAGATTCTGCCTCAGATTTAAGCTAAATAGCTAGTTTCTGTCTGTGGTCCCTGATTTAGTTATCAACTTCTTCAGACTAGAACTGAACATGATAATGCAGATTTTATTACCTGTTCCAGAGGACTCTCCTGGTATTCTGTCTTCCCACTGAAAAAGCACATTTAATTAGAATAAGCTCCATTACCCTTGACCTCTAAAATAAGCCAGAGAAGTGTTTTGATTTGAATTCAATTCACAGCTCTCATATCATTCATGTTTTTATGTCTTTGTATATATTTTTTTTAACAGAAGATATTATAAAAGTGATGCCCGTGCCCCAAGGGGTACTGACCTTGCAGATTGGTGCCCCCCTGCTCCTGATATGTGAAGTGCAGGGTTTACCGTCTCAAATCAACTATGGACTTTTGGTTCAGTGGTTGGTCAATGATGGCACCAGAAGCAAAGAGGTATAGTTCATTTTAAGGTCAAATTATTTTTAAGTAATGTTTTGTAAAGTTGCTAAAAAGTGAATATTCTGAATATTGAATGCACATGCACCTTGTGTTTTAGGTGGAGTTGGCACGGATGACCCCCGCTGGTGTGGTGAGCTGGGGGGATGAGCTGAGCCAGGGCAGGGGCTCACTGGAGAAAGTGTCTGAAGGCCGATACACTCTCAAGTTGTTCTCGGTGCAGCCCGCAGACTCTGGCTCTTATCGATGTGCGGTCAGCTTTTACGCTCCAGACACAAGTCTCAGTCCATCTACAGCACCCATCTACTCCCAGCACTCTGAGGCAGTCACTGTCAATCTGCGCACTAAAGGTGAATTCTTTTACCCTTTTTTATATATATTTTTTATTCAGTATTAAGCCATGCTACAACCTATGACATCCATCTTGGCAAAGCTGTAATTTGACAGTGACAGAATTCTCTCTGCACATAGTTGTTTGATCGAGGATTTGATGGACATTTTTATGTTGAAGCTTTGGCACTAAAGGGAACTAATCACATGTCCCAGAATGACACTCATTCCTTTTTATGCAGTCACAATTTGATATTTTTGACATCTTGCCGCCAATTGCATGTCTGTAATTGTGTGATATCCATTCTCACAGATGTGCGTGTCACTGCGGTGGTTCAGCTCCCTCGTGGTCCCCTGTTGAAAAGAGGCAGTACCATCACTTTAATTTGCAACGTGACTATTATAACCACAGGCCCTGTCCAGGCGCAGGTGCAGTGGGTGCGCTCGCCCATTCCCAATCCAGTCATGAAGAAAGACCAAAGTCCATCCTCAGACATAACAATTCCTGACCAACCAACTGAAGTTACACCTGAGCCTGTAGCTACTTTGAGGCATGACGGTGTGGCCCAGGTATTCGCCAACAGCAGTGAGGTTAGCGTGGACCGGCTAACTGTGAGCAGTTACAGGCTGAGGGTGCACGTGGCCCGCCCAGAGGACCAGGGCTTGTACGCCTGCCACGCTCATGCCTGGGGGCAAGATCCACATGGAGCATGGTACAACACTAAGGTCAAGGCGGAGTCGAACACAGTCACTGTTTATCTCTATGCTCGGGGTAAGTATTCTTTATGTCATAAGAATTTATACAAATCTGGACATAAATAAAAAGGGAAAAAGGCTGGATAAACAGATCCTAACATCCAAGTCAGCAGAGAGTGTTTCTCCTCTCTGTCCTGCAGCATTAAAACATTCTAGGGGAAGCCAGGTGAACACAACAGGAAAGCCTCATCTAAGTTTCACTCTTCTTTCTCTGCTCTTTTGTGTAGTTGGTGATGAAATTGGGGAAAAAAAGTTAAAAAAAAACAACCACTTTGTTACCATGGGGCGATAACTTTTTATTTAAGATTGCACCTTTATGCCCCAACTATGTAACTGTAATTGAATAAATGCAAGATAGATTTTCATTGTACATCCCACTGTACACATCTAATGTGATACTGTGTATGTAACATTAAAGTAACACTATAACAAAGACAAAAAGATAAAATCTCAAGACGGGTGGTGTACTTTCGTCCAACAGTGCAACTTTAGCAATATGGACATAAATATTATGAGAAGTAATTATTAGATGCATGTTCTATTTGTATTGTACTCTCTTCATTCCTAAATCATTGTTCTTGGCTCTGTCTTTTCACATTTGTAGGTTCTTTTTTAGTGAAGTGGTAACAGTACTGACTGCCCCTAATAACCCTGGTCTGATTTACTGGCTATGCCACAGCTCTTCTGGGTTAGAGTTCAAGAAATGCCCACTCAGGTTAAGCCTGTCACTTAACCAAGTTGAGCACAGCTGTGTAAATGTCATGAAATCATTTGACCCTTTTGGCGGGGGGGTAGGGAAATCTTGTGGAGACACTTAATCTTTGCTGTTAAGTAAAATATTATTAGTAATATTATTTGTAAATTATTATTATCTTATACTTTGTTTTCTCTCTGCTAAATGTTTAGAATATACAAGTATAGGTCCTTGATACGGCATAGTGCTCTTAATTTGAAGTGTTATGCATTTTGACTTTGACTTAGACAAACTTTATTGATCCACAAGGGAAATTGTTTTGGGTACAGTAGCTCACTAGACCAGTGTCAGATGAGACATAATTATATACATCAAAATAATGAAAATAAATGTAATCATAATTAATTACCAATAATAATTTAATAATAATAACATTATTATTATTATTATTATTATTATTATCAAATAAGATTGATTGATTAATTGCATTTATATAGCGCCTTTCATGACACCCAAAGCACTTTACAGTTCATTGTTCATTCACTCCACACTTGGTGGTAAGCTACTATTGTAGCCACAGCTGCCCTGGGGCAGACTGACGGAAGTGATGCTGCCAATCTGCGCCATTGGCTCCTCCGACCACCACCAACACTCACGCACACATCACTTTCATACTAGGCACCCACATACTAGGTGGGTGAAGTGTCTTGCTTAAGGGCACAACAACAGTTTTTGTGACTGGCGCCCCACTGATGTTCAAGATGTACAATTCCTTTGGACTTATTTGATCACATTTTATTGATTTTAGTTTTTTTATGGTTTTGAATAACAGTTTAATGTAATGCTTTATGTAAAACACCTAAGCCAAAGACTACATAATATACTTGATTGTAATCTTTTTAATGTATTTATTACAAATATATATTGAATGTAAATCATATTATTGTTTTGTTTCTGCTGCAGTGGAAGATCTGCTCCTCATCCCTCTGGTTGTGGGTGTGTCTTCTGCGTTGTTTGTTGGGATCGTCATCATCTCGGCTGTGACCTGCTGCTTCATGAGACGCCTGGCCAAACAGAGAGCCCGAAAATAAAACAAGTGCTGCTGTCTACACTTTGAATCGCCTCAAAGGAAAGTTTTCCTTTGTACGGCTGGAATGATCTGGAGTCTAAGCTAACACCTAGCTTCCTGTGTTCTGATCTATTTGTTTGTTTATCAATGCCAAAAAATTGGTTTACACTCCTTTTTAACTCGCATCTAAATTTTGTAGTAGTCAATTCCAGGGGAAAAAAAAGTTTATTTTTTTAGTTTTTATGTCCACCGCTATTGTTGTTTTTGTAAATACTTTGTGTTTTTCAAAGATAATGCTGCCTTTTTGTGAGAAGAGAAAAAAAAGAAATCCCCTAAACGGACGAGACTGTTTACAGCCCCTCACTGTTTTTAGTTAAAACAAATATTTAAAAATGCCACTGCAGGTTTCCTATGCCCACATGAAACATTGTCCAATTATATGTGCACGCTTCGTCCACTGTTGCTCACTTTTGGAGAGAACATTTGAAAGTGTCTGCAGCACTGGTCAGTGGTGTAAGCAAAGTCTGCCCATGACTTATAAGGAAGGCACCGGCCCAGGACTGGCTCTATACACAGGCGTTCTTTGTGCATCTTCACAATGTACTATTTTTTCTACATGCATTGGTTATGTAGACAGAAATGCACTGAGCAGAAACATGTAATTTTTTGTCACTTTTAGCTGTTTGTTTTTACAGTTTGTTTGACTGTAGTGCTGTGTCTGAGTTTAACATTCTACAGCTGTCCCATGTAAAGCACTTGGACTAATGGGGGCCTCCCAGTCCTCTTTTTACTTGAGATTCTTTCACTTGAACAGTTATTTACTGTGCTTGAGCTGTAATGGTTACTTTGCTGTTTAAAAGTGAAGTAAAAATAGAACTGTGGAAAACAGCCTCTTATGGTACTTGTATCGCATCGTGCAAAAACAGTGTAATGTGGGACTCTTATGCCTGAGCTGAGCTTGTATGCTGTGCACTGCCGTCATGTGACTAGATGAAGGTCTGCTGTTTCCAGTGGTCACATGGTTAAAATGAATGACGAGCCACTGTGGCTAGCCCCAGGAAATCTGCAGGACACATTCACTCTGTGGTGGACACTTAAGTGAATCCTGCTCTCCACATTCTTCCATTTGTGCTCCATTAACACTGATACAGTACACTTAAGGCAAATGTCTTTTTCAAATTTGTTTGCACTCATTTTTTGTTATTTTTATTTATAGCCACTGTTAACCTCCTGTCTCTCTCATGGATGCTTTTAAATGTGGATCCTACATGAGCCTGTGCTTTCTGAACGGACTTTTATGGTTCCCTATAATGAACAAGTAAACCCATTTGTGCTCATTTCCGGAGCCACTTTGTTCCAGATCAACCACTGAAAGCTGATTTGCTGCGCCGACATACTCACCCACAACACGATTACACACGGGATCCTTGGATACACGTGCATTCTGCCAGCACACGGTGTTGCTGGCTCATATTTGATGGGAATATCTGTGTCCCTCTTTAATCCTGTGGCCCACCCCTTCTGCTCCTCTGGCTCAATTCATTTCAGTTTGTGCCCAGGGGAATTACAGTGAGCTGGAAAAGTTAAGCTGTGCATAATACAAGATACATGTTGTTGCTGTATGAATGAGGGATCCACTCTTTAGTCATGTACACACGCTGATACTGTTCCTGAATGGAGTTTGTTTTGAGTTTAATAAACTTGCTCACTTTTTCATGGTGCATTGGTAAACCTGTCAATTGAAAAACCAATTAAAAAATGTGGATTTATCAGGCCTTTGGGTATTTATTTCCGTGTGGTGGAAGTGGAAGTTAAGAAGCTGGAGGAGATGATAAAAGAAGTTTTGCAGCAGAAGCAGTTTTGTGGTAATTGTGGATCAGTCAATTGACCAAACATATTTTCCATCTTTTGCTTTCAAACCATTATATTTCTTGTGGTTGCTGATGGTGCTGCTTTCCAAGTAACCATGTATCACAACTGAAGTTCAAATTTGTCCATAAAAATGTGTATGGTCAACCATCTGAAAGTACGCTTCAATTTAAAAAAAATTTTTTTTCATATTTTTCAGTTTTTGGCATGACTGAAGAGAATATGCAATTTTCTTAACACTGACAACCTTACATTTTTATTTTATTTATTACAAGCTTTTACTGTTTCCAAATCTGCTGTATCTGCTGTTTAATAGTTACTTCAAATATACGTTTTACAATCTCTTATCTGATCTGCCGCCTTTGCCTGTCGGTGCAGCCCTGGTATGAACCTCTATCAGTATTACAGTATTACATCACTAATACAAACACAGTAATCCTCTTCCTCCTGTGTTACTTCAGTGGGCATGACGCACACAGAAGCTTTATAAAACTGATAAGGGCTTCCCACTGATACTTGTAGTACAACAGCGATCAAGGCTACATAGCTGCAAAGGAGCTGCATAATAAGATATTTCAATTAATCTTTACTCCAGACTCATGGTCCATTTTTAAAAGAGACAGACAAAGGGAGTGACAATATAAACAAACATTTATGTTTTTAAAAGACAGCCGTACCAGTATCTCCACATGTTGGAATGATAACATATTGCGCTGAATCTCATTTGTGAGTGACATTATTATTTAATGTTTTGATTTGTTAGAAGCTTCTGTCCCTAATTACTTATTTCCTTAATTACAGTAAAACTATTTTTGTATTACTACAATTCCGAGGTACTACTAGAACCTACCGTAATTAATATTTCATTTAAAAGTTGAGACCCACTCAAAAAAGAATTGGTACATTTCCAAGGGCTTTAATTATTATTATTATTATTATTATTAGTAGTAGTAGTAGTAGTAGTAGTAGTAGTAGTAGTAGTAGTAGTAGTAGTACTAGTAGAAGTAGTAGTATATATATATTTTTTTTATACAAGATTGAAGACCAGTTCTCACAAATTCTCAGAAATCTAGTGTCCCCCTACATCAATACAATATTTTCAGTCACCCTTTGTAAAGGCAAATTGGGACGCTTTACTTCATTATATGTTTATTTGTATTTATTTATTTACGTTATGTTTATTTTTATTTATTTTCTTTTGAACTCAACAAGCCTTCTTCATGAGCATTAAACAAGGCATAAAACCACACAATACAAAACCAGGCTATTCTATGCATTAACTTTTACATACAGTATGCTCACATAAATTCAGCATATTTATAAAAATCCTATAAAAACACTGTTAACGGATTAAAACATTGCTACAAAGGGCTATTAGTGTACATATTTACACACTGCATTTAAAGAAACTAACATCTAAAACATCTAAACTCAAATTCAGCCTCCAGCCCCTTCTTGTTCGTTCTGAAGATACCCACACCTGCCACGTAGTGTTCACTTGTAGTAAGTACAGGACCAAGAGCGAGGCGTGACCAGCTCCCAGAAACTGTCCTGTGGGGAAAAAACACACCCGCTCCCTTTAGCCTATAAACACATTTATATGGTAATAACATTATCTGTCATCTGTTCATGCATTTAACTGCATAATGTAAAACCATGCATTTATTATCATGGCGTAATCTTATTTTACGGGCTCTATTTTTAGACAACTGTGATGGGCGCTGAGCTAAGCCAGAGGAGGAGGGACTGATGATATTAGAAGAGGCATGGCTTTCACAGTAGAGACAGTGGTTCATGGAGGAGTAAGTGATTTAAGTACTACAGCACTCCCATCTGCTACAAATCCTCCACATCTGGGACCTGATCCGAATCTTGGGCTTTTCAAGAGTTAAATGTTGGTCAAGGTTTCATCATTGTCTGGTCAAATACAACTGATGTTTACTGGAGTAAAGTATTTGACAAGGAATGGTAAAAGGAGAAATTCAATTTGTCAACTGGACAAAGTTTTTTTGGTCGGAAACGTTTTGCAGCTCATCCGAGTTGCTTCGTCAGTTGATGAAGCAACTTGGATGAGCTGCGAAACCATGGACTCTACCTGGACGACTGAGGGATTCTTCACATATTTGACAAGGATTTGGGTTTACTGGGATTATTATTATTATTAATAATAATAATAATAATAATAATAATAATAATAATAATAATAATAATAATAATTGTTAGAGACATTTTTTATGTTTTGATTCAAAATGTATATTTGTATAGTTAGATTTAATATTTACATTGATATGTTTTATAATTTGAGTCCATTTGTGCATTTGTTATTAGCTTGCATCTTAGTGATAAAAGAATTTAAGTCGTAATTTAAAATATAACTGCAATACTGTGGTGCAGTCTGATTTGCTGCTGAGTTAATTTAAAAGCATGAGAACGCGTGAAAGACAGCAGAAGCCTCAAGCCATACGAGCATCAAAGTCTTTTGACTGTCAAGCAGTGTTTAGAAGTTCGAGGAATTCATCTTTTGTTTTGTATGATTTTAAGTTTAGTAAAGATACAAACATCAAAGCTTGGATTCAAGACTTTTTATTTTCTACTACGTGTCGCATGTGAAAGAACTTCGAGGTTCAAGGCTAGTGGGTCAGCGCGCTGCACTCACAATAATAATAATACGCTTTTGTAAATTGTAAATATCTGTGTTTTTATTTATTTTATTGAACTTATTTTGTAATCCTATTTACAGTTTTGCCTTTATTTAATTATTCTGGTATTATTGTTTTAGGACAGTCATATCAAAAAGAGCATTTACACCTTTTGATTTTTAGTATTCCTTATTCTGTCCCTCCACAGTACTTAAATTTTGTTTATAAAATGTGGATTTAAATGAAACATTGAATGAAATAGTTATTGAATTATTAAAATAGTTAGAGTGTACCCCTGCTTCAGTTGTAGACACCAGACAGAGATAGACCAAACATAGAAAAGACCAAAAATGTATACAAATCCCACATTATTATTAGAGGACTTGGAGCAGAAATCTTTCTAACCTTGTAAAATGAGTTTGAATCAAAGAATATACAAAACAAGCATGGGTGTTTTCTGACTATGGGTTGTGTGGTAAATTTACATATAACAAAACTCCCATACAAAACGAAACTTTACCAAGTCATCAACTATTTTTCAAAGTTCAAAGTACATTATTAACAGTGTTTCCTCATTCCTGTTCCTCGCGTTGTTTGTCACGTTATTAACAATCTGAACAATCATGTTGTTTTGGAGGGTAAATCAAGTGTGCTGACCTGTGTACTGCCTGTGTACGTATGTCTCCATTATAGTATCCTGTCAAAAATAATATGAAAAACTGCTTTTCTGTCAACTCTTATTGATTTTTGCTTCCTGTGGCTGTAATGGTTGTTTATCTCACCCAGCACACTGCTACTGTGACCTACTTCTCTCAAGCTAAACAGACTTTTGTCCTCCCGTGTCGTAAAAACAACATGAATGCCCTTAAAATAGTTGCCCCCTTTAAAAAACTTACTATCAAAATAGAGAATTAATTAAATTGAATTTCTGTATACAGTGATGGGAAAAATACTTGAAAATGTATTTATTTACAGAATACTGAATACCTGCACTAAACAGTATTTTGTATGTATTCCGTTACCAATCAGAGTACTGTATTCTGAATACTTGGAATACTTTTACTTCGAGTTTCATTTAAATGATAGTATAAAACACAACATTTCACAGTTTGTTATGCATTTCCTATCACTAATTGGAAAAGGAAAAATGGCACATACCTGCACTACAAGAGTTGTGTTTTATAATTTTCTTATAATTCGATACAGTTTGAAGCCTACATTTTGTGATCAAGTACCTCCATGTATTCCTACTCTCTACTCTAAATTAGTATTATCCTCTAAATTAGTATTGTGACTACGTATTCTCAGTACATGTATTCAGTTACTTCCCAACACTGTCTATATATGATCATCATTGGGCATGTGAAAGGCCGATTCTCTAAAGTGCAGCACAGGTGAGTGGAGTACGTACCCTTTTAGGAGGACAGTGGATCTGGGCGTACCACTCCTGACAGTACAGACACACCTGGACCCCCTGCCCCAGGAACAGACTCACCCACATGAAAACATTGCACATCGGGCTCTGACGCTTATCATTCATGGTGAAGTTAAAGAGAACTAGAAGAAAGAACAGAACATACTTTTATATATTTTTTGCACGTCTGTAGCTTTAAAGGGACTATGTCACTAAGCCATGTCACTACCAAAGTATAATATAGTATTCATTTGAATTAAAAAGACACTACTTACATAAACATATTGTACATGACAGGGTGCACAGTATTAGCATTTTTGAAGGTCAAGTATGTTCCACACACAATGATCAAATATATATTGGACAGAAGCACCCCAGCTCTACAACTTCAGTGAGCATGCTTAAGTCATTGTCATTGCTTTACATGCAATGTTCCATAGTATGGCATTAAACTCATCTTGCATTTATTTTATTACAGGTGTTTTTATTGCTCTAAACTACCTTGAAAAACACATATTCTTACTAACAGATCTCCCCTCCACAGATCAATGCAAAGCAATGATATCTCCATAGAGAAAAGCAGGCGCTAGAACCTTGATCAGAAAAGGGCAAAAGGAGAAACTCAATTTGGCAAATGGACAAAGGTTTATTTGGTCGAATACGATTCGACCAAATAAACTTTTGTCCATTTCACAAATTGAATTTCTCCTTTTGCCATGGATTCTACCTGGACGACTGAGGGATTCTACACACATCTTGACCAGAAAAGTTACATAGTGCACCTTTAAGGGTTGTAGAGACAGATAATCCTACACAATTATATACAACAGATAACCCTTTGTCCTCATCATATCATCTTTGCACTGTTTTTCCTTACGACCTCATGTATATAGCTGAGATATTTTTTGTTACTTGCTACTGTGTGCAAATCATTTCCCTTGTGGATCAATACATTTTGTCCAAGTCTAAGTTTATACCTAAATGTTTTATGCAATTATTATCAGTAGTACCTTATGTAAATATGTTCTACTTTCAATACTCACTCCAATCACTTATCTATCACCCTGTCTATTTTGGAGCTGTTACATTTCAAATTTTTCACCAAATATGTTTATTATACTATAACTACTATACTACAAGAGAACTGAGTGTGATTGATTTACCCCCAAAGATGGCAAAGAGGACGAACATGACGGGGTAGAAGAAGCCAAAGCCCATTCCCAAAGCGTATTCATGAACAAAGGCGGACACCATGAAGACGGAGAGCATGGCAGCTGTTCTGAACTTCCTCCTGGACAGCTGCAGGGATCAGAGGAATACTGAGGATCAGCTGCAGGTTCAGGGGTCAGCGCAGTCCACAAATATACATGTACAATATACTGCTGTGTGAGCCGTGTGTTTCAGAGCGCTTACCCACAGGAAATCTCTGTATCCATAGTAATAAAGAAAGTCATGGACCACCACGTTCCAAGTACGATAATAGTTTGCAAAAGAGTAGGAGTTCCACCAGTCCTGCAAGGTTAAGAAAAAAAAAGCCTTTGAATTTATGATTAGATTTGCTGTAGGGTAAAAAACTGGTGAGATAGTAAATAATGTGGTGATGCAGCAACACCATATTTACTGCCTCTTGAGGAGTTTGTACTTTCAGCAATGCATTATCACAATCTGGATTCAAGAGGTCGGGGCCAGACGTATCAGGTAAACATAAAACAATAGCCCACTTGGCCAACTTCTCAGTCTAGGTCTTACACAATACTGTGATCTTTTTACTGCTTTTGTACTAATATTCATAATGTGTTAAATGTACGACAACATATTGGCTCACAGATATCAATGAAGCATAGCTGCTGGTTGCTGAGCAACAACACATAAAATGAAGCTTATTTTAAATCCACCAAAAGTCATCTGCAGTAATTAGAGCAAAGATTTTCATAAAGTCTCAACTCAATAGAAGAAGAAACTTTATTGATCTCACCCAGGAGAAATTCTTCTCTGCATTTTAACCCATCCTATACATATACAGATATTAGGAGCAGTGGGCAGCACACTTCTGCGCCATCTCCATGGCGACCATCTCCATGATCTTCTTGCTTCGGTTTGGTCAGGACCTAAGCTGGAGGTACCTATGGTGCATGTTTTGGGTTGATGGGGGAAACCGGAGTGCCCAGAGAAAACCCACCCAGACACGGGGAGAACATGCAAACTCCACACAGAAAGGCCCAGGCGACCAAACCCTGACCATGTATGCAAACTCCACACAGAGCACACACAGAAAGGCCTGGGCGATCCAGGGATCGAACCCGGAACCTTCTTGCTGGGAAGCGTGAGTGCTAGCCACTCAGCCACCGTGCTGCCAATAGTCCCTCTGTGTGTGTGTGTGTTTGTTGTACTGTATTGAATTTCATTTGGGATCAGTAAAGCATTTATCTATGCAAGTATGTATACTTGAATGTTTGTATACTAAATTGGTAAAAGCATGAGCAAAATGATCTCATTATCTTCTGAAATCCTCTGCATTTGATCAATCCCTCAGTGCTGCTGCTGGGGCAGCCTGTCAGGAGCAGTGAGTAATCACAGTGCAGTGCTCAGGCGTCCATTTCCAAATATTGAGCTAAACTTGATTAAGATGACATGAATGAAGGATTAGCCTATTGTGTATGATCAGTGGTGAAAGTAAAGCGGTGCGCACTGGAACGGCGCACCGGTATAAAATTCACAGCCGCTCACCGCAGCACCGCTAAGAGAATATGGTTATGGTGGCCAAAACCCACATTTGAAAAAAAAAAGTAAGGTGCGCTATTTAAGTAAAAAGCACAACCAACCACACTATGCCTTTCGAGAATAACTGAAAGCTACTGGCTGGTTAGCTCAACTGGTAAGTCATTGACTTTTCCCCTTGGGGGTTGTGAGTTCGAATCCCCCCTGGCAAGAGAGGGTTTATGCTGAGTCAGCACTGTAGTTATATTTTAAGGTGTTAAAAAAAAAAAAAAACGGGTAAAACGAGTGTTTTTTGTTTTGTTTTTATGGTAAAGTGATGCACTGGACATTATAGCACCTGTAAGAAATGAAAACTACTTTCACCACTGTGTATGATTGAGGTTCATGTTGGAAACCCACCACCATGACACAGGGCAGGCAGATAACATAAGACACTCTTCTTTCTGCTTCTTTTCATTAATTTCTTGTATGTTAAACTTTATGACACTATTGATGCCCTTTTATGAATGAAATAAAAATAAACAAATACACCACAAATAAAAGCCACAGGGAATTTAACTCGGGACATTACTTCTGTGCGATGGTGAGAGTGCTAGCCAACATGCCATCCATTGTTTAATCAGAAAACATTCCACTCAATATCACAGAGAAATGTAAACACAATTACAATGACAGTGCTGTGATAAATGTGCATTATGTGTCACATCAGTTTATTAGGAATATTAAAGTATACACTATAATAAACTAACCATGTCAGACACCTGTCCAACCCATTTTGTGTCTGTAATCATTACACTGAACATTAACATGCTGAGTGTGCTCTGGGTCTATCCACCAGCCCTGAAGTATTTAACTCTGCTTTTCCCACTCAGAAACAAGAGCCATGGAGGAAATAAATGTGGAGGAGGCTATCAGTCATAGACCTCACCTTATAAAACATCCTGTCAGCAAAACGCATGAGCTCGGCAAAGAGGTTGAGCCAACAGTGGAGGAAGGCGAAGAAGCAGAGCAGCAGCAGCATCGTACCTGAGAGAGAAAAAGTATCGCTGTGACTGTCTGAGGAGATATAACTCAAAGGTGCACTTAAGACACTATTGATTTACAGCACTATTAAATGAACTAGCATTGTGTTATATGAAAGAACTGTACAGATGTATCTAATATTTCAGCAGTGGCGGTTACAAAGAAAAAGTAGTAAAATACTGTACTGGTAGCTGTACTGTACTTTACTTAAGCAGATTTTGTGGATACTTTTTACCAGTACATTTGAGAGCAGCATTTGATTTATCTGTACTTTCTCCTCCACTACATTTTTAACTGAACAAAAATACACGAATACACAAGAAAAACTAGCTAGGAAAGCTAGGAAAAAAACAATTGATTCAGCTGTTTCTGTTGAACAAAATAAAGCAGAATCACTACATTTGAAGCGTTATTAGATCTCAAAATATGAGGAAAAATAGTTTTCAAAATGTACTCTTTAAGAGCATTTTAAAAGGGCAATTCAATACTTTTCCTTAAGTTGATTTTTTCATGTGATACTGCTACTTGAGTATTTTTCCTCAGGTATCTGTACTTTGAAGTAAAAAAAAATTCTTCCACCACTGTATTTCAGTCACTTACCTGGTAATATTGAATAGAAGATAGTCAGCACCATTGAGCGTTTGCTGAAAGCCTGGTTGGTGTCAGGTCTGAACACTGGGACACAGAGTCGCTCCAAGATGTAGTAGCCATAGAACAGGCACACCAGAATCTACAAAAACACACAATTTAGCATAATAATGTCAAATTTCTTCCTGGTCCAATTATTTATCTGAAGCCAAGAAAATGTAGTATTTTATTTTTAGTATTGTTTAAGTGGATATTTATCTTACCATGCCAATAGTAACTCCAACATATTTCCATCGAATGTGGCTATTTCTAAAAACAAAATATCTGATTAGTTATAGTTCAGCAGATTTTGCCAGTTTGATTCATTTAAAGGTGCATTGCGGAACTTTTCTGGTGAATGGTGCCACTTGCCTGTCTCCATGGAGATGTTATTGCTTTGCCTGGAATGTTCCATTAAATGATTTTAAACATATACATCTAGCATTTAGTCATTACAAGTGTTTCTATTGCTCAAAAATACATTAATTCCTTCTGTGAATGGGGGCGACTCTCCACAGATCTGAACTGTAAAGTAGCATAGTTCTCTAATCTGCCTGATAGGTTTAATCTCTACTGTGGATCATTCTAGACCAGGGGTAGGCAACCTTTACCTTCACACAGTAAAGAAAGCACTGGGAGCCACAAAACCCTTTTGAAATTTAAAATTAAATAACACTGCATATAACGTTTTTTAGTTTTTTTTGCCTTTGTGCCATAGAATTACATTGTGAAAATGAATGAAATACAATAAAATACATTTTAATTGAATACAGCGGCCTTGCTGTTTTGCAGATTTTTTTATTCCAATTTTTTAATTAGTGTATCAACGTGCATCGTGTTCTGCGTCCTGATTGGTGATCCGAGATTTATCCATAGTTTTCAGCTTTGCGTTTCATGTTTGGGTCCCGGGAGCAGTCCGCGCATGCGCACTGGCGTCCTCATCTACTCGAAACTATGGCTAAATCTCGGATTACAGGCCACTTTTGCTTCAAACGAAATCTTACATTAAGACATCGGGCTTCTATGATTTGAAAAGTGCTAAAGTTTGTGTTATTTGGACACCGCAAAGTAATGCCCCGAGCATATGATACAGCACCATGTTAACGGATACGGGATCATTAGTAGAACAGAACGGCTCAACATAAGCGATACTGCTCCAATTGACAGAAAAATGCTATGGGTGAGTAAAACTACTTGTTTTATTGCCGAAAGAAGGCCCAGATTGTAAAAAAACGTTAATTTACCTTTAAGCATTCCAGTCTGAGAAAAGTGTATAATGTGTGTGGTGAGGCGTTTACAGCCTTCAAACATGTAGAATAATTGTAAAATATAAAGCTGACTATTTCACGGATTTTGCCTATTGCGGGTTATTTCTACAACGTAACCCCTGCAACAAACGAGGGACCACTGTACTGAGCCGCATCAGAGGGATCAAAGAGCCGCAGGTTGCCGACCCCGTTCTAGACAAAGCAGTAACATTTCCATGGAGACAAGCAGGTGGCGATCGCTCCACTAGAAATGTTATGTAGTGCACCATTAAAGCAGGTAGTTGGTAATTACCTGGGGTATGACTCTCTGTAGATAAGAGTTGGGCAGAAGAGGAAGTACAGGTAGCTAGAAAGAGTTGGAAACCTGGGATTTTCTCCTGAAACCAAAGCCATCAGAACAACACAAGTTAATTAAATACGCCCTAATGGGAAAACTATGGGATTGAGTAAAGACAAATAACAGAGTAAATAAAGTTGTAATTACGTTTTCAATACTCCTGTAGCTTAGTATAGTTATCCAATTTTCTTTTTTTTTGAACACTGCACTTCACAGCAGCTTCACACGGCATTCATCTCACAAATAGCAGTGCTTAAATGAAATTGGAAGAAGCTGATCACTAAATCGTTGGGGCAAATTACCTCTAATGTACCTGCTATACGCTTTGCTGTGCTGGCTTCAGTTTCTTACAGATAAAACTAACTTAAAATGTCTGTCTGTTTAAATCACTCATGGCTTATGGCGACGACCACCCTAAAACCATACTTAGATGATAAGCTAAGATAAAAGCTGTCATTTGCAGCTAGAACACTTCTCAAAAGGGCCATTAAAATTTTATTACATTTGAAGGCTAAAAAGATTCTCCTCATCAAACAGACATTCACAACAGAACCCCTTGGGATTAAGAGGAGTGGACATGATATATATCTCGTATGAGTTCTTTCTCCATGAGTCTGTATTATTAGAAAGCAGCCTGCTGAGCTCTGCCTCAGTCATTTTTCTTGTGGTGCCGTGAGTAATGGCGCCGCTCAAGGTAGAAACACCTGATTTCCACACAATAGGAGGCTGTACCTTCTTTAGGAAGATTGTTGATAATAAGAGGAACCGACTCTCTTATGAATGAGTAGGTTTTCATCAGAAATCGAATCTGTAGAAAGAGAAAAATATATCTTTATACTTGATGGTAATCTGCTTGGACATATTGTGTGGGTTTTCTGTAAGAAAAATAATAGGTATTCAGTCCATTCATCGGGACACTGGTTTATATAAAGGCAGAGCAAGTGGACAAAATCAACAGCACATTTTAAATAAGAGTCATTCATCTTTGACTATGCACCTCTTTTGATCAGTTATAGTTACTGGTGATTGTAATTAATTTCTTTATCGTTGAAAGCAAGATTGAGAGAACACTTTTATCTGAAGCAGAACAACATCCCTCTTGCTGTTGGGCATGTGTTCCTCCTGGGGCTCTACAAAATAAAGTCTTCATGTATTGATTTCTAGAAAACAGCAGATTTTATCCCTCAAAACGATTGTAAATGTTTACAAGAAAATGTTTTTGCAAAGACAATCCTATGGAGCTCAGCAGGGTCCATCAAATGCTTTTCTCTGTGGAGATTTTATTGCTTTGACTGGAAATTTTCACAGTATGGCAATAAACCTTTCTTCGTTTTTCTATGTATTTTTGAGCAATAAAACTACCTGTAACTGAATACATGTAATATCCATAGAAACACGAAGTTTAAGGAAAGAAAGCTATGCCTTTATTAGTCCCACAGTGGGGAAATTCCATTTCTGCATTTAACCCATCCTGTTATTAGGAGCAGTGAGCAGCACATTACTGCGCCCGGGGACCATCTCCATGATCTTCTTGCTTCGGCTTGGTCAGGACCCAAGCTGGAGGATTTACCTATGGTGCAACAAAAAGTTACATAGTGCACCTTTAACATGTAGCTGATTATCCCTGAGTAAGCTTTCAAACTTTCAATATTTAAATTTTTTTGGAAAGTCCAAGGGAAAAATTAATGGGAAATTTAGTTCAAGAACCCAGCGGGACGGGATGTTGAGATACGTGAGCTCAGTGCTTTGGGAGTCTCACTAGAGCAGATGGGGTAAAGTTAAGTCTGGGGACACTGGCAGAAGAGACAAAAGGGATGTGAGGCATATATTAGTGGATGGATGTTGAAATGTTGGGTACACTCAGATGTGCACCTCTTTGATCGCTGTCCAGATGGACGTTGGTGAAGCTTCCTTTTCATCATGCTCCTCTGAGGCAGTTCCAAAACAAACCTATTATGTAGATAGAGGTGTGACTGACTTTAAGAGTGTCTTCGACCAACAGTATTTTAAAATAGAGCTAAATGCCACAACACAATGAAATGGCAAGTTTGAATTATTTCAGTGTATTGTCTATATGTCTATTATTAACTACATTTTCTAACAAGCATAAACACATTTCTTTCCACAATTCTCTTCAGTGTAAAATAAATCATAAAAAGTATATTTCACTTTTAAGGAATTATTTTTCATAAGGGCAAACTACATCATGTTTCCCACTCCTTTCAGTTATGGATATCCACAGTATTAAGTATTTGTTTTCTTGACCTGTCTTTAAATTATGTCTAGTCTCTGAAAGTGTCCCGCCCATATTGAAATAAATTGGTTCCTTTTGCTCTAATGTTCTTATTCTGAATAGATAAGCTTGATGCAATGTGAATTCTGCCTTGATACAGCCTGTCCAGCACAAATGGTTAAAAAACAAAATCTAAATAAGTCTTGACCGGTCCTAAAATTTAAGGTGCAATATGTAACTTTTCCGGTGGAGAATCCAGCACTGCTTGTTTCTATGGATATGTCATTGCTCTGCCTGGAGTGTTCACATTAAACATCCCTACCTCACATTTATTAATTTACAGGTGGTTTTATAGCTCAAAAATACTTAGAAAAAAGGGATTCTGGAGAAAGGTTTAATACTACACTGTGAAACATTCCAGACAAAGTAATCCCCATGAATAAAAGCCTTTTATTCAGCAGAGACAGCAGAGAAGTTACACAATGCATTTATAAGCAGTGTTGTGTCATTGCTTGATGTGAACTGAACTAACCTGCTCCAAGATGACAATGAACCGTGAGGCAGGGGGGAGCTGGTTATGTACGACCACATACACAGGAAACAGTCCAAGGACACAGATCTGCAGGGCACACAGCACCAGACCAAAGCCCAGGTTTATAGCCATCTTTGAGGGAACCTTGTGGTACAATGAGCCCCAGGAGACCAGTAACTGATAAGGAACAAGTAAAGTGTAGAGGAACATAAGAGTCCACGCCCATGTGACCGTCCCCAGCTTCCCAAAGGCGTAGAACAGCAGGTCAAACTCCAGGACCAACCTATAAAGATAAAACCACAGCATGAACAAAGCATAATAATCTGCAATATTTATTTATAATAAATACATCTTTAAAATAACTACATCTTAAAGTGAATATGACAGGTAGACTACTCATTTCAGTAAAACATAGCTAACATAATTATATTTAAGAATTTACTTCTTTTTTGAATTATTATTTTGTATTTTGGGGTTTATACTTATGGACACAGGCAGCAGGTATGACAATATGTAGAGGTAATTTTGCAACTATAAAATTAAGGCCAAAACTTGTGCAAATGCATGACAGTTAGGATTAGACAAAAAACAACAACAACATAGCACTGATTTTATTAAATTAAATGGTAAATGGTCACATTTTAATACAGTGCTTTTCCACCTTCAAGGCACTCAAAGTGCTTTACAGCATTCACACACCAGTGTACGCAGAGGGGGTGAGATGGGTTAAGTGTCTTGCCTAAGGACACAACAGTATTCATCTGTGGGACCGCTCAACCAATGATGTTTATGTCCAAAGCAGGATTTGAGGCGCTAACCTTCGGATCAGTGGACAAACAATCTAAAAACTGAGCTACTGCCAGGTGGTAATACAGGTGCTCCACTGTGTTTTTAAACTCCATACGTCTTCACTAGAATCATTTAAATAATTTCAGATGTGGAAATGCCAATTTGAACGAAAAGGCAAAAGTTAACTGTTAACTAAAACTACCACTTCATGACATCACAAGGCAGAACAGAGCATTTTGAGTTTTGGAGATGTAGACAGACTAATAATAAAGTGTTACTCAAACATGTGTGAATGAAACAAAATACAACACCAGGTATGTTTTTGAAAAGGTTACAACTTTCTAACATGACT
This sequence comes from Paratrypauchen microcephalus, assembly GCA_036785185.1. Classification (NCBI taxonomy): domain Eukaryota; kingdom Metazoa; phylum Chordata; class Actinopteri; order Gobiiformes; family Gobiidae; genus Paratrypauchen; species Paratrypauchen microcephalus. Next base: position 9,032,321 of record JAVJIX010000005.1, read on the forward strand.
TAAAGCCCACTAGAGTCAATTTTGCATAATAACATTTATGTAGTTACTAAGCCTGAAAAGTGTATATAAAGTGGCACTGAATTGTTAATTGTAGCATTAAATTTGCACCCCCAACTGGAAATAACCGCAATATTTTGTCAAAAAGTAAAGTCAAATCTAAAATTAAAGTCAAATCTAACTTAGGGCAAATGCATTGAACAGTTTGTCTCACTGAGGATTTTCCCACTGGCACTTATGAAACAGAATAAAGGCAGGAGACTTAAACCCACAACCCCACATGTGCGAAACAGCCTGCACATCATTACACAGCTGCCCATAGCAACAGCAGCAAACCTCACAGGGACCGATTGCTCTATCTTTCATGCTCCAGAAAAGAGGGGAGGCGGGAAAGGGATAGGAAGAGAATAACAAGGTTTAGTTGGACCAATAAAAAGATAAGACGAGAAGTTTCACAGCACCCCAGGGTACAGAAGTAAGCTGGAGGTGACTTTTGGGGTCATGAAGTTTGGCCGTTTGGGGAACTGTGTCAGCCTATTAACATAGGATAAAAGATAAAGCAAAGTATAAAAGATAATAAGACTGACCTGCCATGCTCGAGGTAGTCCACAATCAAAGTGCTCAGACTGAAGAGGAGAAAAATGGCCAGAAACATGTGGTAGATGGTTCGGATGTGGTTAATCTCAAACAATTCACTAAAAACAGGGAAAAAAGACATAATAATTATACATACAGTTTGAATTGCTCCTCAGCCTTCATCACATAACTCACATTACTCCTCCCCACTGCTCGTCACACCTCCTCCTGTCGAGTCAACGTCCAGTCTGCCCAATTTAAACCCTCACTGCAGGTGCACAGCCGCTTTGGAATGCGCCACACCCCACTTCCTACCCAGCACCCCCTCGGCTTCTCATCATCTTATCATCACCTTCACTCCCCTCATCGTCCTCTTCACTCTCCTCATCCTCTCATTGTCCCCTTTAGTCTCCACGGTCTCATCTCTACTACCTCCAATGTCCAGGCCCATGGGGAAAGTCCTCTCCTAGACATCATCTAATCAGCCCTTCTGCTGGGGTCTAACTCATTTAATAAACCTACTAATTCTTTCTCTTTGTGTCTGAGTCTCTACAGGTTGTATTATTTTTGTATATACCGTACAATTACATCATATACACATTGCTGACTGAAATACAGAGACCTCAAACTACATAAAAAAAAACAAAAAGAATCCCTTACAGAAAGAAGGACCATCCACAAATCATTGCTCTATTTTGCAAGATATTGCACGATGAAGCAATAGTAGACACTAAAGTGCAAAAAAACGAGTGACCAAAAGTTCCAGTCTGATTTATGGCATTATTCCAATCACCAGCTTATCTATATGCACGCTCAACAGTGCCACGAGAAATGAGCCTCTTAGAATGGGACATCTAAATCTACAGTTAGAGCTGCTATAACATGAAATCCACTATAATTGTGGTAATTATTATAGTTCTAATCATAACTGTGGACGAGAAATATGGAATTTCTCCTTTGACACCATTTGTTATTACCACTGTTCATCACACAAGCTGCTTTTGTTGCACTCGCAAACTTTGAGAGGAGAGAGTTGAAAGTGTGCATCAAATGTTGTCACTCCCTAGACATCACTCCCTACAACTGTAAACAGCTGGTATTGTACGTCTTACTTGATATTTTATATTTGACTACTACTTTTCTATTTAAATTTGATTTGTACATTAATTTATCATTATTTTTATGTACACAATTATGTCTCATCTGACACAGGTCTATTGCTCTTCTTTTTACCCTCTGTTATATTATATATTATATTTGATGAGCGAGCTACCGTACCCAAAACAATTTCCCTTGTGGATCAATAAAGTTTGTCTAAGTCTAAGTCTAAGTCTAAATGGAATATAGGTCTGTCTCAAAATCATCAAGATTACATTGACTTATTGTTCAGTATAAGAAAGCTAGAATAATATTTTTTGGGGTCAGTATTGTGGCTATATGATAAGATTTAACCAATAAAATGTTGATTGAATAACTTCTATGACTTATTACAGATGCAAACTGAATATGTGTGTTTCATTCTGCAGTTTATGTATTGCAGCTCATGATTTTTAAACAATATTGCATATTTAGAATAGTTTTTGTGGTTTAAATCTGCTCTTGAGTTTATGTGACGGAGGCAAAAATTGAGTTGCAATCATTTATTGTCTGTATTTACATGTCACACTTCAAAGGCTGTTATTGTGACAGGCCTTCTTTTAATATTTACTGACTATTTGCTGTTTAAATTCTGTCTAGAATAACAATACTTACTCCAGAAGGGACATTCTGTGCATGAACACTTTTCCACCGTCTTTCCTCTCTGTTCTGGAACTGAGCATAAAAGCGGATTAGTCTTTATGTTATCTGTTTCCAAAACATGTCAGGCCTTTTCATTCTCACCTGGAAATGGGTGCCTGTGCAGTTTTCCCATTTTGGTGAGGCTGAATTTGGGATAAGGTTTGAACGGACTCAGACAGCGTTCGGTCTACAATCTCACTCAGGTGGTCCTGAAGCTGGGCCAGGAGTTTCCCTTTCAGTTTCTAAAAAAAACAAGAAGAAGAAAGAGATGACACCATCTGCACCACAGTAAAATGTAAAAGGACCAATGGCAAAAACACAAACCTGAATATATTTGTTCAAATGCAGAGCCTCGTCGTGACTGTGTCTCAACTCTGGGGAAGTAAGATGATAGATTAGTTATATCATATATACATTATTTGTGATTAGGATATGAGTGATGAGCACAAATAAACAATTGCTGCTCAAATTAGATTAAGGGCAGTTAGAATGGTTTTGTCAGACTCCTGAGACTGCAAAATATCACCTCAGTAATCCATCAAGACATAATCAAGGAGTCCATGCAAACACTTAGTCATAATAAACTAAAGCTAAGACAGGGGGGAAACTAGCACTACCTAATTTAATTCAAGGATAACCAGGAGTGCACCGTGAGTTTTGAACAGAGATGAATCCGCTAATTGACAACCCTGATCATTTCTGTAAAATCCAGACAATTTACAAAGTGAAATTACTGAAGGAACAGTGATCAGTTAGACAATGTAAATAAAATACATTTTTACTGTTGTTTGGGGATGATGTCAATAATGATGAAGAAACTTAAAATCATTATGATACTACTTACAATAGTACTAACGCTAAAACGGGGTGGCTACATGTCCCTATTTACAAAGGACAGTCCCAGTCTCAGCTAAAATACAGAAAAACGTGCTTGAAAATGATGATAAGGCAAAATAATGCATGGACAGAAGTCCCTCAGATTATGACTGGCCCACAAGTGACTCAAGAATGCACAAATGGAAAATCTTGTCACCCTATAATAAATTACATTACATTCACATACAGCTCTGGAAAAAAATAAGAGACGACTGCATTTTTTTTTCTGAAATCAGCATCTCTACATGTATTACAGCCATTTCATTCCAGCGTCTGTTGAATTCCAACACAAACACAAAGCTGAGCTACTTCAGTTCTTGCACCAGGAGTGGAATAAAGTCACCCAAGAGAAATGTGAAAGACTTGTGGAGAGCATGCCAAGACGCATGAAAGCTGTGATTAAAAATAAGTTAAATAATAATATTGCACTAAATATTGATTTCTGAACTCTTCTTAAGTGTAAACATTTGTATTATGTTCTTTTAAAATGAATTTGATCTTGTTTCTTTGCATTGTTTACGGTCTGAAAACATGTATCTTTTTTGTTATTTTGACCATTTGTCATTTTCTGCAAATAAATGCTCTAAACGATAATGTTTTTATTTGGAATTTGGGGGAAATGTTGTCAGTAGTTTATATAGACTCACAAAAATGTTCCTTTTGCCCAAACACATACCTATAAGTAGTAAACTCAGAAAAACTGATAATTTTGCAGTGATCTCTTATTTTTTTCCAGAGCTGTAAGTATACACAAAGAAGATACAGTAAGTAAAATCAAATACTATAACATTGTAAATGTCATGATTTATTTACAGACTCGCTAGACCTACACGGAATGAACACTATAGCAGACTTTCACTCTCTCTTCATCATTACGCTGCCGTACCTGGGCTGGAGATGTCATCAGAGTCGCGGCCACTGATATTTCGGCGAAAGACTTGATTGGTTGGCTCTGCGGTCGTCATGGTTACCCTCAGACGGGTCCACCACTCTGAGCTCTACCTTGTGAGGCTGGTTGGATGATCCTGTGCATATTAAGGGAGTAAGTAAGTCTGTGCCTATGTGGTTTGAATTATGTTACAACATGGAAACTAAAATAACTAACACTAACATAAAAAAGAATGGGATTGTGTGTATTTCACTAAATAGAAAGCAGCAGTATTGTAAGATTTTGACTTAATACACAGTGGATTTTTGCTTGGATTTATGCTTGGGTTGGGTTTGATGATGTAAATCAAGAGACTCCTCAACAATAAATCGACTTATTAATTGGGTCATAAGCCCTATTGCTATCAGGTTGCCTCATACCAGTTAATATTCCTGATGGATTTCTGAGTCAAAAGACACTGTCTGCAGATCAAAACCACAAAGTTTACCCTGGGATGTATAGGTCAGGCCTTTGAACGCTGGTTACCTGATGTGCTCGTCCATAACATGAGTGCTATTTCAGCTCAATCGAAGCAATGTAAACAAATGATAACGCTACAGGATATTCACACACTACCGATAAGAGCAAAAGGAGTCAAAGATATAAAGTGACCTTGTTTTATAATCCGCACAGTCTAAAGAAGAAAACAAATAGCGGGATTATATGTGTACTATAGATAGAAAACAGCAGTAGTATTTATTCTCCTGTTGAAAGATTAACATAGGATCAAGCTTTTTATCTTGTAATCCAGTTATCCTGAAATTCACTTAAAAGGTTCAACATTAGTCTACATTTATTTATTTTTAAAAATATTTTGGTACAGGTGCTGAAAAATATACACAATTTCATTTTAAATATATTTTTGTTCATATTAATGTTGGCCTTAGATGTTTACTATTTTCTGAGCCACACTAAGTATTGATTTCAATTAGGCCAAAATTAGAACAAAATTGATATAACCAGAAATTCAAAATGTGTTTAATTAAGCATTATATCTGACTAAATTAACCATTATCATTTATAATTGATTATTTCTCGTTAGTATCAGGGTACTCACTGTCTCTGGGTCCTTGTGCCTTTGGGAGAGTAGATGCCCTCCTCCTTGACACAGACTGTAGAGTGGATCGGAGTGACACAGTGTCCATGGTGTGCATCGTCACCTTTTTCTCAGCTCCCTGGTGAACTTTGACTTTTGACCACTGGACTTGGAGAACAAGGCTCCACCTTGTCCACCCTCCTCTCCAGACTGAGGTTAAATGTATCACAGGAAGAGGAGCATGTAGTCTGACGTGGAACATTTTAATTGTACACTAGAGAAACCAGTTTAAACAACCTAACACCATATCAGAAATGATTTGGCTTTCCAAGTGACAAGCTAAAATCATATTACTAAATATTAAAGGTTCATTGTGTAACTTTTCAGGTCGAAGGTCCATCACCTGCTTGTTTCTATGGATATGTCATTGCACTGTCTGGTATGTTCCACAGTATGATATCAAACAGCTCTACCTTACATTTATTCAATTACATGTGGTTTTGTAGCTCAAAAATATATAGAAAAACTGACTGTGAGCTGAGTTGCATCTCCACAGATCTGACCTGTAGTTTGGTCTGGTTTGATCTCCATGAAGACAGAAAGGTTTAATACCATACTGTGCAGTGGTGCCGCCAGGCGTACGGCCGTATGCACTAGGCGTACGTTAGAAAGATTTTTTTTTTTTTTTTTAAATTCCTGTTTGGCACTTTTGCAAGACAACATTAAGCGAATAAAAATGCATTTTTATAGAAATTGAATGTTTTAATATAAATAGAATGTGTGAGATGGAGAGCCCAAGCGAACTGGGTCCGATCAGACTGGAAGTGCGATAAGCACCAAGTTCACAGCCCTACAGCACACTCCTCATGCCCCCCCACAAAAATGATACATCCAACATTCCATCGCAGCAGGTCACCTCCTCAGTATACACACAACGAAGTTCGAGTCCTCTTTACTGAAATAGTGATATTGCTCGAATTCAACGATATGTTTGGCTGGAAAGACGTAATTAAAGTGTTGCAAATGCGATATTAAACTGTAGCCTACGACGTCCGTGGACTAGCAGACAATGGATCAAACTTAAGGTAAGCCGGCTATTACTTTATTTGCCCGCCGATGGCATGATGTAATCCTACAGATTTTATTGACAATGCCCGTTTCCACTGCCTCTTCCGAGCGCTCGTTCAGCACACAGACGCCTAAAAACGTACCTGCGAAATACCATGGGTGATGCGAGGCTTACCGGGCTCGCTCTCATAAACATTCACTTCGACATGAAAATCGATAGTGAAGCGATCATGAGACAGTTCGACGCATCTGGTAAAAGGCGACTAAATTTCAAATAGATCGCTCTACAAGTTACATTTGCGCCTTCAACTGCGCTCCCGGCGAGAGGGGGGGGGGGCTCTTTGCTGTGCTTACGGATGTGTGGTCCATGTAGGCTACTGTGCACGAATGTGAGTTTTAAAATATGTTCCAATGTTTATTGTTCGTGTGTTGTTCACATATTACGTTCATATTGTTCACATTGTTCAATTTCAAGTTCTTTTGTTGTATTATAGCCTACAGATTTGGGACAGTAGGCCTATATGCACCGTGCAATTTTATTTATTTTTTTTGGAGGGGGGGGGGGGGACCTTACATTTCAATCCTGCAGGCGCCCCTGATACTGTGAAACATTCCAGACAAAGCAGTAACATCTCCATGGAGAAAAGCATCTAATGGACCCTCCACCAGAGAGGTTGCACAATGCATCTTTAAGAGGAGAGTATAAAATAGAGAATAAAATGTCTTAAACCAGATCAAAAAAGGCACTGCGTTTGTTCACTTTATTATACTGGCCTGTGGTTATGTGAAGTGGCCATTACTCTGTATAAAGGTTATAGCCAACAAACTGAAAACATACTGTGACCATGACATTACGCTGTGTTCTGTAAACATGACAAACTTGTTGGAATGTTGTATTACTATTTATTTGAGTTCAAAGCTCACACTAAAAAACAGGCACTGAACTGGCACAAGTATTAGTATTCCCACTAAGAAGCTTAAAATAGAAGCCAAATTTAGTAATGGATGGTATAAACTCTAAATGAATGTCTTAAAACAGCTTTAACATTTTAATGAGTTAGAAAGTTTTTTGTGTTAAAATTATAAAAACTGTAAAGTATATGGCAGGATTAATCATTTTTAATCACTTGGTCTTCATTTGAATTGTATTTGGCTTGTGACCTTTATAGGAAATATATAATGAGGACAGTTAACCCATGATGGTGGATTGTAAAGAAACTAAATGTGATTTCACTTTTTTGAATTAAGAAGGTTGGGTCTATAGATTATATTAATTACGTGGTATTATAACATGTTGCTCAATTTTGGAACCAATAAGTTACTTTTTTCAGGGTTTGACCTGGACAGAAATCTGGGACAAATGACTCAATGCACAAACAGTGGTCACTCATATCCAACAGCTGTGACCTCTGACTCCTCTTATTGATCTATTTTAGTGGTCTCTCCTTATCAATAAAATGTGCACCTCTAACTTGTAGCTTCTGGTGACTTCTGGTGGCATTCTCAAGTCTTAAACAGACCTAGGTTTTCTCATTTTCTGTTCTGGCTAATCACAAGTTTTAACAGTCAAAACGTTTTCCTTTTGAAGACTATGGCAACTGTTTGGAATTCTAATTTAGTGCCAAACATTTAGAGTCAGAGCTTGTTCTGGTTGGTTTACATTAGTTTTCACATTTGTTTAGTCCTGGATTAGTCGTAATAAAAGTAATTTAATAATGTAAAGTATCTATCCAATGTAGTCGTATGAATTCCTACTATACAAACTTATGGAACATCCTCTGTCAAAATTATTACATATAAACCAACCAAACTTACACAGCTTTTAAACCAGAAGGAAAACTGATCAAAAAAGGCACTGCATTTGTTCACTTTATTATACTGACCTGTGGTTATGTGAAGTGGCCATTACTCTGTATAAAGGTTATAGCCAACAAACTGAAAACATACTGTGAAGAAACCATGACATTACGCTGTGTTCTGTAAACATTACAAACTTGTTGGAATGTTGTATTACTATTTATTTGAGTTCAAAGCTCACACTAAAAAACAGGCACTGAACTGGCATTAAACGTCAATAGAGGTAATCAGGCAGACACAACAAACATCATTCAACGTTTGTATTCCCACTAAGAATTTATGGAATTAAATTAATGAAAGGAGTTAATTTATGGAATAATCTTGACAAAGAAATCAAAGAATCAAGTACAATAATGGCATTTAAAAAATACATAAAATCCAATGTAATGTGTATGTATGAAAAAGAAAACTAAATTGTTACACTTGAAAATGAAGCTTTATGTTTACAATTGATTAATAATTGTGATTGAAATGGAATGTAATGAGGAAAGGTTTTACAGTCACTATCGGTGTTGGGGTTTGGAAAAGGGAAGAGGGGGCAGATAACATAAGATAACTCTTCTTTCTGCTCCCTTTCATTCAATATTTTGTATTGTTATCACAAATGTTGATGTCTTTTTATATTTTATGAATGAAATAAACAAACAAATATATAAAAAAATATATAAAAAGAAGCTTAAAATAGAAGCCAAATTTAGTAATGGATGGTATAAACTCTAAATGAATGTCTTAAAACAGCTTTAACATTTTAATGAGTTAGAAAGTTTTTTGTGTTAAAATGATAAAAACGGTAAAGCATATGGCAGGATTAATCATTTTTAATCACTTTGTCTTCATTTGAATTGTATTTGGCTTGTGACCTTTATAGGAAATATATAATGAGGACAGTTAACCCATCACGTTTTATATGAGCTGTTTGAATCATAGGACAGCAATGATTAATCAACTAGACTATACATAAAACTATCAAAAATAATACTTTGATAATCACAGTCATTATCCGGACTCTAAAACATGTGGCAAGATAGCTGCATTAATAAACAATTTCTGGTTTTCATCAGACACACTATTTATAAGTATTCTCTATTCTCCAGTTACTTTCTTTCCATATTAATCATTTCCAAACAATCATTTATAAAGGGATACATTTAGAAAGAAGTTAACCACTAGTTGACTACTAAAATAATGGTTAGCTGCAGCCTTATTAATTAATCCTATAAATGTAAAAAAATTACACCAGAATTGACAGCCCTCCTATGTCTCCAGTGTCTAAAAGAATAATAACCTCAGGACCCATTCAAAGATCTTATTCCCCTCACCGAGAGTACACTTACCCACCACTATTGAAATCTAATCATGAATATTTAAAACCCTCTTCACTTTTATAGGCCTTGTTAAAATAAAGACAGGAGTGGTCTGTACACATGGGATAATCTTTATTAAAATGAATGGGAACAGTATCGTTTGAGCCTACCAAAAAAAAATTAAAAATAAAAATAAAAAATAGAATGCATGCACCACAACCTCACGCAAGCAAACAGCCCAACCAACGCGCACATACACAATAAAGACAGATTTCTCCATTCTTGTCATAGATTTACTTCAGTATTGTTACAGAATACGGTCACTTACAGCAACAAGGTGACAGACATACTGGACATTCAGACCAGTTCAAATGTGTGTATAAGGACATGTTTTTGTGGTCCGCTGTATTTCAAAGTTTACATAAAAAGGACTTGTGGATTCTACAGGTTATGCAAATACACAGATGTCTGAGAGAACATAAAGAGACTCAATTCAGTGGTTGAAGGGGACTGTTAAATATTTGCCACACGTAAAGGATGGGTACTTCCAATCAAGTATTGTAGTATCCCTGTGAATTGTTAATCTAAATATCTGGTCAATATTTAGTTAAGACTTCAGTTGTTGGATAAATCACTCAGTAAGATTAGCAGCTGTTGTGTCCTGGGGCAAATTGCTATTTGTAAGTGATAATTTTCTACTATTTTTAATGATATCTATTTTGAGTTACTTAATTAACTGGAATAAAATAAATCTTTTCAGATAATACTGAATCCAGGAGCAGGAGTTCACAAGCTATGGTGCTATTTGCGTCAGGAAAGGGCCTCTGATATAAACTAATCAATGAAAATTAGCATGAAGCAAAGGAAGGATAGGGAAAAAACTAACTCCTAACTCCATTCCTGACTGCCTGATCAGGAGGTCAACTACACTGGACACTGCTCTCTCTTATCTGACCTGATAACACTGAACGCAGGTAGCACTCTGTGGCGTACACTAAAACTGGGTCAAAGTTCACAACCGCATTGTCTGATGAGGTAGTATCCAAGTGTATGTGTAAAGGATATGATCTACCAGCTTAAGATAACCTAGAGTAACCCAAGACTTCTGGTCCACATCACAGCTTATGATTTATTTTATGGACAGAATGACTTTATGTGATCAAAGTTACATCATATCCCATGCTGTCAACATTTCATATCTAGTCTAGTCATTTTACAAGAATACATTTTCAGTCAGTAATCTTTTGACCTTTTGAGACCACCATGTACACGTCAGAGCAATAATTTCACATTCAATACTTTTTTGAAATAAATAAATAAATATATAGCAAATAAATAACATTTACTTAAGCTAATAAATAACATCTGTCTCTTTTTATATTAATAGAAGTATAAAAATAGTTGCTACACTTTTTTTTTTTCTTTACTGTGCCATGCTTTGATGACAAGGACAACATACCACACACAGCACCCCCACAAGCATTTCTGGGGTAGTTTAAAAAGTTTACCACATAGTATTGGTCCATAAGGTCTTTTGCAGTTATTTGTGGCTATACTGCTATTCGCAGTTACAACCAGAGTTTCATATAAAATGTCAAACATGCCATGACTGACGAAACCACAAAATAGTCTAGCTCTAGCTTTAGCTTTTTTTAAAATGTGGTTCACCCCCTTTTGAAAGTTTAGTTCGTGTCCAAATGTGACCATCTAGAAGTTATTTGGGGACATTCTAAGGTGATATATTATTGTCTGAAAACAACTGTGGCTCTCTTTCTAAACAAATTCCTGTTTCTTTGCTGTATGAACACATAATAACAGTTCTTCTAACATTAAAGCCAAAAACAGGCTTGTGTTGATTTTGAATTGCATAACATTCCCCACTATTCTACTACTCTTTAATACTTTTTATAAATTCATTATTTAGGGGTCATTGTGAACATTCAGAATAAAACAGTGAGCGATTTATCATCAACTGATTTTGTGCCAACAACAGGAACATATTACCTCTAAATACTTTAGTATGTACTTAAAGATCCCATGACATGGTACTTCTTGATGCTTTTATATGGCTCCTTAATGGTTCCCTAATACTGTAAATGAATCCTTCTTCAAAATCAACACTCACTGCATGAGATATGACTCTGACAGTCTTCATGAGGCTAAATATGTGTCTAAAATGCTTTATTCTGGGTGTTGCTGCTTCAATGCAAATGAGAAGGACAGAGAGATTGGCTAAGGAGCGGGGGGGCGGGTTTCCCCCGCTGGAAGCGCAGCTCTGCACCGCTGTCTGCTCGCTTCCGTGTTTAACACAGGAAGACAGATGGGAGAATTTGCAATGAAAAAAAGCATATTTACACAGAAAATAAAATTAAACCACTGGTATTTCAAAGGTCCAGAGGGTCGGGTAAGGGACTTGCGAGCCTAGAAACACTCGGACGTGCCTCCAGGCAAATAAAAAAATGCATTTCGCATTGTAGCGCATTCACAGTCCAAACTCTATGGGCGGGATATACAGGGACGCTGAGCGGAGACAGAGGGAGGGGCTGGAGCTGCATTTGCCGATCTGACGTCAAAAAGGTGCCTTGTCCGAACTCGCCCGTTTCAACACTGGTTTTGTGTAACGCAGAAAAGGACCGCAAATGCTCAGTTTAGACATTTCGCAACTTTTAGCCATGGGGGGGGGGCCTAAACAGGGTAGGGGAGCTCACATTAACGTTCAAAAACCTCAGAAAGTGGAAATTTCATGCCATGGGACCTTTAAGGGTGTACTGCGCAACTTTTCTGAAGGAAGGTATGATACCTACTTGTCTCCATGGAGATGTTATTGCGTTCCCTGAAAAGTTCCATGATATGATATTAAACATATATATCTAGCGTTTATTCATTACGGGTGTATCTATTGGTCAAAAATACAATAATTCCTTCTGTGAATAGGGGTGACTCTCCACAGATCTGAATTATAATGTAGCGTAGTGCTGTAACCTGCTTGTCTACCTTGTGATATAGGTTTAATCTATACTGTGGAATATTATAGACAAAGCAATAACATTTGCAGAGAGACAACCAGGTGGGGGTCCCTTCACTAGAAATGTCACACAATGCACCTTTAAACACAGAAAAGTGGCAATGCATTAGAGACTTCCTCGCTGTATTTGGCCTTCAAAATGTTAAACATATCAGCAGAATTAAAAAAGGTAAAGTCAACAAATGTATATTTTTCTATTGAATGAAATAAATGTTGAGTTTCAATTCCCATTCTCAACAGGGAAACAGCACACCCATCTGGTCATTTAGAGAACAGCATAAGCCTGTCTGATAAAGGGGGAGCAGCTCATGCACTGAAGATGCAGTGCTTGCCACAGATGCCACTGAAATCCACACACGTCCAACAACATCATGATACAGAGGGAGAGGGGGTGGAAGGGAGGGGGTAGCAGAGGGGGCAGGAGGCATACAGATGCTTTAGCAGGTGGGAAAGAGTCAGAAGGATAGTGATCATTTCATGCAGATTTACAGAGGTGCCTTCAGATCTGGAAAAGAGAAGACAAAAGGCATATAGAGAGTCATTTACGAGTGAATGACGGTTAAAGAAAAACAAGGAGATAGGAGTTAGAGCTGGAGGCGACAACCATTTTATTTCCAGAGCCTCAGACTAGGACTTAGTGCACAAAGCACACAGCCAAATTTAGACTTGGAACAAAGTGGCTCACCTGCGCTGTGCTAAACCTGTACAGACATATAGTCAGCAAAATGTCTACTCAGATTAAGGGAGACACCAAATCTTCTCTGTACTTCTATACTCAATATGTTATGATGTGTACAAGAAGAGAACAAAAAATGATTAAGGAAGGATTAGTATATACAGTCTATAGTCTTTTAAGATGTGTGTAGAGTCTACAGTCTATAGTCTTTTGTTGCTAAAAATAGACATTTGTCATAAATTGGGTCATGGCTTATCACTGCTATTTAAAAGTCCTATATTAAGCAAAATTGACTCTTGTGAGCTTTAACCCATGTTAGAATGTTGGATATTTTGTTTCATTCACACATTTTCTTTCATCATTATTTTGCATTATTAGTCTGTCTAGATCTCCAAAGATCAAAAGCCTCTGTTCCAGCTTATGATGTCATTAAGCCGTTGTTTTCAAGTTACATTTTACCTTTTTACCTTTAGTTCAATAGAGATTGGCAAGTCTAGGGCTGAAATCATCCAAATGAAGTGAAACTATTGAAGGTGTATGAAGTATAAAAACATAGTGGAGCACTTCCTGTACTGCCATGAGATCACAAGGTGGAACAGCGTGTTTTTGGATTAACAGAAGAACTCAGACTAATATGCAGAGTTTGTATTCATGTATGAATGAAACAAAACACAACTCCAGCTATATTTCTGATGAGGAAACAACATTATAACATAGATCAGAAAATAGTGTAATATTGGCCCTTTAAAGGGATAGTGCATAAAAAAAAAAAAGTTAATCTGTATGGGTTTCCTTCTAAAAGTTACGTGTGTTGACACCGGCTTACCTCTGACACTATCAGCTGATCCCGGTTCCCAAAGAGTTGTCCACGAAACATCCAGCAGCATAGATTGCGTTTCATGGACAACTGTTTGGGACACAAATATATCACCTTTCGGACAAAATGTTTTGTTTTGAGAAGAAAAACAAGCTTTATTTCACATTCCAGGGAAGTTACTGGACCTACTTACGTGGATTCCAGAAAGCGAGCCGAACCGGGATCAGCTGAGAGTGTCAGAGGTAAGCCGGTGTCAACACACGTAACTTTTAGAAGGAAACCCATACAGATTAACATTTTTAAAAAAAAGCACTATCCCTTTAAAGTAAATTTACAGCTATTTCAGATATGAATGTAGCAACATCTACTTACTAACGCCACAGAATTATTGTAATGAAACAACATTAGCATAGCTGTTTTGATGATTGGTGAATCTTGACGTCTTTATAGCACTGCAGTGGGGCAGTGTGTGAGTGTTATTTTATGTTATTATTTCTCCAATGCTTGAATCAAATATCAGGAAATGTTATATGGTTGACATTTTATTTTTCCCATACTGTATTTCCCCAGGCAATGCTTTCTTATAGGCTTTCAAAACTGTTAGTGGAGATTTATCAAGAAATAAACAGTTTCCTGCAGTATTTTCCATACCAGACACGATAACTTGAGTTACACATTTGCATTTGGCGACAACGATAAATTGAGTAATGCATACATCTATTTTGAGGGGAACTGAGACAAAAAAAATTAAAAAGTAGAGTTTAAATTGTACTAAACCTTATAGTTTTTATTTCTTTTTTTACAGTTGCAATTAGATTTGTTTTTTATATTATGACTCAGAGTGCTCATTTTAAATACAACCTGGAGCATTACTTTTAACTTTCGAAATATGTGCTGCTAAACTAATGCAATAATCACATGAACTTTTCAGAATATGTTTGTAGATTGTAGTTTGAACTACAGTGTTGTTTTATAATGTAACATAGTCTTTGCATGGTTTCTCTTCTTCTATATAGCTGAGATATATCGTGTATTACTATATTTCTATATTTTATTTTTACTTGTACATACATTTGTATAATTATGCCTTGTTTGACACCAGTCTCTTGCTATTTTTGCTACTTATTTTGAATGTATTACCATTTATATTGTTGCTCTTTGTTATTATATTTATTGTGATGTGTGAGCTACTGTGTCCAAATAATTTCCCTTGTGGATAAATAAAGTGTAATAAAGTTTGTCTAAAGGCTTATTTATGCTCTAAGTTCGAGGCGCACACGGATGCGCACTTCGGTCCGTCCTCTGCGCTGTTTTGTGCGTCATTTCGTGCGTCTCTTCAGAACGCGTGGAACAGCGGAGCTAAGCGCTGGGGACAGTATAGTAGTGAACACAGCGCGACAGTGGAAGATACTTTTTTTTAAAAAAGTGACTAGAATCAGCTGCAATATAAATGAATCCTTCTCTCACCTCGTTTTCTTGGCTCTTTTCCAAAAGAAGCGATCTTAAACCTGCCGTGGGTGCCTCCATGTTTGTTTATTTGTTTCTCTACTTCAGGGGTCAACGTTTTTCAGGCCAGGGACCCCCAAACAGATGGCAAACTGGGCCAGGGACCCCCTACTATATATACGGCATAGAATTGTGTTTTATATTAAATTGAGCTTATTGTCATGTATAAACATTGCTACTCTGTTATGGTACATCCAATACAAGGAAATAATCCACAGGTTAATACTGTATTTTCGTTTTTTTTTTTATTTATTTTGGCCGGATACAACACAGGCCTATTAAGATCGTTCACTGATTCAACCAAAAAACAAATGCAAGGGAGAGAGTGGCTGTGCTTCTGCCATTTACACATCTTGCTCAAATACAGAGCTATTCAAATAATGAACAATTAACACAAATCAAGTTAAGCTTTGATCATAACACATCAAGTTAAACTGTGAACATACATGAACATACAGGGGACAGTGAACCCCCAAGCCATCTGTGAATTCCCACTTCAGTGAGACGTCTGACCCTGATAAGTTGCACATAACATATCTTTTTTCATTTTAAGACATCAAAGAGGGTGGAGGGACAAGGGAGAAATTGATTGGGGGAAAATGAAAAAATATATTGTTTTTAAAAATATTAAAATATAAAGTTATATTATTTTAGAGTGAAATCAAAAGATTTCGCGACCCCCCCGTTGAAGACCTCTGCTCTACTTGGTCCGTTTAGGTCAATTCTCAAAGTAACTTTTAGCGGCCTCTCGTGGTTATTTTAGAAAATGCAGTCTTGACATTAGAAACGTTTGGAAGTATAAATACAGTGACTGTTACTACGCTCAGAATTGTTTACGTTGAAATGGAGCATAAATGAGCCTTAAAGCTGCATTGTGTAACTTTTCTGGTGGATATGACTGCTGTGCCCCCACAGTATGACATTAAACAGCTCCACTTCACATTCAATCACAGGTGGTTTTATAGCTCAAAAATACCTAGAAAAACAGGCATTTTGTGGTGTTACCTCTCCAGAGATCTGGCTTGTAACTTGTCTGGTTTGGTCTCCATGAAGATAGAAAGGTTCAATACCATACTATGAAACATTCCAGACAAGTAATAACTAGGGCTGTCAGTTTAACATGTTAATTAGATTAATTAATTACACCGCAAATTAACGCATTATAAAAATTAACGCAATTAATTATGAGCGGCAATTCAATGCGCACGCATTTTAAATTTGCCGTGCGGGGCCTTTGAACGGCAAGTTTATTTATAAAAATGTGATGGAGCAGGTCCATTCCTAAGAGCGTTGTCCCCGGGGAGAGCACGTGATCACGCGAAAGACTGAAAGACTTAGGGGAAGTCTGCAGTCTTTTCACTGTACCACTGTAAATATTTTTTCACGCACGTTTGACACCTTGTTTTCACTGTGGGAGAGCACAATAAACCACCTAAAATAATTATTAAAATGCGATTAATTAGATTAATTACAAATCCGGTAATTAATTAGATTAATTTTTTTAATCGCCTGACAGCACTGCTAATAACATTTCCATGGAGAAAAGCACTTGACAAGCCCTCCACCTGAAAAGTTACAGCATGTACTTTTAAGTCTAATACTTTTAAGTCTGTTAGAAAGCTTACCAGAATGGAGCCATTAGCTGGCCGAGGGTTCTGAGTGGCGACCGTAGAGCTGGATTTGGTCCTGATTGTCACAGATCACACTTGTGGAGACAGAATTCATATTGAGACACATGCTACAGCGCACACAGCAGCAGGCCAGAGGAGCAGCAGCAGTGAAGGAGGCGTCAATGGGGCAATCACAACAGGGACACAGCCAGGAGAAACAAATCAGCGGAGTTAATTGGTCCAAAAGACCAGAGGGATCAAAGCATGCAGAGGAAATACAATAGTGCCATTGTAGATTTTATAGAGAAGTGATGTTATCCTATCAATATTATCCTGCTGGGGTGTAAACTGTGTAGCAACCAATAATGTAATAAATGCAAATAATGTAATAATGTCCAATAATGTAATTTTGGCCAACTTAAAGCTCACAATGTAACAGCATCCAACAACTTTAAATGTAATAAGCCCATAATGTAATAAGCAGACCCCCAAGGATTTCGCAGGCATTTTTTGTGATCGTGGTGGGCTAAAATGCCTGAATTTGCGTGAGCTTTTCCAAAAAGTTGTGATGAAAGTTGCGGTGCTTTTAAGATTTTTGTTGCGATTTTGTTGCGGGAGGAAGTGAAAGTTGCGATAAATAGCTGCGATTTTCCCTTTTTGTAATTAAAATTGAGTAATATTTTGAATACTGAGTTATTACTGACAAAGAATAATACAAAGACACAGAGATCACAGATATGGTCCTAAAACAACCTTACCAACATCGAAAATAAATTACTACTAGGAGGGGAACTGTTTTGCCCGGGCTTTTTCTGTTATTTTTGTGGGCAAATGGCTGGCTGCAGACATGTTTCTTTGCCATTAGAAGCCGTGTCCCAATTCCCAGAGCGTGCGGCTCGGAGCGTGGCCCGAAGGGCATGTGCGTCACACATTTCGACAGAACACCGGCGCGACGACTGCTGTCCAATTTCTTTTTTGTCCCATGCGCAGTTAACACACGGTCCGAAGACTGCAGTCGTTAAGCGGTCCGCGGAATGCAGTCGGGTCTGAGCAAGTGTGCACCGCCTTCGCTGCAGCCTGAGCCCCCTTCGGGCCGCGCTCCGAGCTGTGCGCTCTGGGAACTGGGACATGGCTGCAGTTTTGTTTCGTCACACGGAAGTAAGGCAGAAGGAAGTTGGTCGGCGTTCAATACGTCGCCGATGATTGGTCAAAATTAGTAAAAATTGCGGGAAAGTTGCGGTGATTGGTCAAAATTGCAACACCGCCCTGAATTCACCGGGATTGGCTGAAGTTGCGTTGAAGTTGCAAATCGCAACATCGCGAATTCCTGGAGGGTCTGAATAAGCAGCCAATAATGTAATAACATGGGTGAGCCAAAACCACAATAAAGCCTTGCCAATAATGTAATAAAGTATTCAATTATGGGCAAGGTATTACAATACTGGCTCAACAAGGGGGGGAAAATGCGATAATGTAATACAGTATCTGCAGCCAATAATATAATACTTAATAAAATAATTGGATTACTCTTCGCTTGTTCAGTTGCGATAGGGTGTGGGGTTAATGAAGGGCACTAAGTTAATAGTTGGTGCCATGCATAAATTAATTTTCTACTTTTCTAATATGTCATATGAATATGAAATTAGATGTCCTTTCTTTTGGAATACACATTTTGCATGGATTACAAAGATGTTGAAAATAAGCAAAAACTCTGGTAGCCTAAAAAAAGGACAGGCAGTGAAAGAGTTAAGCATGGAAAGTTTGTCTGTTCGGTTTGACTCAATGCCACACTCAAATGCATGAGAGGCTAAATATAATTCTACATTCACTTTATTTATTTATTTTAATAGCACTGTCGATATGTTTTGCATACATGCATTACAAACCCATGCCATGCCCATAGTCAATCACAGGAAACATTTGGCCAAATAAACACATTATCACATTATTAGCAAGGAGTTATTTTGTTATGGGCTTACCCAAATTATTCCATTATTAGCTGGTTATTACATTATGGGGCTCATTATATTTATAGTTGGGCAAAATTACTATTACATTATTGGATAGTGGACATTATTGCGTTATTGGTTGCCACATGGTAATATGATAGGCCAACATTTACCAAACATGAAGCTATTCAATGTACAACAGGGTTCACAAGCTGAAATTGAATTAAATAAATGTGCTTAATATTGGCAGTTGAGAAAATTCTTGGGTTGGAATCCTCCTTGTGGAGCCAAAGTCAGAAAATCACTGCCATGAAATTTCTATTTAATCAGATTTAAACGATCGACTGTACACTTGAATTTGGAAAACAAATGCAGGAGACAAACAACATGACTCTATTCTAAACTAATTAGATGTAAAAGTCCATATTCTTTTACTGCTTTAGGCGTCTCAGTTAATTCATAATGAAGTTATACAGTATTGATGTGAGCAAAAGCAAAGCAGGGAGCAAGAGTTCAGTTTTTGTTAGTCTTTCTCTTCATGGAGGAAATAGGCTCTTACCTGTTGTCATTGATGTCAGGGGTGTTGCCTGTGGACATAGAGAGGTGCATGAGGAGCAGGCAGGTGCACAGTGAGGGGAGGGGGTGAAGGGGGCACAGTTGGAGTAAACAGTGGGGTGGTCACATACAGGTACAATACTGGTGTTATTCAGAGGCACATGAAACAAGCAGCTGTGCAGAGCTAATAAAATATGAGTTGTTTTAGTCCATAGTAAGATGCCTGGTGTGCCATTGTTTTAATAACAGTTTCTTGTTGACATAGTATTGAATTTGAATGCAAGTTGATTCAGAATGCATCCATTGGTTTCAGAATCAAGAAAAAAAAAATCGACCATGAAAGAAGTCCTATAATTAGCAAAATTGGCCCTTGTGAGCTTTAAGCTATGTTAGAATGTTGTTACCTCTTCAGAAACTTACCTGGAGTTGTGTTTTGCTTCATTCACTCGTAAAATAATCCTTTATTATTAGTTTGTCTACGTCTCAAAAGCTCAAAATGCTCTGTTCCACCTTGTGATGTCATGAAATGGTAGTTAACAGCTACCTTTTACATTTTAGTTCAGTAGAGATTGGCAATTCCACGGCTAAAATTATCCAGATGATTCTAGTGAAGGTGTCTGGAGTTTAAAAACAAGGTAGAGCACTTCCTGTATTACCACATGACATGGTGGAACAGAGAACTCTGCGAAAATAAACATACAAGATTTATGTGTTAAAGATGTGTGAATGAAACAAAACATAACTCAGGGTATGTTTTTGATGAGGAAACAACTTTATAACATAAATCAGAAAATAGTGCAATATGGGCCCTTTAAACAGGAACCTGCAACCCATTAATTTGGTAAAGCCTAGTTCACAAAATAATCCTTTAAGATTTGAAATATGTTATAGCACTGGAGGCTTAATGGATTATCTTCTTCTATAAGAAACTCTATGTAAAAGGCAATGAATTACTAGGAAAAAGTGTCTACTTTTTAGACTTTTTTTAGACATGATCACATATGCCCTTGCCTTCTAAGTAAACATGCCGTGAGTGTTGTGCAAAGGGAACATTGGTAAAAGCGTTCTTGAATGATGGGAGGCTAAATGTCAAACTGTGCATTTATATTTGAACATTTACATATTACTTTCAGACACTGCTAGCTGGAATAAAGAGGAAAACTTTTTACTAAAACTTATGACCTTCCACATCCTACTTTTAATATGACTAATCCCACCAAATTAGTTAAATGTGACCCGCCATGACAAGTCGGGATTCGTGAAAAAGAGAAAATCGCGTTTGAAGCAGTTTTTTTTCAAAATTTGTGATTTTCGTTTTTTTTGCAGAATGTGCTAGTTGAGATCATGAAGAAGCCACTCCATGTTTCAGATAACAGCACTGGCTGCTTCAAAAGCATAGATTTTGTCTTTGAAATTGGCTTGTTTTTCGGGTGTGTATAAATCACCATAATTACCCACGCTCGTGCTCCTGCCAATCATGTGACGAGTAGCACTGTTTTGTTTTCGCTTGTTCGCCTATCAGCTGTGAGCAAATCGTGAATATTTACGCTGCATTTCAAGAGAATAAGGACAGTGAAAACGGTCTGTAAATACTACTTTGACACAGGACACGGGCCACGTTCGGGACATGTCCGTTTCGCCGGAGCTCATGTACAGAATGCGGTCGGATACTTTAGCTGCCGAAAGACAGTGGATACGCGAATTACCCGACAATGTGGCAAATTGTAGTTAAACTGTAGGTGACCGCGTTCTCTTTCTGATGAGGTGAGTCATTATCTTATAACATAAATTTAGTGGACTGTTGACTGTTATGGATAGACAGAGGAGCTCATTCTCCAACAGGCTCCTACAGCTTTGCTCAAACAGTGAGAGATACAGGACTACACTACACTTCATACAACTGTACAACAATTGACATTCATGTCAATCACTATTTCTAAATAATTTCCCTGTTTTTCCTTACAACCACTCATATATAGCTGAGAGATATATTTGTATTATTATTTTTTATTGTATATAGACAGGTATATAATTATGCCAGTCTCTTGTTATTTTTGCTACTTATTTTGAATATTATTACCATTTATATAGTTGTTCTTTGTTATTATAATATATTGTGATGTGTGAGCAACTGTCCAAATGATTTCCCTTGTGGATCAATAAAGTTGAGTCTAAGTTTCATCATGCAGTAAATTAAGGGCAGTATTTAACATGCAGTATACAGTATAATATGATGTATAGAAAAGGCTGCCTGAAAAGAAAACAAACATGCACTTGTGCGCCCCATAAATCTTTGTTATGGCCTGACCCTTGAAGTTGCATCCTCATTATTTGTGCCACAGCAAGAGGATGGCAAATTCGCAATATAAAACAGTGGGCTACACTTTTAATAAGATATGCACCAATTTTTCTGCTACAAAGAGAAAGTACATGATTTGAAGATGACATCTCATTTTCAATTATCCCAAAATCAGTGTTGCAATAACTCTAGAAAAATATATATATAAAAAAATAGACCACTGCAAAATTATCATTTTTTTCTGATTTTACTAATTATAGGTATGTGTTTGGGCAAAAGGAACATTTTTGTTTGAGTCTATAAACTACTGTCAACATTTCCCCCAAATTCCAAATAAAAATATTATCATTTAGAGCATTTATTTGCAGAAAATGAGAAATGGTTAAAATAACAAAAAGATACTTGTTTTCAGACCTCAAACAATGCAAAGAAACAAGATCAAATTCAAAACAACATAATACTAATGTTTACACTTAAGAAGAGTTCAGAAATGTGAAAATTTGGTGCAATACCACAGCTTTTATGCGTCTTGGCATGCTCTCCACAAGTCTTTCACATTGTTCTTGCGTGACTTTATTCCACTCCTGGTGCAAGAACTGATGTAGCTCAGCTTTGTGTTTGTGTTGGAATTCAATAAATTTTTTCATCGCATCCCACCCCGAGAACATCATCCTGAAGTTTGCTGACGACACCAGTGTGATAGGTCGTATCACAAGCGGAGACAAGGCGGCCTACAGGAGGGAGGTGGACAGTTTGGTAACATGGTGCGGAGACAACAACCTCAACACAGACAAGACCAAGGAGATGATAGTGGACATGAGGAAGGAGAGAACTCATCAGCCACTGTTTATCCGGGACCTTGAGGTGGAGAGGGTGAGCACCTTTAAATACCTGGGGGTCCACATCAGTCCACACCTGGACACTCAACACTACACAGGTGGTGAAGAAGGCTCAACAGCGGATGTACTTCCTGAGGAGGCTGAGGAAATTTGGCATGCCGCCCAAAATCCTCAGAAACTTCTACAACTGCATCAGTCCATCCTGACCAGCTGCATCACTGTGTGATACGGCAGCACTACTGTGAAAGCTATGCCTTTATTAGTCCCACAGTGGGGAAATTCCAGTTCTGCATTTAACCCATCCTGTTATCAGGAGCAGTGAGCAGCACATTACTGCGCCCGGGGACCATCTCCATGATCTTCTTGCTTCGGCTTGGTCAGGACCAAAGCTGGAGGTACCTATGGTGCATGTTTTGGGTTGGTGGGGGAAACCGGAGTGCCCGGAGGAAACCCACCCAGACACGGGGAGAACATGCAAACTCCACACAGAAAGGCTCGGGTGACCCGGGGATCGAACCCAGACCATGCATGCAAACTCCACACAGAACACACACAGAAAGGTCTGGGCGACCCGGGGATCGAACCCGGAACCTTCTTGCTGTGAAGCATGAGTGCTACCCACTCAGCCACCGTGCTGCCGCAAGGACCGCAAACGCCTGCAGAGAGTGGTAAAGACGGCCACAAAGATCACCAGGACTCCTCAACCGTCTCTGCAGAGCATCTACCAACGCAGAGTCCACAAGAGAGCTGCCTCCATCATTAAAGACCCGACCCACCCCCAACATGGACTATTCACACTCCTACCTTCAGGCCGGAGGTACAGGAGTGTGAAAAGCAGGACTACTAGACTTAAGACCTCTTCCTTCCTAACTGTTATCAGACTCAGACTCTTGAACCGTTGAGCAATAGCCCCCCCTCCTGGACATTGATTGACCTATACTTTGCACAATAGTAATTTGCACTATTATTGACCAACTGTTAAGATAATCTGTTAGATTACAGCTGCACATGTAACTGCTCGAATGTTTACACTTCCTGTTTGCACTATATCAACAATGTTTACACCCCGTTTTTACTACTGACAGTTACACATAAAACCAGTGTTGCACATTATCTGTAAATATGTACATAGCACCTAGCCTATATTTTTCATAGTGTATATTCGGTAAAGACTGTTCTGTTTGATTATACTTTTTTACATGCTTCT
This sequence comes from Paratrypauchen microcephalus, assembly GCA_036785185.1. Lineage (NCBI taxonomy): Eukaryota > Metazoa > Chordata > Actinopteri > Gobiiformes > Gobiidae > Paratrypauchen > Paratrypauchen microcephalus. The sequence goes on from JAVJIX010000005.1 coordinate 9,056,225, forward strand.
CTTTATCTTATTTATCGATTTTAATTTTTTTGTATACTCTTGGCATCCAGAGTGGGCAGCAAAGTAAGAATTTCATTGTACAGGGAAACGTGTTTCTTTACTGTGCATACGGCAATAAAAGTTTGAATCTTGAATCTTGAATCTTGAACAGACGCTGGAATGGAATGGCTGTAATACATGCAGAGATGCTGATTTCAGAAAAAAATGCAGTGGTCTCTTATTTTTTTCCAGAGCTTTATTTCCACTACAATATATCATTAAAGGTCATATATTACACAAAACTGGCTCATGTGAGCTTTAAGCCATGTTATAATGCCGTTACCTCAAAAACAAAACACCTGGAGATGAGTTTTGTTTCATTTATATACACAGTCTGGTTCCACCTTGTGATGTCATGAAGTGGTAAAAACAAAACACAACTCCAGGTATGTTTGTGACGAGGAAACAACATTATAACGTAGATCAGAAAACGGCATAACATTGGCCCTTTAAAACCAGACAGCTGCCCTTTAGAGTCGAGAACTGAAAACCTGTGTAAATAACCCTGGTAACTTGTAGCACTGACCAGTCCGCTGTGATGGACATGACGTGTGCTGTCCTTGAACCTTGATAAACTGATCTAAGGTGTGATTTTGATCATTATTGATATTTACTGAGCGTGAAAGAGGTGGGTTGGTGTTGTGGCACCCATACAGCTGTCATCTCTGGGACACAGGATGAGGTGGGCATCTGTCTAGTTGAGTAATGACACAGCAGGCGCAATCTATCGTCTATAATAGTCCTACGCTGATGGCTGCTTACGCACACATTCACACTACGCCTTTCTCATCTCTAGGGGCAACTTTCAGGGCTGTAACTAGGCAAGCTCCATATATTTGCATATTAAAATTTCATAATGCACCTTTAGCTTCGGTGCAGGAAATATATTGGGTGCTTAAACTGCTATAGCCTTACTTCTCTGATGAAGCAAACTATGGCAAAGAATTAAGCTACAAAGACATTACACAAAGATGAGCACCACAGGAGATGAGGCAGCCATTTTTGCAGCAGTAGTATATGCAATTAAGAGTCAGCAGTCACTAAAACTATAGCACCATACCACCAGTGATGGAACGTAACAACATAAAAGTAATGTACTGTATTTAAGTATATATTTTAGATATCTGTACTTTACTTAAAGGGATATGCCACCCCCAGGTCAAACTTGGGCATCTCCCCACAGTCCAGAGACTAAAATAAGTGGTGGAAAGCGTTTTCCTGGTCACCCAGCCATTGTCCGAGTCTGTCAGCACTGACCGCCGCGGTATCTGCAGCTACTCCGCATTAGACTGGAGTCTAACGGCGCCAGAGAAAGATTTCGGCCAAAAGGAATTAATTTGCTCGATGCTTTTCCCAATTACTTTCTGTGTAGTGCGCATTCATATGGAGTGCAAATAAATGTGCAAATCAACACGGAGAGCTTGCCTTGGCCATTTTGGGTGGGAACTATTTTTCAGTACGGAAAAAGAAAGCCGAAGCACGCACCACGCTGAGCAACAGGGGAACTCCCTTCCTGGTGCGTAACAGGGATTCCCCAGGCAGCGTGCTGTGTGCTTCGGCTTTTTTTTTCCGCACTGAAAAATAGTTCCCACCCAAAATGACCAAGTCAAGCTCTCCGTGTTGATTTGCACATTTATTTGCACTCGATATGATTGCGCACTACACAGAAAGTAATTGGGAAACGCAGCGAGCAAATTAATTCCTTTTGGCCGAAATCTTTCTCTGGCGCCGTTAGCCTCCAGTCTAACGCGGAGTAGCTGCAGATACTGCGGCGGTCAGTGCTGACAGACACGGACAATGGCTGCGTCACCAGAAAAACGCTTTCCACCACTTATTTTAGTCTCTGGACTGTGGGGAGATGCCCAAGTTTGACCTGGGGGTGGCATATCCCTTTAAGTATGTTTTACAGTGAATATGAATAACAGTGAAGTGAATAACTTTCACTTCACTATATTTAAGAGTAGGTATCTATACTTTCTACTCCACTACATTTTTGAACTGGACTGAAAAGTATTTTTTATAATTGTGTGAAAAGGCTGGGGGGTTTATTGTTAACATGTTAAGCAAACAAAACAAAACAAAAAATCTATTGTTTCTGTTGAACAAAATTCAGCACAAATCTTTATCAAAATCACTGCATTTGCTTACAGTATAAGACCTCAAAATCTATGCAAAATAGCTCTACTTTTCATTCTTTAAGTACATTTTTAAATGGGTACTACATACATTTAGATTTATGTAGACATTTCCACGTGCTACTTTTACTTTTACTTGAGTTTCTTTGCTCTGGTAACAAAACAGAGTACTTCTTCGCACCACTGCATACCACAGATCTGGGCTATCTAATGTCAAAGTTTTGCCTCAATCTTGATCTTATATCTGGGGAAGGTGATGATAATGGTTAAAATGTCTGCTGCTCAGTGCCCAGCTTGATCTTATGTTTGCACTGAGAGCTGAGGGTTCACTTGAAGGCCAGCCAGGGAACAGTGGGTACAAATAATCTCTTGGACAAACAGCCTTTTTGTCAAACGCAGCATTACCTGGAAGAACTTGCTGGCTGGATAGAAGTGTTTAGATTGTGGCTTATAGGACACAAAACTGAAGCAAGATTGTAAGAAATAAAAAGTCATACAAGCTGGTCTGGAACGCAGTGAAATAGCTAGTTTATGACATTGTTTCTGACAGGATTATGTCTGGTGCTGCCATAAAGAAACAGATGTTCCAAGGACACAGAAACCTTATGTAGTAATGTAGTAGTTAATACAAAATTCTCCACGTAACTTTTAGATCTGGTAAGTTTTAAGTTGTTCTCTGTTCTAATACAAATTGTAAGATCAAGCAAAAATCACAAAAAAATTACAAAAATACAGTTGCAAATTACTCCTGGAATACGTAAACCCAACACATTCTAATGTACATTAAACTATAGGGCAAATTAGTAAACACAATCATTACTTCGAAAAGGTAAAAAGGGAATTATTTGCAACATCAACAAATAGCACCATGATTTGCTCAGGAGACATAAATCGCTCCATAACCTTGGGGATTAAACATAAATGTGATTACTACACAAAAAAGATTACCCAGTATAAAGTGCTTTTGAGTTTTCCCTATAGTTTTTTTCCCCACCCTTTACATATTGATAACATTCTGCAAGTCCCAGTTACCACCCCCCCTCCCTCCCCTCCACAGGCAATGATCAAAACTGTGCATAATGTAAAAGAAAGGTCTCCTTAAAAGTTGTTTTTAACGAGCAGAAGAGGGCTCACCATTTTCGGAGTCGAGCATCTCTGCTGTGCTGTTGGCGGCTTTATTCACAGGTTCCCCTGGAAGACTGTGAGCAGATACAAAAACATTAAATTCAGTCAGTTCAGTTCTATTACGATTACCACACTTTCTAATGTGAATGAAGTACATCTACAAACTCAAAATGGCGTATGAAAATGTTCACTCTCACAGCCTGCCATGTGATAACGCAGAGCCAAGACTGAGCAAGTGGCTACCTTTTAATAATGTGCAATCAGAGTTCATTTACAAGCACAGGGAAGTTAAAAGCACTAAGAAAAAAATAGAAAGAGTCAACAGCAGTGTTTAATAAGGGCTGCACTGGCCACATTTTATCCCATTAAAGGACAGGACTAAGTCTTATTAAAAAAAAATTTAACGATATTCTCTTTACTATAAAGTTGCTAAACTAGTGATTTTTCATTAACTGAGGTTAATATGAAATACATCCATTTTAATAATCAAAACAAAACATAAACACGTTTCCTTCCCCTTAATAAGCGACAAAACATTGTTAAATTGCTAAAAGATTCTCTTGCGATATATCAATACAGCAGCCCACAAAAACGATACTGTATCACCAAATATAGTATCGCAATATATCGATATTTCAGTATTTCAGTACACAAAACCGTTGCTTAAAGGGATATGCCACCCCCAGGTCAAACTTGGGCATCTCCCCACAGTCCAGAGACTAAAATAAGTGGTGGAAAGCGTTTTCCTGGTCACCCAGCCATTGTCCGAGTCTGTCAGCACTGACCGCCGCGCGCAGCTGCAGCCACTCCGCGTTAGACTGGAGTCTAACGTCGCCAGAGAAAGATGTCGGCCAAAAGGAATTAATTTGCTCAATGCTTTTCCCAATTACTTTCTGTGTAGTGCGCATTCATATCGAGTGCAAATAAATGTGCAAATCAACACGGAGAGCTTGACTTGGTCATTTTGGGTGGGAACTATTTTTCAGTGCGGAAAAACAGAGCCGAAGCACACACCACGCTGCGTAACAGGGGAACTCCCAACGTGGTGCGTAACAGGTATTCCCCTGTGTGCTTCGGCTGTGTTTTTCCGCACTGTAAAATAGTTCCCACCCCAAAATGACCAAGGCAAGCTCTCCGTGTTGATTTGCACATTTATTTGCACTCGATATGAATTGGGAAAAGCATCGAGCAAATTAATTCCTTTTGGACGAAATCTTTCTCTGGCGACGTTAGACTCCAGTCTAACGCGGAGTAGCTGCAGCTGCGCGCGGCGGTCAGTGCTGACAGACTCGGACAATGGCTGGGTGACCAGGAAAACGCTTTCCATCACTTATTTTAGTCTCTGGACTGTGGGGAGATGCCCAAGTTTGACCTGGGGGTGGCATATCCCTTTAACTAAGAAGACTATATTGCAATGCCTGATGTATATTTGAAAGAGCACACTGAAAGATCAAAACAGAAGTGAGTACTATGTCATACAAATTAAATATTTATTTCTGTGTTGCATTGAACTCCTCCAAGGGCAATTCCCAAGTTGGCTTATGATCCAGCGTTAATGCAAGGTCAAAGATTAAGATGTAAAGACAAGCATAAGCCAAGAAGCCATCCCGAGGAGCAAATTATGTATGGCTATTCAGTAAATCTATAGGGACCTCTAATCCAGCATGTGCTCACAACAAATCCGTTTTTGAATCATCTACGTTTAGAGCTGCTTCAGTTAAGAGCTTTCATGTGTAATTTATAAGCATGCCTTGCCTTGACCCATCCTTTCTTGTTCCTTTGTGAATCCACTGTTATTCATTTTGTATGTATATTTCTATCTCTCATAACATTCCCAGACTCATTATACCATGTGCACACTTTTAATACTTACATGCTGTTTTGTAGTCCATTATCACACTCCTGGATGTCTTGTGCGTGAGGCGTCTTGGTGGGGCTGCTCGGTGTGGACTCGGGCTCGCTGGCTGGAGAAAGGAGCTCAGCGGGGACGGATGCTTTCTGTTTGTTTTGGTTGTAGAAGACGGTGTTGCAGAAGGTGATGGGGTGCTCATTGAAACCTCGGCTCAAGAAGGAATTTGCGGGAGGACACAGCGGGTAATGGCCTGGACGCACTGGCTTCGCTGTGGGGAGTGAGAAAAGATGATGTATTGACTTATCATATAGCTATTCATCCATGCGCCAATGAGAACATCTTTAGTTTCATGTGCCTCGGGGCTCTGCTGTGGTTTCTGTTTTAAAACTGTATAATATTAGAATTCAATATTACAGAAATTAAGCTGCGGATGCCCAAGGACAATCCTAAAATCACTTGGAATTCAGATAAACATTAGAAAAACATTTACAGAAAACAGCAAGGACATAAAATCAATAACTCATTTTCTCAAAGAATGTGCATCTCATTAAAGCATGTCTTTGGAAGTTTTGGGAGAAAAGAGTTCACTGGTGTAAGAATCATCATCAGAGAGTGTTATTTTTAGTTTGGTGCCAGACATGAACCAGTGGAGCATAACTATATGCTTTCTTGCTGGATTATATGAATAAACTGCAGGGGAAATTAGAAGCATATAAGAATTTGTTACAAGGATGTGTGAATGAGTCTCACAGGAATTAATAAGACAAGAGCAAATAAGGAAAACCTGTACCATGAAACAGCTTATATAAACAAACAAATGCTTAAAAGGGATTTAGGGGTTTCTTTATCGGTACAGTCAGACCATACCTTCAGCATGATACATGTATGACTTCACCCCCAACAAATCTACAGTAGCACCATTTCCACCAGCACCCTAGTAGCTGTGGTTTCAGGTGTGAAACATGTCTCCAGACTTGGAACTACCAACAGAAATCCTTGAGACCCTCTCTGTGGAAATGTTATTGCTTTATCTGGAATGCTCCATGGTATTATTTTAAATATAGCATTTCTATCTACTCTAGCATTTATTCATTATGGGTGTTTTGCTCGAAAATACAATGATTTTTTCTGTGAACAGGGGTGACTCGCCACAGATCTTAATTGCAGAGTAGTACTGTAACTTGCTTGTCTACCTTGTGATAAATAGGATTAATCTATACTGGAGAATTCTAGTCAAAGCAGTAATATTTCCATGGAGAAAAGCAGGTGGCAGACCCTCCATTAGAAGCTGCTTCTTCAGTTCTGAAGAGCTGCAAAGCTTGGATGAGCTGTGAAATGTATTCGACCAAATAAACTTTTGTCCAATTGATAAAATGAATTTCTCATTTTGCCATGGATTCTACCTGGACGAGGGATTCTACACACTCCACTAGAAATGTTACGCAACTCACTTTTAAATCATCACAAATGCTTAAGTATATACTGTAGCCATGTTGAATATGATCTGAGTCCATAATATTTTCAATGGACACATGTGAAAACATATTTTTAGTAGCTAATACATCATGTCAAATATTTTTTAAATAGAAAAGTATGCGTTAAATCTATGGTTGACCTGATGTTGATGCTGACGGATTTAAAGGATCAGTGCAGCAGTACAAATTATTGGTTAGAGCCTTGTTATTATATTGCTCCATTTGATCCGCTTACACAGCTTTTATCAAGATGAGACATTGGGGATGATGTTTAGTATGGTAGGTGAGGAATAAGGCTGACCAATTTGAGCTGCGTGTTGGCGGCGGAAAGGGTTACGAGTCCTGATCATCACGTCTTTGATGCGCTCCACTTCCTGCTGGTAACGGTGACGGTCCTTCATGGCACCCTCCTTGGCCTCCTTCAGTGCCCCCTCTAGAGCCTTGACACGCTCGGCTGTAGATCGGAGACGCTTCTCCAACTTTGGAAGCTCGCAGCGCAGGTCTGCATTGTCACGGACCAGCTGTTACAGGAAAACACCAGCACATACTGCATTAACAAGGGAAATTCTAAAAAATCATAAAAGAAAGCTTTTTTTCTATTTTTCTTTGTTTCATGCATTCTTAAAACTTAAAATTACTTCTGGACAGGTAACGTCTGCTTATCATTTGAAAACGTACAGTATAGTTACAGCAGCAAATGCGATTCTGAATACGCACTGGCGATAAACAAGCAGCATAAGTGTAAGGAGGAGGCAGGAGGAGGCGTTTTTACTTAGGGAGCTGTAGGGTAAGCTGGGTGATTTCACGCATGCGCAACATTTGAAAAAAGACAAAAAGTTGCTTGATTTCTCTTTAAAAGTCACAAAACCAGTATTGCCTTACAGTAAGAAGATTGACGTCATTAAACAGACAATGTACAGACACACTTAAAATCAATCAACAGTTCTGCTGTTTTATCTTCATAGGCCTTATTAGGCCTAAATTTTTTATTTCGGTCTGTGAATTAGATAAGTAGATCAGGAATCAGGAATCAGGAAGGTTTTTATTGCCATATGAGTGAACAGGTTCACAACATTAGGAACTTGCTTCGATACCTGGAGCGGACAGACACTCCGAGCACCAGGGCTGCCATTCGCGGCGCCAACTTAGTTACAACAGAGTAGAAAAAAAAGATGCAGACAATTTTACAACATGTAATGACATAAAAAACAATTGGAGAGGTAAACATACGGTGATCTTTTTCGTTGGCAACAGAAGGAAGGGTGGGGGGGTCAGATTGGAAATCAATAATTGATCGGAAACTGACGCAGAGGCAGACTTACTAAATAGACAGGGCAGAGTGTTTTACATAAAAATGTCAGTGTGAGCCGAATGGAATTTGTTGTTTTCTTTTGTAGAGTGCTATGTAAGATAAGGCCCCAGCTGTGACCTTGGACGTGTTGTGCAGAAGATGTAGTCAAAACAAAGTCCAGTTGAATCACATTTTCAGGACAATTAATTACACCGGGAAATTTAGCATAATCAATACATTTTTAGAACCCAGGCAAACAGACAATTTGCCAGAACCCTGGTTTCTGCCTGTCACCCCAACTTCATGCCACCAAGCAGGACTGTGCGACTCGCAATCCTCCCGCTGGCACGTATGATGAATGAACGCAGACTGATCCGCTGTTCCACACAGTTCCACATCCATTATCCGAGATGTTATCCAGTGACAGACAGATTTCCACAACTCAGGTGTTTCAATTCAGTTTGTGTTTCCCTTCAGATCTCGTCCTCCCTAGTCCTCCACAGCCCCACTATCGTGTAAAATGACATCCGGCGGCTCGGGGCTCTTTTAACCGCTCGGCTCCAATTAGTGATGGGTCAGAAAAAAAAACATCCTCCAGGCCAATCCAGATGTCCTGCCATCAAAATTCCAATAGTAATTGTTTCGTGTCCTCCAGTAACAGCGGTGCCAGACGCACGGCGCGTCGTGTATCTACTGTAGCAGCGTGTTAGGGATTTTTCCTAATAAACATCAACAAAAGGGAACAAATGAGAAAACAGACACAGAATTATTATACTCGTTAACGAGGGAGAATGAGGTGTAGCATTTGTTAAGCAGAGCCGCCTCTGCCTCCTTCCAGGCCACACACTCAAATCTCAAAGAATACCTCTTCGTTGCTTCCTTTTATTTAGAATCACATGGAACGGAAATTTCCAGAAACACCAAGCCAAGCCTTACAACAAAGTTAATCTTTACCATGCACACATTCCTCAGTAATCAGCAGTTACATTGATTGTTTGTTTAAACAGTTAACCAGTCCTTGTCCTTATCTCATCCTGTGGTTTTACAACAGGAGATGAACCAACTCAAGAAGAATATAACACTTTGATAATTCATTAAAGGGATATGCCACCCCCAGGTCAAATTTGGGCATCTCCCCACAGTCCAGAGACTAAAATAAGTGGTGGAAAGCGTTTTCCTGCTCACCCAGCCATTGTCCGAGTCTGTCGCCACTGACCCCCGCGGTATCTGGTGCTCCTCCACCTTAGACTGGAGTCTAACGTCGCCAGAGAAAGATTTCGGCCAAAAGGAATTAATTTGCTCGATGCGTTTCCCAATTACTTTCTGTGTAGTGCGCATTCATATCGAGTGCAAATAAATGTGCAAATCAACACGGAGAGCTTGCCTTGGTCATTTTGGGTGGGAACTATTTTCCAGTGCGTAAGAATACAGCCGTATCACGCAGTACGCTACCAGGGGAATCCCAGTTACGCACCGGGAAGGGAGTTCCCCTGTTGCACAACGTGGTGCGTGATACGACTGTATTCTTACGCACTGGAAAATAGTTCCCACCCAAAATGACCAAGTCAAGCTCTCCGTGTTGATTTGCACATTTATTTGCACTCGATATGAATGCGCACTACACACAAAGTAATTGGGAAACGCATCGAGCAAATGAATTCCTTTTGGCCGAAATCTTTCTCTGGCTACGTTAGACTCCAGTCTAAGGCGGAGGAGCACCAGTTACCGCGGCGGTCAGTGGCGACAGACTCGGACAATGGCTGGGTGAGCAGGAAAACGCTTTTCACCACTTATTTTAGTCTCTGGACTGTGGGGAGATGCCCAAATTTGACCTGGGGGTGGCATATCCCTTTAAAGACACTATTATACAATTTTCTTTAACACAGCGAGTTCCCTTGGGACTGTCCGGCTCTCCAGACCGGCACTCCTCTGTGAAAAAAATATGTCAATAGCGTTGTGGGACCAGCTCCAATTCATGATTTAGGATTTCGAAAATCTGTTCCAACAGGAGAAAAATTACGAAAAATGACGAGACGAGAGAAATTAGACATCAGACAGAGCAAGATAAGGAGGAAGAAGAAAATAGGTCTGCTCTCCACGGCAGCTAGAAAAGTACAATGTATTGTAAGTGTATTCATAACCCCAGCATCACTGCTTGTGTGATGGCTTTTGCATTTCTATGGTCCTCTTCATTTCTGATTATGAAGCCATAATTAAGTATCGTCCATTTGGAGCAGATGTAGAGTGAGCATAAAAATCCTTGATAGAGCACCGTAGATGGGCAGAGTCCGAGCAAATGAGCCCAGACCCTGGAGTCAGACATATTGAGAATGATGCATTGTTTTTACCATCCTGGAAATGTGCAGTTGTTTGCACAAGCCCTTCAGAAACAAAATCTGCTTTTAGAAGGTAAAACATGAACAAATTGAAATAGGCAGACTGCAGGTAGGACTGCAGCTATGGCACTGGAATAATCCCATCTACACGATTTGTGCATGTGGAGGCACAGCAGGTGTGTGGGCACACACACATTACACATCTGTGGACACATCTCCTTTGCCTTATCATTCTCCACTGAGACCTTAAGATTTCTAAGCGTGGCTTTAGGCTTTCATTCTCACAGTATCAGCAGGTGGATAGGATGGCCTCTGTTAGCAGCCTCTGTCTACAAACTGCTGCTGTGCAGTTCACACGATTTGACAGCCTAAGTACATGTGCCAATCAGCTGAGCATCACCTGGCATCCACTGCTGTAGTGAGGACCCTCTGAGGATGAACTCATTGTTTATCAAATATAAAAATATATTTTGTGCCGCACAGACTTCCCTGAAAGCACACCTTACTGCACTGTTTCAAGGAGACTTTCATAACTTCCTACAGAAATATTATTGATGGGCCTCGCATTGCCTTGCCCTGGGAGAGCACAGACAAACAGCACACAACAATCGTTTTTTGGATTAGAAAATATTTCTCTCCTATTTTCATTCTAAATGTATCACTGCACCTCTAACACAACCATGTGCTGGTACTGAAAGTGGAAGATTCAGAACTGTCAGCATTTCAGAAGTAAATTTGCTAAGTTTGTTACCTGTTTGTGAACTTTTGTGAGCTGCTCCAGGTTGTTCTCAAGAAAGGAAATCTTCTGTTTCTGAGTGAAATATCCTCCACTGTCATCCAGGTGCAGGTCTGAACTCTGTCCAGGAAGGTTATAAAAGTCAATACAATGGGAATTTCGAATGTTTGTTTGGAGTGAGTTTGTTTGTGCTTCTCAGATACAATGGAGAAGGACTTACTTTTCTGACTCGAGTGGTGAGGTCTTGAACAAACAGTTTGCGCAGGTTGTGCAGGCTGTAGAGCTCACGAGCCTTCAGTTTAAAAAAGACACAAGAAATAGAAAAACATAAAAAACATTAATTGCAAGAGTAAAAATGACCAGGGAAAACATCATTACTTACAACAGTCTCCTCCAGTCCTTTGAGGTCCTGTTTTGACTGCTCATGTCGCTCATTAAGAAACCTGCAGACAGAGATAAAGGCAGACACATACATTATATGCAGATTCAGAGCACTTTCATGAATAAGGAACAAATGTATCATACACCATCGACCTATTCATGAGCTGCTAGCCATTTGCCTCATGATGCAACACGCTGCAAAGGTCAGTGCTGGGGCCTATTACCAACCAGCTGTCTCTCCCTAGTAAAAGTCTATAATGGAAACAGAAAAGAGGGTCTGACAGCTAACCAGATAAAAGAAGGTTAAAAGGGTTAGCTGAGCCCTCTAACCAATTAGAGTCTGTATAGCTGTGTTAGAATTTTAAGAAAAGCACACAGTACATGAATACTGCATGGATGTCATAACAACAAAATAAGTGAACCAAAGATAGTAAGTGACAGAGGAGTAAAGGATGTGGAGTGAAAGGGACAGCCCCGAGGCATCTATATGAACACTGTTTGAACACTGGCCAGGCCCACAAAGCACACATACAACAACTCACGTTAGTTCCTCCAGCTGCCGGCTCTTGTGATGCTCTTGGATCTTCAAATGTTCAAAGTCCTCATGGAGTTGATCTAGCTCCAACTGCTGTTTCTGGTTACAACTAAAGGACAAAGCAAAAGACTGATTTTCAGACTAAGATTTTCCTTCAGTGTCTAGCTCAGTCATCTAAAAATACTAGTGTATCTGAATAAGTAATACAGGGAGTAGGCTGTGTCCTTTAAGTAGAGGTCAAAACCCACAAAACCCAGTTTTAATGTAATGGAGCTCTATGTGATTGCATTAACTTTGTCCTTTTCCGCTTAACCTTGTTGCAACATTTACTTACTTACAATTTGTATTATTATTCAGTGTGATTGAACATAGCTGTGCTCATACCTCTATGTATCACATACTTATGTGTCAGGTTTTACACAAAGCAGAGGGTAATTACCATAATTACTTAGATGTTAGATATTACATTGTGTCCCCGTGCTTTTATACACCATTTTATTTGATGTTGAAGAATTGTATTCACTAAAAACATTTAACAATCCATTTCCCTACAATTTTCCCCGAACCTGACAGGGACACAGTCTCACAGCAGTTGTCTGTGTATTGTCCTCCCTATCTCCTTTGATAAACTGTAGCTTCTAAACACAAATTAATGCCCAGAGGGGTCCCAAAAAACATAAACCTGGTACTGCAGTTCATTCACAATTCAGACCTCATAGGAGAGATAAGACCAGGCAGTTAACTGAAAATGTATAGCTTTTTTAAGGAATAACAAACAGAATGACAAGTAGGCACTGACTCTGAGAGCTGGTGAATGGTCCTTTGCTTCTCGCTGAGTTCATCTCTCAGGAGGCTGATCTGTTTGCTGTGTGCTTCTCTGTGTGAGGCCATCTGCTGCTCCATGGCCCTCTGAGGAGAGCCCACCGCCAGGAGCAGGACAGACACGTGTAAGGACAGAGGGGAAAACACTAAATAATGGCTGAGTATTACACACTCCAGTGAACATTTGGACAAGGCCATGGAAGCATAGCAAATGGACCAGAGTATACTTCACTGCCAGTGTGACTAGTGAGCTAATGAACCCTTACATAAAATAAAACAAGAGGTTTCAAATATAAACTTTTTACTGGTGATTTAGTGATGAACGAGAGGCCCAGAGAGCCCTCTTGGTCTCATTTAGAACGGCCTTATTAGTGATTTAGTCGCATGTTAATATTTACCCTGTAGTAGAATAACAGCTGGAAACTGCTCAATTACATAACTGTGAGTCCCATGAGGAGCAATGATCTTTGGTGAAGCTTAGTTCAAACACGACTGTGCCTTTTAACTCTTGCATACATCAAGCATCCAAGCAAATAATCATGTGTAATTACAATAAAAAAGACTAGAAATAAACTGTAAATAGGCCATGCAACAGATGCAATGCAATATATTTTAACACAGTGGTTATTTTGGAATAATGGCTTCTGTGTTTGAAACTGACATTTCCTGAAGAAACATTCCTTTTGCTACCCGAGTCATTTTGTTATAAAGCTGTTCAGACTTCCCTCAGAGCACTATAATGAATAATTTGAGCTTTAGGAGAACCATGGACACCACAAAGAACACGTGCAGAATGTCTGTGTCTGCCCCTCCACCTCCACACTATGACAGCAGCAGCTGGCACAGGACTGTGGCAGATAAAAGCATTCAGTGAAGATGCTCCAGTCCAAGTCATGGTTACCTTTATCCTGGCTGACTTCTGCACTGTTGTGTGATTCTCCCGCATGGCCACCCGCGACACGCTCTCTGAAAACATCCAAGCAGACATGTTTGGAAAAAAAGATAAGTATAACGATAAGCAGAGAGGAGAGAGGGAGGGAGAGAGAGGAAGAGAGAGAGAAGGGGAAAAATGGAGAACAAGCGAGGGAGAAAGAGAGAGGGAGAGAGAGGCAGAAGCGACTACTGATGAAGACAAACAGGGTGACAGTGACCTGCCTTTGTCAGCACTGCGGTACATCGAATAATTGTGACGATCAGGTCAGTAGGGGACAAGTCATGCCTCAGGTGTAATCATGTGTAATGTCCCAGCCACGGGGACACTGAGCAGGACAGTGTTACTGCTGCATTAATGATGGGAATATCAGACTCTTTCAGACACAACCTCCACAGCTCAGTGTTTATTTACTCCAGAGACCACTCAACGACCATGTGGCATCGTGAATAAAGAGTAGATTCATTTAGCCACCTGTTATTTAAAGCAGTTCATTGGGACTCTCTAAAAGAGTGACTCACACTGCCTTTGGCCCGATTTGTGAAATGTGTCTGTATCCTGGGAATCTACATGTTTAGTTGAAACTTACACTTACACATGTAGAAATTCACATCAGGTTTGAACTGAGCAACAAAACAGATTGATAGGTATCTAGCATGGACATAGATCTCCTAATTGTATTTTGCTTGTTTTTATGTGAATGTTTTTAAAACGATTTTTCTTTTCAATATTTTCCATAATGTGTAAAAATGTACATTTAACTAAGTACATTTCAACTTAAAGGCCATGTACCTGATTTTTTGCCCATGTATTTAAGCAACATTTGTCTTGCTTAATTAGAAAGCACGGTATCGTCCAATAATCAGGAAGTGCATGTTTACATGCTGGTCTCTTGAGAGGACTTATCATTACTGTGAGGAATAACTTTTGGACCACTGCAAACTGTTGAACTACTTTAATTTTTCATGTTTTTAAATCAAGTACAGCACCTTTAACTTGTTTCTTATTTATTAGAGACCCATGGCATTATTCCATCAGAACCTATATATTCTGTTTTATGTACTGCACCATCCTTGCACTGTATTGATTTTCCTACCCTATTTAATTTATCCCTGGTTCATATTCAGCAGGTAGTGGCTAGACTCCGGTATCATCCTGTTATTTACAGAGAGACCCTGATGGGTGTTGGTATGTTCAGGATGTCACTGCATTGATTTATTAAGATGGTATTCACAGCCGTACCTTGAGCTTGGAGTTTGGCCAGTTCCTCTTTGAGAGAGTCATAGCTGTCCTCCAGCTGTCTCTTCTTCTGCTCCACGTTCTGCATGCACTCGGTCAAAGAGCGGATCTTTGCTTCATGCTGGAAGTCACAACACAGCGTCAACAACACACACGGGATACTGATGAGCCATGGGACTGCTGGGTATGCTCAGAACTGTTTGAGGAGTCTATCTACTAACAACAGTGAAATTAGCATTCAGTATTTATTCAGAATTTATTTCCTGGTTGGGCAGAAACTGCCTTACATTTAAATGCATGCTTTTATGTAAGTGTTCACATGCAGACTGAAAATATTATAATTTTCTGATTTCTGGAATCAGATTATTTAAATGTAATGTAAATAGTTTCATCTGATGTGAACAATCTGATTTCTTTTTCAGGTTCAGGTTTTGACATGGAAAATTATGCAAAAAGACAAACTAATGAGGGAAAGACAAAAATGAAATAAAAATGTTGAATACGGAAATATTTATTTTAAAATTCTTTATAGTTTGTTTTCCAAATACAGCAGTAGCTCTAGTTTTTGTGCATGTAAACGCACACCAAAAATTCAACATTATTTACTACGTGATTATTCTAATTATCTGATTTTTACGGGCCATGTAAATGTGGCTACTGCCATATTTACTTATTATTTAACATTAAATCTGCATTGTTTAACTTTCTGGTAGTTTCCTCCACCTGCTTGTCTTCATGGAAATGTTATTGCTTTGTCTAGAATGTCCGACAGTAATAATGCATTAATCTTTTTCCATAGAGACAAGCCCACAATGCATCCAGGCCAAAATACAGATCAGGAGGAATAAATGCAACATAGACGGGTTGATAGATAGATGGAAACCTTTCAGGCAAAGAAATAATATCTCCAAAAAGTTACACAGTGTATCTTCAATATAAAAATAATATAATTGTATTTGTGCCTATGCCTTTAATATAAACCATCTGTTTATGTCATGTTTCACAAAAGCCTATCTAAGTAGAAATTATGCTAGCCTAATCAGAGAGCTTTGTCATTGTCTAAACAGCTAATTATGCAATTGTTATTATAGCCATCATCTCCTCAACGCCACACTCTAAAACTTGCATTCAGGCACTTCAATGCACAAGATAATTAGCAACAGAATTATAGAGGACACATTGTCTATTAAGAATGCACATGATTATAATTTATTCCAGTGAGCCATTTTACCTGTGAAACGAGGAGCTGACACGAGGACAGCTCTTTGCCCGTCTCCTCCATCTTGCGCTGACACTCCATCTGAAGGTTGTCCAAGTAACGACAACGTTTCACCATAGACTTCACCTCCGATTTGATCTTGCTGATGTAGAGGCGTGCCACAGTGAACTCCTCTTCTATGGCACCCGTGATCTCGGCCGGCTGCAGGAAAATGCATTCAGAAAGTGAAGGTGGCTTAACCTTAGGGCAGTGGGGGGCAATATGAAGACAAATTCGCAGGGAGGGTTGTGTTTGATATTCATAGTCACTGAGGTAATAGAACCCTTTAGCAGATGCTTTGAAATAAGAGAGAAGTGGAGTGGGAAAGACTTTTCTAACGCGCCTACATTTGACGGGGAAGATGTGCATTGCATACAAACAATGCCGTCAACCACTGCTACTGACTTTTACTACTGTATGTTTAAGACGCATTGTGCAACTTTTTGGATGGGGGTCTGTCATCTGCTTGTTTCTATGGATATGTCATTGGTCTGCCTAGAATGTTAAATTACAGGTGGTTTTATACATTTTGAAAATACCTACAAAAACAGGCTGGAAGCGAGATTGCCTGTCCACAGATCTGACCGGTAACTAGGTCTGGATTGGTCTCCATGAAAATAGAAAGGTTTAATACCATGAACATTTTCTGGTGCATTTGACAGACCCTACACCAGAGAAGTTACAAAATGGATCTTTACGTCTGGAGTGACTCTAAAAAGTAATGATAAATACTGGTTGGGATGACAAAATGCACAATTGTCTTGCAAGAGGAAGGTGGTTTTATCATTGAAAAAAATAAAACGGATAAAAGATGTATTAAATTTCCACTTTTTTTTTGTAATGAAAACCCTTTCTGTATGCCTCTATTCATGAGTTTCAGGCGCACGATTTCTTCCTGATTTGAAGGATTATGAGGACATTTCCCTATTCAAAAGATAAAATGGTTTTATTTGAATTGCTCTATTGCTATTACAGCAGAGGACTGTTGCCATCCTTCAAATCGGCAAGAGATTCTTATGCCTGAAACCCATGAGTTGCTTGACTTAGACTTAGACAAACTTTATTGATCCACAAGGGAAATTACACAACATAATAAATTATAACATAAAGCAAAAATATAAATGGTAATAATAAACTCAAAATAAGTAGCAAAAATAATGAGTCTGGTGTCAAATAAGGCATAATTAAAAGTAAAAAAAATAAATAAATAATAATGATAATAATACAAATATATATCTCTCAGTTATATACAAGAGTTTGTACGGAGAAAACGGAGAAAAGTGATTTGAGAAAAGTGAAAAGATGACAGGCATACTGTACTGCAGAATAGCCACAGGAACTAATAGTGCACTTGAATTATTATTAATGTCATGAGCAATGTGGGCTTTTATACACTTATACATATACTTCACAAATAGAGAGCACCACCATAAAACCGTTTATATTGACTCCACACAACACCACAGTTCAATGACCAGCTTTAGAGAGTCGTTAATAGGAAAGTGGATGTCTCAACAGTATTTTTATTTGTTGACTGGCACTAGGCTTTAATTGAATCCTGTGCATTGTGTGTGCTGTGTGTGTGTGTGAATTCACAGGATTATTGGCTATAAACAGGCCTGTCACAATATAAAATTTTGAAACATGATATATTGCTATCGAGAATATCGCAATAAATGATCATATTGAAATGACTTTATGCCCCTGTATCATTCATCACAGTATCAATAAAAGGCCTGAGCTGCAACAAATACATAAAAGAATACAATAATTACAAGAAGTTACTTATTCAACTCTGTACAGTTCAAGAAGTGACTTTATTGATCTCACACTGGAGAAATTCTTCTCTCCATTTAACCCATCCTGTTATTAGGAGCAGTGGGCAGCACATTATTGCGCCCGGGGACCATCTCCATGATCTTCTTGCTTCGGTTTGTTCAGGACCTAAGCTGGAGGATTTTACCTGGTGCATGTTTTGTGTTGATGGGGGAAATCGGAGTGCCCGGAGGAAACCCACCCAGACACGGGGAGAACATGCAAACTCCACACAGAAAGGCCCAGGCGACCCAGGGATCGAACCCAGACTATGCATGCAAACTCCACACAGATCACACACGGAAGGGCCTGGGCGACCCGGGGATCGAACTGGAACCTTCTTGCTGTGAAGCATGAGTGCTAGCCACTCAGCCACCGTGCCGCCAAATCTTACCATATTACAATGAAATAGCAAAATTTTGGTTAAAAAAATGTACACACAATAAATAAGACATAACAAGACATGGGACACAATAAAGCATAGTATATTATACTATGCTATATTATCTGCAATACGAAATTCATTTGAGCAGTTATTACCTCCTGTGAAATACTCCTTACTCCTTAGATACCCTATTTAATCCTACCTGTACCTTGGAATTTTATTACATATTTTATTAATTTTTTTAAAATTTATATTGGTTACTTTGCTATGCTATTAGTACTTCCTGACTATCTTGGCGAGTCAACGGTTCTTCTTGATCTTAAGTATTTCATTGCATTATTGACCTTGTGTTGATCCTGCATATGACAAAAAACAACAACCTTGAATCTTGAATCTTGGTAGTCTATTAAATTTTGTAGTAAACTTTGACTTAACATATTATACTGTGTATTATTAAATTATTGAATGATTCTGACCTGCCATCGTGACACAGTGATAGTCATGATGGCAGAGACCCTTTGGTCCTCTGCACTCCCCATCCCCTGATGTGTCTTCTGAGTGTTTTGCGAATGTTATTGTGGTATTAAGTGTTTTGTGAATGTTATTGTGATGTTAAAATATGTACCTTGTAATAATAAAAGATTTTAAAAAAATGGGAGAGGCCTTAGCGTAATGTCATGCAAATGAGGCAAGTTGTGAGAAAAGTGAGAAAAGTTCGGGGGCTGATTTCACCCCTTAGCAAAATCTGCTGTGCATGCTTTCAAATATCCACAACTTCTTCAAATATTGTCAGATTTTCATGTGTAAGGCATCATTGGAAAGCTTAGAATCTACACTTTCAGAATCTGTGAATAACTCAAAACGCCTCCAGGGAGACTTGTGTCCTAAAATGCTGCAGTTGGTCACATATTGCTCCAGCATTCTTTTACTGAATGATAAGTTAATATGTGGAGTTAATATGATTAACTTAGATTCAGGAGCTGGACCACGCCTCAACCTCCTCGCCAGCTAACCACAGCTCATCTCAGCCAGCACATCTCCCCACCGTCAATAAATATCTTTATTGTATTTCATTGTCGTATTGAAAGTGAAAGTAATCTATTGTGACAGGCCTAGCCAAACATAAAACTCCTTTTTTTCCCTCTACTCTGAAACATAAGGCAAAATAAATATTTTGAATGCCAGTGCACAAGGACATCTTCAACTTCACTGCTTGTTATTGACAGTGTTCTGTGGCATATTTCTCCCAGTCTGTTTCCTTTGGCGCTAATTAAATTCAACATCTCTCCACTCACCAGCTTGATGTCCCGGTTTCCGACTATTGTGCTGAACTCGCTCAAGTCCCTCATCAGGCCGTTGAGGATCTCAGCGATGCGTTTCCTCTGGTGACTGCTCACTTCTTGGATGCGGGACAGCTCCGCCTCCAAAGCCACGAGACGAGTCTGTTGATAAGAATGGGGCAAAATCGGCACACAGCAGAAGAGAAGAAGAGGCCAATGGTCAAGTCCTGTATGTAAAAAAATAACTATTGAAAGAGGGTTGGACCATATGGCAAAAATAGAATCACATTTTTTTCTCAAATTGACCCATATTGACTTGTGATTTGGTTTTCTTGTTTCTTTTCAACAACTAAACAAAATTATCTTTCAGTACTGATGGCCACATGTTGTACTCATAGCTCAGTGTACTGTCACAGAAAATAGAATTAAATTAACTTATTTCACCTCGCTCTACACTGCACGACTGTGGGTGAACTATAAAAAGTCCAGCCTACAGAGACTGAGCGTGGCACACAATGATGCTCTAAGACTTTTGTTAAAAAGGCGCAGATGGACCAGTGCCAGTGAACTGTTTGTGTGCAGGAGTTAAAACACCGCAAGCTCTTTTATGAAATATTATGTATGAATTTATGTGCCGCCTGAATTTTACTGTTGACTAATATTGAATATAGTGCTATCTGCTAGACTTCTCAGCTGTGGTTAGAGGCCTCTTATTGTTTGTTTTTCATGAATATATTATATATTTTTTCCTCCTATGGACCCACCTCGGGGGCCGGTGCACTGAGATCTGAGCAGCAGATCTGTTTGGACTGTTGCCCCTGCGACCTGAAGACTCGGAAAAGTGGAAGAAAATGAATGAATGAATGAATATTATGTATTTAACACAAAAAATGTCTTCCTCCAGTCTGAACACAGATCCAAACCACAGAAAGAGGGCCTTTCGATTTAAAAACCCCAAGCAGATCAACGACAAATAAAGATGAAGAAAGATGAATCTCGATCTTGTATAATTCAACAAGGGAGACATAACAGGAAGAAGAAAAGATGAAGTGAAGTCAATGCTGAGAGACACATGTTAACCCTTTACCTTCTTTCCAACCAAGAAACACAAGCAGGAAAACAAAGTGGTGGCTAAATTACAAATCGATAGAGATACGAGAAGCTGGCCACATGCCATCGGAACAAGCTGATAGGATGTTGGGAGTGAAAAATGGGACTTTTCTTGTGTCGCTCTATTTCTTACAGCAAGCAACTTTGAGACAATATATTTCAGCAGCAGCAGGAGCACAGTGTAGCAATTGGGATTCTGTTGATTACAAACCTGACCTCGCTGTAACTGAACAGAGAGGCAATCTGTAATTCTGTATCTGATAAAACCAGGCCCCCAGTCTGCAGCGGAGACATAAGCTATTTCTGTGATGTGAATGTAAGGTTTTCTGTAATCACCCTTCACTGGGCTATAATAAGAAATCAGAACAAAAGCAAAGACAGAGATGAACTTGCAGCTATCCGTGAAGGAGACAGCAATAAATTTGGATGAATTCACATCAACTCAAGCCTGTAAAAAAAGAAAAAAAAAAGAATAAGGAACAAAACAAATTACCTGATAAGTAAAACGTAAGATCCAGTGCCACAACATTATAGTAGAATTATTCAGCAAAAAACACACTGTAACAAGACTGCAGTTATGATATTCATATAAATACACAAGATAACAAGGTAACAGATTACACTGAACTTACTTAAAGGTGCACTGTGCAATTTTCTGATGGAGGGTCCACAGAATTTAATCCTTTCCCTGGAATATTCCACAGTATGGCATCAAAAATCTGTAACTTTTGTGATTTGTCAAGTTTTGAGTTAGGGTTTATACTGCTCAAAAATACCTTGAAACATGCGTTCCTACTGTGCTTGGGCTTGCCTTCCATAGATAGACTTGTAACTGGGCTTAGTTGTGTCATCTTCTCAGGCTGTTTGCTTAAGTTTAATATACTGTGGAAAGTATGATAGGCAAAGTAATATCTCCATGGTAATAAGTAGGTCACTCAGGTGCCCCCAAAGGAAAAGTTGGACATTGCACCTTTAAACAAATTTGAGTTTTATAATAAAAGTCGAATTGTACAACAATATCCACCGATCACTATTTTTGTCATCTTGGCTTCCATCCTGATAATAAGGCAATTTGAAATGTTCAGAAATGAATCCAAAAAGAATAACTATAGGCAACCAGATTTTTCCCTCTATTTTTTATTTGCTTATAAGCAGCTCTGGAAAAAAATAAGAGACCACTGCAAAATTATCCGTTTTTCTGATTTTACTACTTATAGGTATGTGTTTGTTACCTGGCCAGCCAAATGATATCTCTCTGTATTTCCTATACACCGCGATACCATTTGGACACTCTCCATCCACTCTCGCTCCTCCGGTTCCAAACCGACTCCGCGATTCTGATTCGTTCAAAGATGGTGACGTCAGTGCACCCGCCTTTGCCCGCAAAGTCACTCTTAGGCAGCGGAAGTTCTGCCTCAGTTTTGAATCAAGATGGCGCAATCTCTGATTGGTTCACTTAGCTGTCTGTCTACGCACAACCGCAGCGCATTCTGTGGATCAAGCGTTACCAGACTCACTCGCTGGTACAGCGATGAGTCATGGATTCTTCCAGGCAAATGTGTTTGGGCAAAAGGAACATTTTTGTTTGAGTCTATAAAATACTGACAACATTTATCCTAAATTCCAAATAAAAAATATTATCATTTAGATTCTAAACGATACACAAAAACAAAAATACTATGTTTTCACACCTCAAACGATGCAAAGAAACAAGATCAAATTCATTTTAAAACAACATAATACCAATGTTTACACATGTTACAAGAGTTCAGAAATCAATATTTGGTGCAATAACCCTTATTTTTAATCACAGCTTTCATGCGTCTTGGCATGCTCTCCACAAGTCTTTCACATTGTTCTTGGGTGACTTTATTCCACTCCTGGCCTCTTATTTTTTCCAGAGCCGTATATATATTTTATTTCCAATTACAAATCAAAACAACTCTGAATGTTAAAATTTCTTCCTGTAATGTCCAAACTTTGATTCAGGCCACATTCTTTTGCTGACAAGAGGATTAGCTGTAGAACAATTATAAATGATTAAATCTCAGACTTGATTAAAATATGATTAATTGCCCCGCCCTAGTGAGATACAAGAGAGAGAGATCCTGCACATAAGAAGCACGATTAAATAAAGTTATTCAAATGGTTTTCAATGAACAGGTGAATTAAAGGGGCTAAAGGCTCAGTTGTATGGCAATGACAGTGAGCGATCACATGGCTCCTGGAGAAGAACAGAAGAGTATCAGCACAAAGCACAAATTCAGCTTAGGAGAGAGAGGCCCACAGACAGTGATGAATGGATTCTATTGCGCCATTTTTGGGTCACTGCTTCTACAATAGTTCTGCAAATGCATTGGATTTAAAAAACTGCAAATGTGCAATATTAAAATAAAAGCAAGTTGCAGGAAGTGGTTATGGAGGTTTAAAAGTGCCCAGAGGCCTTCGTTCAATATAAAGACTCAAACTTCCAGACGGTGCCCTTTAAAGCTTTGACAACTGATTTTCTCACCGCGGGAGGAAGAAAGTATTTAATTATGTCTAACTCATCCACCAAAGCTCTCACAAACCCTTTACCACATCATTAATAAGGATGCACGAATATGATACTGGTGTCAGATATCAACGTAGATATTGAAAGTTTTGATGGATTGGATATCGGTATTAAGATATTGGTTAAGATGACATCCCATTTTGGTCCATAAACTGGTGCAATAAGATGACTTGTTTGCCCATAATATTAAACTTTTCATGAATATGTGGTGTAGTTACTTTAAATGATAAACAATAGTTACAAAACACATTTTACTGTTTGTGTTTAAAGGGGAAAAAAATCAGTTTTTACTCTGGTTTTCGTTGATATTGGGTATTGGCAGATCCTTAAAATCAAAGTATCAACATCGGTATTGTAAGAGTAAAACCTGCATCTCTAAGTATTAATACTATATATCCATGCATACATTTTTGAGTCAAGTGCTGCTTTTGGTTATTTCTGGGTTTATGAGAAAGAAAAATGACTTTATTATTGGCTACAGACAATGTGCAGTAGTCTAATTTTGCTGTTAAAATATACTATTTGGGGGGAAACACAAAATGTACAAATAATAATAAAAAAAAAAAAAAAACGAGACAAGAGTTGTGGCAGCAAAGGGGTAGATGTAAGCTAGGATTAAATGGGCATTTCCATTTTAGTGCAATAAAGTCTAAACAGGGGTAAATAAAATAAGTGGAATGACCTGCATGCATAAAATATGGAAGCTGATTAAAAAAGCTGAGCAATGATGGCCACGGTCTACTGGGCCAGTTGTAGTAAAATTAAGAACTCATAACTTCAGTCTCTTCAAGAAATACAGCCAATAAAAAGTAGGGATTCATTTCTCTAGTTTGCCCTTACCAACTAATTTCTAATGAAGTCAGTGTGATTGAATCTCCATCATTGATTTAAAACCACTTCTGATGCCGTTATAAATATGTCTGACTTTGAATGTGCTGGCAGAAAGGTTTTACTGTATCAGTGTGGTGAATAAGTAAGCAATCTCCAAGTCATAGCCTGATTAAAGAAAATGCAATATTTATATTTGAAAGTACAGTTTGTGCTGTGTGAATAAACAGTGTCCAGAGGCTTTGGCGTAATAAGTTTGGTATAGAGAAACTAAAAACTGAACCATTTGGCCAGCAGATCTTTATTTTAATATTGTGTTAAAAGCACTCAAGGGACTCAAAGTGCAATTTACCATAATTTATGTGTGCCAATCTCATGTTCTATCCTCCCCTCACTTGTGAACAAACGCCCAAGATACCTGACCTTCTCCACTTGAGGCAAGGTACTGGAAATAGGTCTGACTTACTACCAGCAATGTGAACAAAGCACCGGTTCTGGTCATACAGGGACCAGACAGCCCTTAGCAAAGGGGTCTGGACCCCAAACTCCCAGAATTCCCCCCAAAAGGACATCACGAGGGACTGTCAGATGCCTTCTCTAGATCCACAAAGCACATGTGGACCGGTTGGGCAAACTCCCATGAACCCTTGAGCACCTCATGGAGAGCGCAGAACTGGGACAAAAAACACACTGCTCCTTGGTCCACTTGGACTCCATGTCCCCAGCCTCCCAAGGTTTCTGAAAACTCCAAATTCCACCACGTTACGGTGAGGGTTCACAGAGATATTTTGTTTAAAATAGTTATTTGCTATGGCAATGATCCTACTTCTTTATAATTTGGAAACCCATAGATAGTCAATACTACTAATGATTTAGTGAAGTGAGGTTGCGTGTCATCTTACGTAACTTCTTTGCTTGTGGACAAATAGCACTATGTAAGTGATGATTGCTTAAAAAATCTATATTATGTTTGACATCACTGCTCCAGAGACAGAAACACCACTCTGAATATATTAACAAATCATTAACCTCACAGACACTGAGTTAAAAATAGACTCTATGATGAAAAAGATGAACATATAAGACACACATTAGCATTCTAAACCCCATAGCGCCGATCTTGAATGACACTTTATCAGTGGTGGAAACACTACTGAAAATCTATACTCAAGTAAATAACAGTTACATGGCGGAAAATGCACCCAGTTATAAATAATGAAGCCCAAATTTTAATAATGTAAGTAAGGAGTGAGCAATTTTTGTATAATTTTAGTTTATACAAAAAAGTTTAACTGTTTAATGCAAAATTATTATGTTTTAAGCCAAATTACACTGAGCTAAAGGAAATTAGAGCAGCTGTGTGTTTATAGATAGGAGCAGAAACAGCAGTGTGACAACTGTGGATTGAAATGACTGGGACTTGAGTCGTACTCAGTAACTTGCATGGCTATAATTTGTAAACAGTTTCCTCCCCTGGCTTTTCAACTGCCCAGGCTGACTCACTCAAACTCACCATTTTCTTGGTGAGTTCCTCTGCCAGCAGTGCGTTCTTGGTGGTCTTCTCCTCGACCTCCAGACTCTTCTGGTCGTAGTTGAGGGCCAGCTCCTCCAGGGCCTGCAGCACCTCCTTCACCTCCGCTTTGGAGCTCTCATTCTCCGACTGCAACCGGCCCAGCTCCGACTGCACTTTCTCACTGTCACCCCTTGAAGACGCCAATAACTAGAGAGCACGAGCAAATGTCAGCACTGGGGTCATAAAAGCTCATTTACCTTGTTTAAATATGCTTAATTACAGTATTAGATTTAGCCCGCTTTATGTGTTCATTTGCTTGGAGTTTTATTTGTATGAAAAGAAAATTATAGGTTTAAAACAAACACAGGGCCAACTTTTTCTACATTTAGAAATCACTAGGATAATTACGGTTACCTAGCAACAAAGGCACCTCACAATTGTAGACTAGTGCTAAAATATTGGATTTGAAAATGCAAAATTAGCATGCAACATTAACTCTATGAATCATAATTAGCAAATAGTTTGTCAAATTTGTCAAGCAGACCAGAGGTGTTCAAACAAGTGTTTTTGAATGAAACTTAATGTATATACTACTATACATATTTATGGAAAATGGAACTACTACTGCTTTATGTCGTCCTATATCATACTGTGTAATTCTTCAATGGAAAGTATACAAATCCACCACTGCCAGCACTGCTCACTTTGCTGGCTTTGGTAGGAAGCCAACTGATTACAATTTGACCTTAACATGTTTTTCCAACTCTCTTTATGTATTAGTGAATGTCTAGCTATTAGAGGACTATTGGAGATGCCACAAATGACCCCTATCATTATACGACTTGTTAAAATAATATTTTTAAGTACTCTGGCCTTTTATACAGTAGAAGCACTTATTATCATGACCTGGATCATTTAGTCACCCTCATGACAGCTCTCATCTGCATCCCACTGTGCATCATTAAACAGTGCATGCTATTAAATGTGGATATTGCTCGGCCCAGGGTGTCTGGCAGTTTGCACCGTAGAGAACAAGCTGTGGTCGGTCATTTACCATCATGTTGGCTTGGCTTGTGGTAGAACCTTTATGGATTAGGAATTGGCCAATTTTAAAAGTGTGCACTCATTTCCCTGGCAGTACACGTTGGACATGTGTCTGTGGCTGCTTGTGATTGGTATTCATACAGCTGTAAACACATTTTGCTAATCATGTTTTCACATAACCTTTAATCGGTATTTTGAATTATGCCATTTAAAGGGCCCATATTATTATTATGTTATTATTTTCTGAGTTATAATGTGTTATAATGTTGTTTCCTTATCACAAACATACCTGGAGTTGTGTTTTGTTTCATTCACACGTTTAACACACAAACCCTGCATATTTAGGCTGAGTTCTTCTCACAATTAGAAAACACTGTTCCACCTTGTGATGTCATGTGGTCATACAGGAAGTGCCCCACTGTGCTTTTAAACTCCATACCTCTTCGTCATCATTTGGATGATTTAAAGGGATATGCCACCCCCAGGTCAAATTTGGGCATCTCCCCACAGTCCAGAGACTAAAATAAGTGGTGGAAAGCGTTTTCCTGCTCACCCAGCCATTGTCCGAGTCTGTCGCCACTGACCGCCGCGGTATCTGCAGCTCCTCCGCCTTAGACTGGAGTCTAACGTCGCCAGAGAAAGATTTCACTGGAAAATAGTTCCCACCCAAAATGACCAAGGCAAGCTCTCCGTGTTGATTTGCACATTTATTTGCACTCGATATGAATGCGCACTACACATAAAGTAATTGGGAAACGCATCGAGCAAATTAATTCCTTTTGGCCGAAATCTTTCTCTGGCGACGTTAGACTCCAGTCTAAGGCGGAGGAGCAGCAGATACCGCGGCGGTCAGTGGCGACAGACTCGGACAATGGCTGGGTGAGCAGGAAAACGCTTTCCACCACTTATTTTAGTCTCTGGACTGTGGGGAGATGCCCAAATTTGACCTGGGGGTGGCATATCCCTTTAAGCCTTGGAATTGCCTATCTTTACTGAACTAAAAGATAAAGATAGTTGTTAACTTGAAAACTACTACTACATGAAATCATAAGGTTGAACAAAGCATTTTGAGCTTTGGAGATGTAGACAGATCTCATAATAAAGAGTTAATCAAACATGTGTGAATGAAACAAAACACAACTCCAGCTATGTTTTTGAGATGGTAACAGCATTATAGCATGGCTAAAAGCACACAAGAATCAATTTTGTGTAATAGAGGACCTTTAAAAGTACATAGAAAAGGTCATTCCATTTCACTTAGAGACAGTCGTCAGGTTATCATTCACTCCGTATAGATCAGTTGTGTGAATAAATTGGGCATATCAGCTGACATCAATGCATTGAGTTTCCTTCTTGCTCTTGATGTCTAATGAGCAGTGCTGTGTATGTAGTCAGGTATTTCTCTCAGACAGGAACCCTTCATTAATCTTCGCATTGATTCTGCCACTGACAGTCGAGTCAAAGAAGCCACTGACACCCATTTTCCTGCCAGCGTCTATGATTAAGTGATGATGCGTTAAGAGCTTTTTGACACATCAAACTGTGTTTTTTATTCAAGGGCTGCACTAAAAAAACCTTCATGTATCTACTTCATGCCTCTGCCTCTTGGGTCTGATATAGATTTTTCAGGCTATACCGAACTTGAGGCGATAATTGATACTTGCCAATATTTAAAGGCAAAGTAACGTTATTTTACAATCTGAGCCTTCTTTCGGTAATAAAACAAGTCGTTTGACTCACCATATCACGTTCGTGTCATTTGGAGCTGTTTGAAGAAAGTTATGTTGTAGCGTATCCGTTAGCATGAGTATTCGGGGCATTACTTTGCGGTCTCCAAATAACACAAACTTTAGCACTTTTCAAATCATAGAAGCCCGATGTCTTAATGTAAGATTTCGTTTGAAGCAAAAGTGGCCTGTAATCCGAGATTTATCCATAGTTTTCAGCTTTGCGTTTCATGTTTGGGTCCCGGGAGCTGATAGCACAGTCCGCACATGCGCACTGGCGTCCTCATCTACTCGAAACTATGGCTAAATCTCGGATTACAGGCCACTTTTGCTTCAAACGAAATCTTACATTAAGACATCGGGCTTCTATGATTTGAAAAGTGCTAAAGTTTGTGTTATTTGGACACCGCAAAGTAATGCCCCGAGCATATGATACAGCACCATGTTAACGGATACGGGATCATTAGTAGAACAGAACGGCTCAACATAAGTTCTGCGATACTGCTCCAATTGACAGAAAAATGCTATGGGTGAGTAAAACTACTTGTTTTATTGCCGAAAGAAGGCTCAGATTGTAAAAAAAACGTTAATTTGCCTTTAAAAATTACTGCAAGGCCCATCAATTGACATTTGGTTGTAATATACAATAGTTACGGCATTTCATTCTCACCTCTATTTACAGAAAAAAAAGATAAAATAAATAAAATAATTGTATAATAAAAAAAATAGAAATAACTATACTAATACAGCACTAATATATTGTCCACCCGTACAGCTACTTTCACTGTTGAGCCAAAGCGAAGAGGGAGTTTCCAGCCGGTCTTTACCTCCTCCTGATCCAGCATCTGTTTCTTCAGCTTCTCCACCATCTGGCTCTGATGGTTGATCTCATCATCCTAGAAACACCAACAAGACAACGTTTGATCACTCATGGAAGAAGTACTTAATTCTGTTTCCTACATAAAAGTACAAAAAATATATATGTAAATATCACATGAAAAAATCTACTTATAAACTGTACTTATCTACTAAACTTGTATATTTTTGTTTGCTCAAAATACGAATGTAGAATAAACCCCCTCAGCTTTTCAGCAGGTTTCAACCAATAAAAACTTTTTGGTGCTGCGAAAGGTGCTGTGAAGGTATACACTTCTACACTTCACTTCAATCTACTTAAGTAAAGTACAGATACCTAAAATTTTATTTAAGTAGAGTTATATTTCACCACTGACTAAGGCAACATACAGAGGATCCACACTAAAAACATCAAATGACCAGCACAGAAAGATTTTGAAGTAACTGTACAGGGGACATACTCACCTCAGCATCTTTATTTAAACACTCTTCCTTCCTGTTTGATGTGGCCTCGTTGACTTTTGCAGTATATTTTGGACTATTGAACTTGAGCTATCATTCAGGTGTATTCAACCTCTATTCCCTCCAGTCTCTAAACCTCAAGTCTTACAAATGTACCTTCCATTTATATTCTTTTAATACACTCCATTCTAACTTCGTATTGATACCATGCAGCTGATGCTATCCACATTCCCTGGGGGTGTCGGGCTAACTAAGGTATTACTCAAACTGAAGCTCTCTTTCTCAAGTTAGACTTTAATCTGAGTTTTGTTTTAACACAATCTGACCAGAGATAACTAATTTAGCTGGAACTACAACAGGTGAGCTGATTTCCGCTGTTGAACAAGTCTCTCACACATAAAAGCTTCCGTTTGCCAAACGTTTTTCAGTTAGTCACTCTCACCATTTTGTTGAAAAACACCTAATCAGGACCTTGAACACTCGTATTGATCACAGGCTCCTGAAAATGTGTTCTTTAAATTCATTCTGTATTTTTTCTTGAGTTTTCAGACTATCTTAAAACTTTTTCTTTGCTGTGTTTGCTAATGTGTGCATTGTGTCCCCATGGTAACTACTGCAAAGTCTGTAGTAACAATGCTGCCTGAATGTACAATACGTGTTACCCTTCCAAACAATGTAGTGATCTAAATAAAATACATTTTGTTCTTGTTGTTTATCTATTTGAATATCACACAATGGCCAGAACAGGAGCATGTACATTTAGATATTTTTCTATTTATAGACATGCTACATATGTAATTTTGAAAAGCCTGTCTCAGCACTCACACAGTGAGAACACCACATGAATATAGAAGAAAAACTGATTACTTTCCATAGGTTGCAACTGTATTTTCAGCCACCCACTGGATACATCAATCTAAAACCTTGTTAATAAGTCTGAAGGGAGTATTGTCAAAGAATACATGACCACATTATCTGTCATATATAATGACCCCAGCGGAGAGCTCTGCACCTGCATAAATCATTAAAAGTCTTAATAAAGGTGACAATAGCACTGTGAAACCAACGTATTCGTCTTGATGATTAACACTGAATTCTTGTTTAAGTAAAATACAGGGCTGGACGAACAGTTTTGGTTTTAATAATTGGATTCTGCTGGAGTTCCCATTTTAATTACGCCCAGATGAATTGACACAAAGACTGAAATGTAAAGTGACATAATGATACAAGAACCACATTAAAGGACCTGCACATGATTTTTCCATGTATCTGAGAAAAATGTCTAGCCCCAGTACATATATATTGTATAAGCAGCTCTTGAGGTCAAAACAAGTCTGCTGTGTACTGTCTGAATCTAATTCTAAAGCATTTTATTGTTAGGCAATCAAGAAGTGCATGGTTGGCATGCTAGCTGGCCTCTCAAAGTTGTGAAAAGCACTTCTAAACTCATCATGGTGAGAAATTTGGATGCTCTGAATTCATAAGTTAAGTGAAGAATAATCTTGGACCACTGCAAAACGTTTAAAGGACCCATATTACGCTATTTTCTGATATGTTATAATGCTGTTTCCTCATCACAAGCATGTGTTGTGTTTTGTTTCATATTTTACGTTCTTCTCTCAAACAGAAAACACTCCACCTGGAGTTCTACCTTGTGATGTCATGTGGTAATACAGGAAGTGCTCCACTGTGTTTTCTTTAACTCCATACACCTTCACTGGAATCATTTGGATAATTTCAGCCCTGAACCTGGCTATCTCTATTGAACCAAAGATAAAAGGTAGCTGTTAACTACCACTTCATGACAAGCTGGAACAGAAAATCTTGAGCATTGCAGATGTAGACAGACTAATTATAAAGTATTACTCAAAAATATGGGAATTAAATAAAACATAACTCCAGCTATGTTTTTCATAACAACATGACTTAAAGGCAAATTAACATTTTTTTTACAATCTGAGCCTTCTTTCGGCAATAAAACAAGTAGTTTTACTCACCCATAGCATTTTTCTGTCAATTGGAGCAGTATCGCAGAACTTATGTTGAGCCGTTCTGTTCTACTAATGATCCCGTATCCGTTAACATGGTGCTCGTATCATTTGCTCGGGGCATTACTTTGCGGTGTCCAAATAACACAAACTTTAGCACTTTTCAAATCATAGAAGCCCGATGTCTTGATATAAGATTTCGTTTGAAGCAAAAGTGGCCTGTAATCCAAGATTTAGCCATAGTTTCGAGTAGATGAGGACGCCAGTGCGCATGCGCGGACTGCTCCCGGGACCCAAACATGAAACGCAAAGCTGAAAACTATGGATAAATCTCGGATTACAGGCCACTTTTGCTTCAAACGAAATCTTACATTAAGACATCGGGCTTCTATGATTTGAAAAGTGCTAAAGTTTGTGTTATTTGGACACCGCAAAGTAATGCCCCGAATACAAATGCTAACGGATACGCTACAACATAACTTTCTTCAAACAGCTCCAAATGACACGAACGTGATATGGGTGAGTCAAACGACTTGTTTTATTACCGAAAGAAGGCTCAGATTGTAAAATAACGTTACTTTTCCTTTAAATCTTATACGATTTTTGGTAATATAGAACCTCCATCCATCCATCCATCCATCTTCTTCCGCTTTTCCATTTCTGGAACCTTTAAAAACTAATTCTGTTTTTCATGTTTTTAAGACAATAAAAATCAGGTACAGTGCCTTTAATCTTACAGGTCTAGAGCAACATCACCATTTCCCATCTATTTTTGCAATCATTTTAGCCACTATGGTGTGCGTCCGCCTGCATTCATTTACATAAATAATACATGTATGATAGTGGTATTCATGAATACATTCCATTTCAGAGCCCAGCCCATCATGGGTAATCTGCTCTCTATTCATGCACGCAGATGGGCCTTGGCACTGGCAATTATTCACCTTTTCATCCAGCTGTTTGTAGAGTTTGCGGATCTCCTCTTACTTACATACTTTTGCCTCTCCTCGTCAGAAATGTGGACCACGATGGAGGAGGCGATGGAGCAAGGGGTGCAGGGGGTGCATGGTGTGCATGGTGTACAGGGGCTGCATATATCGGTGATGACCTCTTCAGATTCAGCAGGCACCAGGGGGAGAGTCAACTCTTCTTCTCTGCTCATGTATTCCCCTGGTGAAGATGAAAAATATATATTATTATTATAACTGCTTGTATTGTGTGGACTCATACTGTGTATAGAGAAGGGATTAAGGCTGTTGTCTTTTAATGTTTCCTTTCCTTGAAATAGTCACAGCTGCGCAGTATTCAAAAATGCAAATTTTATTGTTTGGGTTGTTTGTTACAATGATGTTTCTGCTTTATCAAAAAGATACAGGAGCAGGACTGACACACACACACTCTTCCTGTCCCTACCCTATTTTTATCATAAGCTCCCTTTCTCTCAGTCTTCTCTTTCTTATGTGCTATTTTACTATTTTGAGTGAAACTAAGATATAACATTTTTCAAGATGAACAGTTTCCTTTTGAAAAAAAACAACAACAAAAAAACAATGTTAGTCACATTTCAGAACCCAATAAAAGCGTATTAATTTACAATTGCATAAAAGTGGCCGATATGCAAGAATGTATTAATTGCAATGGGTACAAATGATTTTTCGCAGACTTAAATCTGCATGTACCCTTTTATGATATTGCAGTAGTATTACAACTGATTTGATGTGTTTTAAATTGAACACAGCTTCTCTGCTTTACGACAAGGTCAAATAATCCATATGGCTAAGACATGGCAGTACTTAGCTCATGTGGACTATCTACCGAGTAGGATTTGATGGTGCACCAATCAATAAAAACTGCCAGGTTCGATGTAAAACGCACACAGCAAGATGAGTCTCCCATTTGCCTGGAAGCAGACGGGTAACTGAAGAGTTTAAGTGAAGTGAAGCTCGTTCAACCATCTTTGACTAGAAGAGGGCGGGTTATGTGGGACAAGCGCAGGTCAAAAGGAACCATTGTGAGAAGTGATTGGCCTGAGGTGCACAAAACACGGTGCACTTAGGACGGGTGAATGGGAAATACTGTCGAAATGATCCATTAGTGAATTAAAACCACTTAATTGTGAGAGAGTCTGAGAATGGACTCTGTGTGAAGGAGAATGGGAAAAGAAGAAGGCAATAAAAGGAATAATTTTCGCTGATAGGGGTTCCATAAAGATCCTGTGAAATTATCTTCAGCGGACGGCATCCCCTTCATGACTAGAATGTCAAGTAATTGCACTGAGCACATGCGTGTTCCATCGACCTGGAGTGCTGGGAGAGCGTGGCATGAGTTGTGTGTGTGTTGTAAAGTGATAACTGATCCACGAAGACTCCAATAGTAAATAATTGTGTAGTTTGTAACAATGCAGGGCCAGAGGTGATGCTACTAAAAACATAAGGAGCATTTAACAGCCATCAACTAAAGGTTCTATATTATACAAAATTGATTCTTGTGAGCTTTAAGCCAGGTAATAACGTTGTTACTGTCACAAAAAACATACCTCTTGTGTTTTGTTTCATTCACACACGTCATCACAAGGTGGAACAGAGTGTTTTCAGTGTGAGAGAAGAACACAGACTAAATATGCAGGGTTTGTGTGTTAAACATAAGTGAATGAAACAAAACACAACTCCAGATATGTTTTTGATGAGGAAACAACATTATAACATAAATCAGAAAATAGTGTAACATGTGCCCTTTAATGCCTGCATTATACACTACGTGAAATTCAGAACTTAAGGAAATAGCCAGTAAGATTTTGAAGTAAGTAAGTAAGAAGTGTCTGCAGGCACGGGTCCAGCCAATCATTCTGGCTGCTCTCTTTCTTATCCATTGGCTTCACTCACGATGATATCAAATGAGGTTAAGTTGGCACTTAGACGGGTCTGGAAAAATAATGTCTTAAGGCTGGACGGTTGGTGAGATTTTTATCTAATCTCTCGTCAATGCCTGAGTCCAGCCCAGACACAATGGAGATAGTGGGATTTTAGGCAGACTGCCAATATCGCTTAGACAACTATAAAATCAGGTGGGGCATTTGCTGTGAAGTTGTTGTGTGGGAACTTAGTAGAGAGTTTGGAGACATTTTCTGGTGCATTTATATTTTTCCTTTTTACATTTTGTTCATTATGCATATTTGCCTATTTTGGCAACACAAGTAAATCCTTAATTTGTCATAATCTCTTGCTCACTTGCTTTATATAACACAGGTTTGTCCCAAAAACTACAACTGATTAATTACCGATTTTTAATGGACTGATTGACTTAAAGGTGCACTATTTTTTCTGGTGGAGGATGTTATGGAATGTTGCTTACCCTTCTTAGTTTTAGCAAGGACACCTCCAGTTCATTGTTGACATTCATTTATTTTCAGGTCTTTTTATTGCAAAAAAGGACTTGAAAAACAAGTGGGCCTGCTCCTCCACAGATCTGACTAGTTACTTGGCCTGGTGGCTTGGCCTCCATAGGAAGATCCTTTTAATTTCATACTGTGGCATATTCAGAGCAAAGCAATGCATATATTGATGGAGAATAGCAGAACCTGCACCAGAAAAGTTACATAGTGCACCTTTAAGTTTTGTCCCAAACCCTTTGTGATTCTCTGTTAGTGTTTGAGCAGTGTGAAAGAAAGACGTTACCGTTCCTCCAGCGGTTGAGCTCGATCTCCAGCTTCTGAATGTTCTCCTTCAGAGAACGGTTCTTCTCTTTTTCTTTTTCGTATTTCTTCTTCCACTGTTCGGCTGTGAGTTCCAGGTTCACAGACACTGTGTTGCGTATGGTCTTGGCTCTAATGAAAGGGGATGTAGTGAGAGAGAGGGTAGAACAAGTTACTAATAATGAATCCAGGGAAGTGTTAAGAGCATTTCTCAGAGAAACAGTGAATTAAGGAACAACATTGGTGTGTAACAGCCTTGGGTTCTCAAAGAAGGGAGGCATACATCTCACTAATTGGCATGCAAATGAGAATTCTACTGTTTCATGGTGTGTGTCATAAGAAAAATAGTTTAAAAAAACATACACGCTGCACTACACATTCGTTATGACAAAAGGGCCCATATTACTCTATTTTCTGTTCTATGTTACAGAGTTGTGTTACAGTCCTCACACATGTTTAAAACACAAATCCTTCATATTTAGTTCTGAGTTCTTCTCTCAAACAAAAAAATTCCGCCTTGCGATGTGGTAATAGTTATAAATTAAGAGGAACTGATGTTTTTTCTAAACCATTATTCAGAACAAAACCAAAGGAAAGATGTGTCTCAATCCAAGGAGTCAGTCTATGGAACAGTCTTGAGCATGAAATAAAAATTTCTAAGTCTATTCAAGTTTTTAAGAAAAATGTGAAAAGTAGCATTAATGAAAAGATATAATACTGCTCAGTAAAAAAGTATATTATTATTATTTTTATTTTATTTTTTTGGTTAAACTCATTGGCGTTGTAATATAATTTCGTGTTGATAAGGGGCAAATGTTATAAGCTTATGCTTCTTTCTCTACCCTTTCATTCATATTTAAGTTATAATTGTATAGATACAAGTATGCTGCATCTGTTATTTTTTTGTTTTGTCTTAACGAATGAAATAAAAAAAGAAAAGAAAGAAAAGTAATACAGGAAGTGGTCCATCGTGTTTTTAAACTCCATGCACCTTCACTAGAGTCATTTGGCTGATTTCAGCACTAACACAACAAAAGTTAAAAGGTAGCTGTTAACTTGAAAACTATCAGACAGAGTATGAATACAGAACATTTTGAGCTTTGGAGATGTAGACAGACTAATAATAAAGGATTACTCAAACATGTGACTGAAACAAACAACATCAGGTATGGTTTTGCTTAACAGGCCATAAAGCTCACGAGAGTCAATTTTGAGTAATATAGGAACTTTAAGAAAAATACTTAAAATGAGTCATTTATTTGATTACTAAACAAGCCATTCATTCATGGTGCTAACCCGGTATCCTGGTGCTCTCCTGGTATCTGACTGTGAATATCATATCACTAGATATCACTTAATTTCACACTTCACCAAGTAAACACGGCAACTCTCAACTCAGTCACTTCTTGATGATAATGAGATGAAATGCTTCATCTAAAATGGTGTCATCTTGTCAAACTCTGGTTAAATTGAACAGTATGAGGCTCAAAATGAAATTGCTTATTTAGTGTTGTCTTATATACACACACATAACCCATCACCAAATTCTGAAATCTATAGTATAGCTCAAACCGAAGATGAAGCTAAATTTTACTAATTCATTTTTTTCCCTCAAATACATCTAGGATTTCGATATGTGAGGAAATTATCTACTGTAACAGGGTCTATGTTTAATATTCATTGGTTGTGACGTTGTACAGCTGCCATGGCTAGGAGCAATAAAAACAATTATTTTCTTCATTAAAACATGCTTTCAGCTTTCAATTATTCTTGGAGAAAGTAGTCATTTACAAACACCATCTTCCATATCGCTGCCTTTATTTTTATATTAGAAATCTAGAATAATTCTGCCATTACAGTTGTTTTTTGTTTAGACTAATGCTGCATTCATGTGGTCCTCAGGAACTTGGGCTTGGGAGATGGGAGATGTTGGGATTCTGTTTTGTGTTTAGGGTTGCAAAGCGGTGGAAAATTTCTGGAAAGTTTCCAGAAAATTTCCATGGAAACTTTCGCGTGGGAATTTGGGGAATTTTGAAATTGGTAACTTTGCACAGAAGTTTTGGGAATTTATGGGAATTATTGTGAGTCATATACCAACATAAATATAAACATTTTATTTTGTCATCAGCAGGCATTATTGTAAAAGGGAGACAATTAAAACACATGACTCACATGATTTATTTGTAAGAAGAACTTTATCAATGCCTTCACTGAACAACAAAACATGAACATTGGCTAAAATGTGTCTTATAATTCAAAATTTTAAATGAAAGGAACTCTCCTCCTGTCCAAAAACTTAGCATATAAATATAGATATTTAGCATATCTGGTTTCCCAGTAAGCTAGCTGTAGCACATTTTGCGGTAGCTCGCATCATAAGATAACTTCTTCAGTGAAATGACGCAAATCTAGTTTACCAGTAAGCTAGCACTATATTTATTTTTTTCTACTTTTCTACTTTAATATTCTTTAATATATAGATATTTACTAAATAGATCAAATATAATCTACTTCATGATATCCTCAAAACTTACTTGACTGCATGTCGTCCTCTTGCTAAAGTGTCTGGCCTCAGTAGTCTGTATTTGCTCTGAGCTCAGAAAAGCTTTAGCTCTTCAAAATTCTAGAAGTTATTGTGCATGTGATAAAGGAATGCAAAATGCATGTAGAGGGTGTGGCTCGATGGCTCTGCAGAAAATAGTGTCCTATTTTATTCACAGAAATTTGATTATTTTAGCCAAGATTATGCTACAATATTTTATAACTATAAAATAACTATATTGATGCCCCTAACCTTCAACTTTGATAATTTCCAGTTTATTCTCATTAATTCCCGAAAATTCCCATTAATTCCCGAAAAATCCCATGGAAAGTTTTCAACTTTGAAAATTCCCAGAATTTTGCAACCCTATTTGTGTTCATGTGTTTTTATCTCGGAAAGTCAGGATTTGGATGTCATCGATAAAATCCACTCACCAACAGCGCTCAAATGGTTATTTATTTACTTTTGCTAGTTAACATTAAATCTGCATTTGTAGTCTCAGGTGTTTCTTGTGCTGATCTGTAAATTCCTGAATGTAATAACTTTTAGTAAAAGAGATCAAAATGTGAAAGATAAATAGACAAATCAGCTGATTTTCATTCATCGCCACAGAACAAGTGACGTCAGGTGCGGAATTCCCAAGGACCACATGAACATAGCATGATAAAGTGATGTGCCCCATTTAAGTTCTGCAGCATCTTCTTCTCTTTCTCGCACCTTGGGTTTTTCCCACTTGCTCTTCATTCTACGCAAATAATGTGTCATATTATTAAAGGCAAAGTAACGTTATTTTACAATCTGAGCCTTCTTTCGGTAATAAAACAAGTCGTTTGACTCACCCATATCACGTTCGTGTCATTTGGAGCTGTTTGAAGAAAGTTATGTTGTAGCGTATCCGTTAGCATTTGTCTTCGGGGCATTACTTTGCGGTCTCCAAATAACACAAACTTTAGCACTTTTCAAATCATAGAAGCCCGATGTCTTAATGAAAGATTTCGTTTGAAGCAAAAGTGGCCTGTAATCCGAGATTTATCCATAGTTTTCAGCTTTGCGTTTCATGTTTGGGTCCCGGGAGCAGTCCGCGCATGCGCACTGGCGTCCTCATCTACTCGAAACTATGGTTAAATCTCGGATTACAGGCCACTTTTGCTTCAAACGAAATCTTTCATTAAGACATCGGGCTTCTATGATTTGAAAAGTGCTAAAGTCTGTGTTATTTGGACACCGCAAAGTAATGCCCCGAGCAAATGATACAGCACCATGTTAACGGATACGGGATCATTACTAGAACAGAACGCCTCAACATAAGTTCTGCGATACTGCTCCAATTGACAGAAAAATGCTATGGGTGAGTAAAACTACTTGTTTTATTGCCGAAAGAAGGCTCAGATTGTAAAAAAACGTTAATTTGCATTTAATAGTGCTGTCAGGCGATAAAAACTATTAATCTAATTAATTATAGGATTTGTAATTAATTAATCGAATTAATCGCATTTTAATCTTGTGAGGGAGAGAGAGAGAGAGAGAGAGAGAGAGCGAGCGAGGCAACCCACTTTGAGATTGAGTTTGTCAGTTTTTCTGTGGTCGCTTTGCTCAATCGTTTCACAAATTCTGTGAACGTGGTTTGTTGGTTTGTTGAATTGCGCACACACTCGCTCTATCACCGGTAATAATTTAACATGTCCAGACGTGTTTATCGTTCAAATGATCCATCAGACTGGAGCAGCTTCGGTGATCAGAAAATTCTTTTTTAGAAAAGCTCAAAATCACTGCGTTCTTGTTGATAGTCCCGTCTTTGTTCTTTTTATAAATAAACTTGCCGTTTAAAGGCCCTGGCAGCGATTTGCTCACCGCACGCCAAATTTAAAATGTGCTTTGAATTGCCACTCATAATTAATTGCGTTAATTTTTTATAACACATTGATGTGCAGTGTAATTAATTAATCTAATTAATGTGTTAAACTGACAGCCATAATTACTAAATAAATCTCTGACAAACAGCGAGACAGATACATATAAAAGCAGAACGCTCACTGAGGTATTTATGGATTGCAGGCATAAGGATTCCTTTTTGAGTTGAAGGATTTGGCATGGCACTATGATAGCAACAACGAAATAATTTATATATATATTTTTGAATGGGCAAAGGTCCTCAGCAAATTATTCATTTATTAATTAACTCATTTTCCTGAAACCCATGAATATGAAAAAGGAGAGTAATTGTTTTTTTCTGCATTAGTGTGTACTGCTAGAACATATTTAAGGGTCTATTTAAAGCAGGAGTAAAATATTATTAATGACACAATTGAATGTCGGGTTTATTACTCTGTTATGAGATGAATAATCTTAACTTAATGGGTCACAAGTCAGCATTCTGTTCCAGTCCCAAAGCAAAGATAAACTGATTCGCAATTATAATAGTATGCATACTGACTCAAAAGATTTCATTGAAAGAGCTGGATTAAAGCTGAGCATGAGAATAAAATATGATATACTATCAAGATGTTTTAATGGAGTAAGCACAGGAAATAATGTATTGTTTATTATGAGAAGAACACCGTGCCAGTCTAAGTCTAAAATCTATGCTTTGTGATCAGATTCTCAAAGCCCCTCAGAACCCAGCCCACACCAACTATATTTTAATCAGAATGCAGGAGCACAGTTGTCCCGGGGTCCAGTGTACGAGAACAGCATGAGCAGAATAACCCAATAACCAAGGGACACAAGTGTGAGTGACTGCAGTAAATTAGCATAAAAGTATTTCACCGTTGGCCAAACATCAAGGTGGACTTGGTCTCCACATCATTGTAGCTGGAGGGGGAACAGCAAATGAACATTGTGGTGCGACAGTTTCCACCCAGTGAGTCCTGAAGGATGCGTGTCATTTTGCTGTCTCGGTACGGTACATGGGATTTCTACAAAGAGAAAAGTAAGGGAAAAAAAGAGAAAAAAAAGAGGACCAGAGGATTAAAAGGGATTCTCTTTGGTGAAATGCCAAGTTTTTCTGTCTTACTAAAGGAGGAATGTTGTGAGCATCAGCCAGGAACAAAGACACAAGAGGGTTTTCTCTGGCTGCACTGTCACTCATAGTAGTGCATTCCAAACCATTGCAGCTCTGTCAATCAGGCTGCATCCTTGAGTTGTGAATAGGGAAATAAGTGCTTTTATTAAACACTCAGGAGGCATTTCACAATCTCTTTTTGTGTGGTTTATAAATCAGTGACTGCTCACTCATTTTCAGTTGAAATTAGATGGCCGAATGATAGTTTTTTTTTAAATAAGGTGGACAGGGAAAAGCTAGTTATGTAGCAGAAATACTGACAGTAAGATACACATATATTCCAAGTTAAGAATTATGGCCATCATGTACAGAAGCACATTATAGAGCAAACACTTGAGATCAATACTATTTAACATGTGCACTGGCTGTGTGAAGAATCCCTCAGTCGTCCAAGTAGAATCCATGGCAAAAGGAGAAATTCAATTTGTTAACTGGACAAAATGTATTAGCCAGAACTGAAGAAGCAGCTCATCCAAGCTGCTTCTTCAGTTCTGGTTAGAGGTTCTGGCCAAAGGTTGAAAAAAAAAAACAGTCATTAATTTCAATTGTTTGTGAATGGGGAGGATTCTGTACTACAGGTCTCACTGACAAATACTGGCTAAAGGGTACATTTTATTCTTTTTGGGAGGGTTATGGGGGGAAACGGAGTGGAACCGATGGAGTGGCTGGAGGATAGACACAAGTGGAAACATGCAAACTCACGACAGAAAACCCCAACAGCTATCACCGCACCACTATAAGCTTCATTATCACACAATTATTACTATTGCTCCACCTGCTTGCTACTATGATGACTGGCTGCAGGTTATAAGATGACCTTTAAATCTCAGCAGACTTTTGGTATAAATGTTTAGTGTTTATAATTTAAAATATGTGGATTTACAAGGAAAATATAAATTATTAAGCAA
Organism: Paratrypauchen microcephalus; assembly: GCA_036785185.1. Taxonomy (NCBI): domain Eukaryota; kingdom Metazoa; phylum Chordata; class Actinopteri; order Gobiiformes; family Gobiidae; genus Paratrypauchen; species Paratrypauchen microcephalus. Next base: position 9,098,143 of record JAVJIX010000005.1, read on the forward strand.
AGTTAACAATAATTGTTGTAGAGCTGGAATAGATGCTAGGTTTCTGCAAATTAGTATTGAAAACATAATATATGTAAATGCATAATGCATAATAAGCAGGTCAATCTCTGCTGAACACTGGTGGAACATAAATATTACAGTAGTTTCTCAGTCATACCGTTCCTTCTGCGAGGGCTGAGATGACGTTCCCCAGGGCAGACAGAGACCTGTTGATGTTCTTGGCTTCATCCAGCACGGCTCCCTCTGCACCTGTCTTACTGACCTGACACAGATACACAGCACATGAATTAGAGAGAAACTACATTTAAAGGTCCTATATTGGACTAAATTGACTCTTGTGAGATTTAAGCCATGTTAGACTGTTGTTAGGTCATTAAAAACACACCTGCAGTGTTTTGTTTCATTCACACATCTTTGAGTAATGCTGCATTATTAGGCTGTCTACTAGTGTATCTCCTCAAAATGCTCTGGTCCACCTTGTGATGTCATGTAGTGGTAGTTTTCAAGTTAACAGCTACCTTTTATTCCAATGCTAAAATGATCCAAATGATTCTAGAGAAGGTGTGTGGAGTTTAAAATCACAGTGGGGCAAGGTTTGTGTTTTAAACATGCATGAATGAAACACAACTCTTATAGCATAACATAACATTGGTTCTTTAAATGCACTCTGTCAAAAAGAACTAGGTTCATTTCTTTCTTTTCTAATAACAGTCAAACGGGAGTCTCTGTCTTAACCCAAGTGTGCAGTAATTGGGTCGGAAAATCAATATGCAATTTGCGACTAACTAGAGTGAAAATTAAAATAGTGGTTACAGGGCTCACATGTAATACACTTCATGTTATTAATGTCTGTGGGGACGGGCATTTGTCACATTAAAATATGGGAGGCTATATTTATGAGGGTCTTACGATCTTGCAGTGACAAAAATTAGGTCCCCTTGTTGTAAATCCTTCAATATTAGATCATCAGCTTCAATGATTGTTCAGAATTAGTTTGGGTAAGGCATGTAGGGACTACGGTCAAGATCTGTCTCCCAGAATGCAAGTCAATGTTGATGTTCCCATAAGACATGTAAACCCAATGTGTGTGCTTGTGTGTAAAACAAACCTTCGTAAAGTGAAGAAGATGCCTGGCAATCATCACCATGGTATAATCATTGAATAAAATTATCATGTTCATTCATTCAGGTCTTGTCTACTTTGCATGTAAGCAAAGGATAATTAAAGAATAATTATTCAAGGAAGTAATTTCAAACGGATTAAAAAGTAAGCAAAACAAATGGAGAGTTGTTATAATAAAAACAACAGTCTAATTAACTTCTGCTATCTATAAAAAAGCAGTGTAATAAGATATGTTATAGCATGCTGTTTAAATAAAATCTGTTAAGCTGCAGTCAGCATAGCCAGCTACCTTAGCTCTGTGTATCAATGCTGCATCTTGAAATGACATTTCCATGCCATCAAAGTCGCCTTGATTTTTCATTTTAGTTGTCTGGAAATATCACTGCTGATGACATGTGGCCCAGAAAGCAAGCAACAGAAAAAGCATAAATATATAGGCAATAAAAAGAAGAAGAAACTTTGTTGCTTTTGTGGAGGCAGATGAACCACCGGCCTGTCATCCTGTCAATACAATTCTTCTAATTTTATTTATAAAAATATTGTCCACAGTTTGTGACAATGCGCCACTGACTTCAAAAGCTGCTGTTGTCTATTTGTTGCCAACAGAGAAGGCACTGCAACTATGCGAAGGCATCATGGTTATTGGTATTGACATAATTAGGAGTCAATTTCCAACAAATGACTACTCCTTTCTGTCATTGTGTTTCGATTTGGTGTACAGTCGATAATGTTTTGTATCAAATTTTACCCAGTTTACAAGGGAGACCGTGTTTTGTCCAAGGAGATGTCCAAGACAACTCAGCCGTGCAGTATCAGCAACTATTAGCTAATGAAGCCTCAGGCTATTCCCAGCACTACTTCCTATACAAGACATTCTATAGTTTGCATCAATACCATTACAACCAGCAACATTGAGGGGCTATGTTTCCTAGCGGTTGGGTTTTTCTTTTCTCTTCTTTCCACAGAATGACCTATGTCCTTAAGAGAAATTGTTTTTTAGCGTGCATGACAGAGCAAGCTGAGTCAGAGTTCACCTAAGTGGCCCTGAAAATAAAGGATTGCTTCTTATGGCTAAGCTCCATTCGACCTGTGACCTCATTAACCAATGGGAATAACTGTATTATTTCTACATGGCAAAAGCTTCCAAATCTATAAAAGCCTTGAATGCTATGAATGCAGAATAATGCAAAACCATTTACTTGAAGATTCCCAGTGGTGTGAAGAATGAAAAACAGTAAGTAATAAAACTTCTTATTTTTCTTACCTTCTCGCTACCTGCTAGGTCGACTAGGTACAGTTTCCCACTCAGCTTCTGCTCGGTTTCCACATTTTCCTGTTTGATATTTATCAGGAAGATGCTGTGGCTGCGTGAGCTGTGTTCATTCATGTCTGCAGAAAAACACAATGAGCTGAGATAAAGTGTTGTTTTGACTAAGTCTCGTCAAAGCTCAGACGAGTAGTCATTTTACACCCCATGGCACGTTCCTCACCTCTGCCTCCTTATGTTTTTACTCTGCACATATCATGGACTCTTTATCACTGACAAACTTCAAGTCGTCTTTATCACAACTCAACAGAAGTAAAACAATATTTAGTCTACATGCTTGTGTCAGTACCCCCAAGCTGTCAGACTACTGAACTCTGGATTATACTCAAAATAATACTGAACTCTCAGTAATACTGCACTAAACTCCTACAGAACTCTGCAGCCCGGATCATCACTCGGACCCCCACTATCCATCACATCACCCCCGTACTACAACAACTCCACTGGCTCCCCATAAAACAGCGAATTCACTTCAAAATACTCATTACCACATTCAAAGCATTACACAACCTAGCCCCACCATACATATCTGACCTCATCCACATCGCCACTCCATCCCGCACCCTCCGCTCTTCCTCCTCTCTTCAGCTCTCTGTCCCCTCTGCCCGTCTCATCACCATGGGGAGCAGAGCCTTCAGCCGCTCTGCTCCTCAGCTCTGGAACTCTCTCCCTCCTGACCTCCGGAATATAGACTCTCTCCCACTCTTTAAATCCAGACTCAAAACCCACCTGTTCAGACTGTCCTACCTCTCATAGCCAATCACTCCACTCGGATTTTGTTTTTATCTTGTTTTATATGTTTTATTGTATTGTTTGTTTGTGCTTTTTATTCATTTTAACCTTGTACAGTGTCCTTGGGTGTTCTGAAAGGCGCTTTTAAATAAAATGCATTATTATTATTATTATTATTAAACTACCTTTCATTATGCATAATATGTTTACTGCTGCTGCTCTATATGAATGTATCATGTATTTCACTACCTCACTATAAATGTTACTGTTACTTGTGCAATAACCTGCTTCATAACCCACGTGCAATACTTATACTATAATATATTATGTGCAATCTGTGAAATACTCTACTTACACCTTATTTAATCCTACCTGTACCTTTGTATTTTATAATATTTTATTACATATTCTTTTTATTATATTGTTTACCTTTTCCCCTGCACTTTTTGCAACACTTTTTTACCATGTACTATTATTGCATGCTATTAGTACTTCTTGACTATCTTAGCGAGTCAACAGTTCTTCTGATCCTAAGCATTGCAATGCATTGTTGACCTTGTGTTGATCCTGCATATGACAAATAAACAATCTTGAATCTAACACTAAATCCAGAATAGAGATTAAAATGCCAACCTTTAAAGGTGCACTGTGTATCCATGGAAATGTTGCGTGGAATGTTCCACAGTATGGCATTATGCTTATTTATCTCTAGGGAGACAGCAGGCGATACCATAGGGCCTTGCACATGTCAGATCGGTGGAGAGGCGAGAGCTCACAGTAAGAATGCAAGTTTTTAAGTAATTGAAACCCATATTATTGTGTAAATGCAAGATGGATACATTTAATACCATACTGGGAGATTCCAGACAAAATAACAATATCTCCATGCACACAAGCAAAAGACTCTCCACAAGAAAAGTTACACAGTGTACCTTTAAATAAGGAGCAAAATGGTATTTCTACTCTTGCATCCTTAGCTTGGTCACACAAACCAACAGCACCCGCGCATAAGTGAGCTATTAAATATTCATGATGTACTACTTAATGTAATACTTGATTGGATCTATTATAGTAGATATCTCCTGGGAGTGCATCTGTTCTAAAGATTTTTCCATATTTCTTTGTAACAGATTTTTGTTTTACCTCTCGCTAGAAGCTTTCAAACTTCAAGCACTAAACAAAACGCCTACAGCCACAGCTTGTGAAAAATGTGCTCGTTTGGGATTCTGAATCACTGGCAATATAGCTTTTTGTAATTCTGATACTGATTCTAATAAATCAAATACCTGCAATTGCAACATTAACAGCTCCTGAAGCCAGTGTTTCAAATGATGTAATCTATACAAGCAGAACAGATGTTTTTTAACTGTATTTTAAACATTACACGGGCCATTTTATAAAGTACCTGCACACCATTACCTGCTGTCACTTTGCCTCTGCTCACGGACTACAGATGAAAATTCACTTGTAGCTAAATCTGGTTTGTGTAATACATTATACATTTATAGTTCAATGTTCCTGTCAAATAAATAAATAAATAAATAAATACATAAATAAAATACATACATAAATAAGATAAACAGTAAAAATTGATTAAAATTCGATTAAAATTCATTCGTCAATGTTTTTCTTTTGCAAACATGGAAATATCTGTCTGACAAGGCTGTGTTACTACATTCCAGACATAAACCTGTTTGCAGTGTTTTTGCTAAAAATATGATCTATGTTAATTTTAAATCGTGCACCTTCTCCCTTTAAAACGTGCATGCTCCTGAGCTTTATGAATAAGATGTGACATGAGATGCTTGAGAAGAGCCACGTGACTCACTGGTGACTGCAACATGGCGGTTGGCCTTTCCTTCATCTATCACATCCATCACCTCCTCAGGGCTCGTGACGAAGCGCTCCGTACAGCCCTGCGTTTGAAAAGAACCGAAATAAATATGAGGGGTGACACAGCAGCTCACGTTCACTGAGGAATAACTCAAGGACCTCACCTTTACGTAGGGGACCCTGTAGCGGTCTTCGTGCACGGAGAGGTTAGTCTTTGTCACTAGATTAGAATAAAAAAGGTCAGGATTACCCAAAGTGTGAGGTTGAAGGGGCATTTGCATATACAGCTGTGCTAGCCTTTAATGGTGCACTGTGTAACTTTTTGGTTGGGAGACCGTCACCTTCTTGTTTCTATGAATATGTCATGGCTCCGCTTAGAATGTTCCACAATATGACATTAAATGGATCTACCTTACATGTATTCAATTACAGATGGTTTAATAGCTCAAAAACAGGCATTCTGTGAGCAGGTTTGCCTCTCCACAGATCTGACCTGTAACTTGGTCTGGTTTGGTCACCATGAAGATATAAAGGTTTAATAGCATACTGTGAAACATTCCAGACAAAGCCAAAACATTTCCATGAAGAAAAATATTTGACACACCCGCACCAGAAAAGTTACAAAAAGCACCTATAAGCAAAACAAATCCCAACTCCAGTCATTCTTTCCTGTCTAATACACTGTGAAATCTTATTATTCCCCTACTGTAGAATAAAATTTCTAAACCTAGTGACAGCTCCAAAATAATAACCCTTCTAAACCACTTTTTGCCTCTAAGTCCTACATTGCTCACATGGCATCTGAATGCCGTTGTGTTTTAATTAAATTGAACTAGGATCCAGAGACCCTGTACTCCTCGAGCAGTCTACATCCATGATTGCCAAGTCCACTTCTTTATAACTACTGCAGGCTTCTTTTTTTGAAAAGTTACTTCCAAATCTTGAGAGGTTTCATTTCTTTGGACTTGCTCCCAACAGGCACTTTCACATCATAAAAGAATAAATAAGTTCTGTTTCTTGCTGCTGTTCTCACTGATGACCATATACAGTCTATGGTATTGGTCTCCAACCTTTTTCTTCTGGTGAGCTACTTTTACCAGAAGAAAATGCCAAAAATCTTCTTATTTTAGCGGTCACAAGAAATTGAGCACAGGAAAGCCTTAGATGGGAAAGATGAAAGATAAACATTTATACATTTATTAGTGCACAATGTTAGACATCAAAATTATGCATTTACAGTGGTAGTTCATCAAATTTGACCCATTCAGCACAATAATGTATAATTCAGAAATCCTTTGATGAGCTACTTGGAAGGGGGTGAAGAGCTACTGGTAACTCGCGAGTTACAGGTTGAAGACCCCTGTCTATGGTAATGAAATGCAAGGTTAATGTTTTAAAGCCGTTACTGATGTTATGAATACAAATATGCACACCTCATTAGTGCTTGCTCAGCTATGACATACAGTGTTTAACTAGTCAGTTGCTTCTGTTTGAGGCTTCATTGTGTAGGGCTGTGGTCACTTGCTTTATGTTTTTTCACAGGTTTGGTTGATTGCTGCTATCTGAAAATCTGGCAACAATATCCCATCCCCTCTCCAAATCCTATGCTGGCAGCTGTATGCTACTTTGATTTATTTCTGACTGATTAAGTTTTGGCCAGTGCTTCCACATTTGTCATCCTCCTTTTAGCACCCTGCATGATGATGGGGTATAGCTGCTATCTCAAGCTGTGTTAAAGATTTAATAAAAAATGCTGCACCTTACGGTTTTCAGTTTTTATTCCTGTCATTTCACATGTTTTTTTATAGCTATGGAAAGACTATGATGTTTTACAATTTGTACTATGGAGGTGCACAAAACCAATTAAGTTTTATCAGCTGCAACCAAACCAAACTGTGCATTTCTTATCTTGCACAATTTCGATTTCTGTTTTTGTTTTTTTTTTTACATCGCTATCCTATCTTTATTATCTGTTTACCTTCATGTAAAAATATATACTGTATTTGACATTTAAAGTAGTGTGCCCTTTCAATAATAAGACATCCATGCTTCTTATATTGATTGCTACACTGTGTAGGCAGTTGACTTTTATCACCAAAATTCCCAATGGAATATAGTAGCCTGCCTCTGTAATTGGGTCCTCGCTGAAAAGGAATAAAACATAAAAAATGCAAGTGTGGGTAGTACTTTACCATCCAACAAGTCCCGGATTTTGTCCATGTAGATCTCAAAGTAGGACACCTGAAGAACAACAAATGAATAAGAAATTGAGCAGATGTTTTAAAAAACAATGTGATAACAAGGGAGTCATACACGTACGACGACAGTGTGCAAAACATGCTGTATATTATACAGCACGTTGTTTTGCTCACTGTCGAGCCAAATGGGCTCAGCTCTTTATCTAATGACGGTTAATTATACTATGTGTTTTGTTTGTAGCTTTTAATCAAATTATAAAAATAGGAGCAAAGATTATGAGATGCAGCAAGGAGAGAAAATGAGATGTAAGCAATGTTTAGGGACAAGACCCAAATTCAGAGTCAGTCATTCTAAAACATAAACAAAGATGAAAAAGATAAGCTAATGATCCATAGTACAGGCTGTAACTTATTGAGTTGTAAACAAGAAAACAAGCATTTTACTATTTATAATCTATAATCTATTAAAATGTAGCTGACTGGATGGTTAAGTTTGGTCTGTGCTTTGTGCTTTCAAATGTGAAAATAAGATGAGATGATAAGATAAGAAGATCATTCATAGGCCAGCCTAAAAATCCTAATGTTACAGAATAGTTGCATAGTTCTAAATCACAAAGTGTTCACAATTGATCATAAAAAAACAAAACAACATAATTTTCCTTAGTCCATTAATAATGCCAACAGTGGAATCACAGGCCATCAAAAAGTGCAGAGTGGGACATAACATCTTTGGGGAAGGTAGCTGTATTTTTTATTGTATTGTGTTACACTATAGCCTTTCTAGTGATTGCAGGATTATGATTTTATTATTCTGTGCTCCATAATACATTTGCCAAGAACACAAAAAAAATAAAACAAAAAAAAATAAAGGAATTTAAAGAAAAATGCTTGGCCGCAGTCCAATAAGAGGCACTGCAGCCAATATAAAAACTCATTACTGTGAATAGATGCACACAATCCTGCACTAACATGCCCTTTGTGGCAAGTGGGTATTAGATAGTGGCATAAGATGGAAAACGGCGAGATTATGTGGCTTTAAGTGTCATAGTTTATCGATATTTAGTTTATTCATGTGAGATTATAGTGGTAAACGTATAGAAGGAAAGCCCTGAGGTAGGCATTAAACAGTGCAGCATGTGTATCCCAATATACCTACAGTATGTGCTGAATTGACTGGGAATTGAATCCAGAAAAAGAGATGAAAACACACGCAAACCTTGATGTGAAACTCCAGGTTCTCATCCATGGCAAATATGTGCTCAAAAATGTCCTCTGCGATGCGTGGGATGATCCCCATTCCCTGTGGGTCATGAAGGTTCCCCTACAAGAGCACAGAGGTATAGGAGTAAGTGTGTGAAGAGGAGTAGGATAAATGAAGACCTTGGGGTGAATTAAGTTGCAAAACAGTGGGGGGGGGGGGGAAGGCTGGTAGGGAGGCTTGACTTGAAAAGGCTCTAGGTTGTCTTCCCCCGAGTGTTGTAAAAGAGGTTAGCTCCCACACATGCACACTGCAAAGTGAAGATACAGTGTTATGACATAGATGGAGTGAGATTTACTGTGTGAGAGATAGTACTCCATAAAAGAAGGTGTGTCCATCCATGTGCCGTAGCAAAAGGTGTACAGAGTGAATTATTTAGTTCTACAATAAACTCTACCTCCATAGTATGCGTCTTCCCAGATGATGTCTGCCCATAAGCGAAGATGGTGCCATTGTATCCACCCAGGACGTCTACAGCAGGAGGAGGAGAACACACAAAGCAAGGTGAAACCAAAGGACAGAGCAGTTCTAGCCAGGGAATACATTATTAGAAGTAACAAGAAAGGTACAGATTCAATGCAGTAGTTTGACAATAGCAATGTTTACAATTCGTCTAAATAGTTGGGTGTAGGTAGGGGTGGGCGGTATAAACGGTATAAACGGTATGCGGTATAAATTTGGCCAACGGTAGAGATTTGGGTTATACCTCCCTATCGCGATAGTTCATTGCGTCACCACAACAAGGAAGGAGGAAAAATCACTGCGAGCAGTGAGCACATGGAGGAGGACCTCCAGGAGCTTGTGAAAAAGACCGGCTCAACTTCTGTTATCTGGTCATGGTTTGGATACAAGGCGTCGGATACTGAACAGGAAATTGGAAAACAATCTACAGAATATGCTGGGCGACAGTGATCGCAAAACATGGCAACACAAGCAATCTGTTCTACCACCTAAAAGCTAAACACGTTATCGAGTACGAAGAAAGCCAACGAATGCGCGGTGACACTCAAAAGCCAGTCTTCAAGTGGGAGGAAAAAAGTTGGCACTACACACCAACAGTCTATCACCCAGGCATTTTCAAAAGGCGTATCTTATGATAAAAAAGCCAGCGGTGGATTGACATAACGAAGTCCATCGCAATATTCTTGTGTAACGACACGGTGCCTTTCCAAACCGTAGAGAGAAGCGGCTTTTTACCAGGCATGGTGAAGACGCTGGATCAACAGTACGTGGTACCAAACCGCAAATATTTTAGCCAGATGGAAGTGCCCAGACTGCATGACGAGGTCCGCAATCAAGTGGGAAAAGAGCTCCGTGACATAAAACACTATGCAACCACCACGGACTTGTGGTCGAGTCGCACTATGGACCCGTATATCAGCCTGACAATCCACTTTATTGACGACGACTGGAAGTTGTGCGGCAAATGCCTGTGTACGGCCCATTTCAACAGTACATGTGTACTGCAAACATCGTATTTCCCTGACGACCATACAGGGGAGATGATTGCCCAGGGACTCAGGGAAGCGCTCGAGTCATGGGAACTTGACGAAGAGTTGCAGGTATGCATCAGCACTGACACTGGCGCCAATGTTAAAGCAGTTTCATTTTCGATTTACATTGCCTTGTTCAAATTTTATACTGCTTGAAAGTGAAGTTACTTGTTTTATGTTTTTTACAATTACAGTTTTGCACAATACATTTTCTTGTAGTAATATTCTTGACTTTTATGTTATTTAATAGTTTAAAAAAACAGCTTCCTGCTTGAATGCTTTTTCCATGTGCTCTGGTGACCATTAAGAAGCTGTTAATACTGTTAACAGTTAATACTGTTACATACCAAAGTATACCGTGATATATACCGTCTACCGTCTATGGTTCAAATTATACCGTGATATAAATTTTAGGCTATATCGCCCACCCCTAGGTGTAGGGATGCAAATTATCGATTAATTCATTAATTGATAGTTGATTGACCTTATCGATCGATTAACGATTAACTGATAAGCGGCGTTTTTCACCTGAATTGTAGTGTTTCAATAGGATCTTTAAGAATATAAGCTATAGTATACATAACACTGAGTCAAAAATATATCATAGTATTATTATATTGTATATTCCTCAATTAATTATTCCTTAGTAAAAAGCAGACAAATGTATTCATGCTGAATAACAAAATACAGTAATCCCTCGCTCTATCACGGTTCGCAGATTTATTTATTTATTTCAATTTTTTTTTAATAGTGTAACATTGTGTTCTGTCCTGATTGGCTCAAAGACTAGACCAGGACTAAACCAGGTCTAGACCAGAACTAAACCAGGTCTAGACCAGGTCTAAACCTGGACTGGGTCTGGACTAAACCAGGACTCGACCAGGTCTAGACCTGGACTAAACCAGGATTAAACCACCACGTGCCGCTGCTGGTTTCGTGCGGCTGGAGCCACAAACCAGCCGCACGAAACTCGGGGCCCGAGCCACAAACCAGCCGCACGAAACCAGCAGCGGCAGACTACGCATTCCAGGCGCCGCGGTTCGATCTCGCCTCGCACGTACACCCGGGGCTGCTGAGCAGTGCCGTTGGCGCCTGCGGCCGGCTGTGAGTCGAGCTTGGCACAGCGCGGTTGCCTTGTTTCGTGACCACGCGGGTGCACATGTCCGCGATTAGCGATTAATTACAATTAATGCATTTTGTTCGACCAACGAACATCGACAATCGACAATTAACCGTTAATCGATTAATTGTTGACATCCCTAGTTGGGTGTGAGCTTTTTACATGTATGAAAGTTAATTGAATACAGGGTCATAATAATAACAAAGCCTTACACTTAATGTGCTTTACAGTACTCACTATTAATTTACTCCATTCTCTTTCGCGTCAACTGTTTTGGAAAGAGATGTCTGCGCCATTGCCTCTTCCGACTAGGGTTACTTTGATGCAAATACTACATATTAACAGATGGTAATTATTTCTGATTTTGATATGTTTTTCATGTAATTTATGTAAAAAGATGTATTTCACATAATTTCAGCAAGAAAAATCCCATGACCCATCTATTTAGAATAAATTGTGTTTAAATTTCTCTCTATATGATTCACTGGTTTTATCTTTACTGTATTATTTGTCTGTTACTCTTTTGACGGTTTTAATATTTGTTTGTAAAGCATATTTGAGTGTGCTGAAAAGCTCTATATAAATGAAATCTTATTAATACTATTAATGCTAGTGCAGTCTGTGCAGTTCAGTGAGTGAATCCTGGAAGTTTTATATGGACAGAAATATGTGTGAAGCATAACCTGTCCATATACTGAGAATGAGAAAAATTTGTCATCTGTACAAAAGTTTATTTGGTTGAATATGTTTCGTAGCTCATCCAAGCTGCTTCTTCAGTTCTGTATGTGTCCTCTATATCCAGGTTTAGGCACTAGCAAAGCAGGTTCAGTTCTAATTGCAGTACCTTTTTTAAAACCTTTGTTATCATTTTTCAACCGCAGACCTTTAAGTGCACAGCATCAGCAACCAATCTGATAGAATTTCTATCATCAAGTGTTTATCTGTAAGCGAGGTGTCCGGGCCCAGACAGAGACAAATAACTCTGACCTTCAGCGAGATTGTGGAGTGAGGTGATATTTAGGCTTGGTTAGGTTTAGAATGACCTTTGTGGCTACATCAAACAAACAGACATACAATCCCATCTCAGACAGCTAACGTCAGGAAACTCCCCAAAAGGCTCCCCAAAAGATTAAGGGACACAGCTCTGTTAAAAGAGATACAGCTCCCTCTTCCTCATAAACTCTGTGGTAAAAGCGCTGAACCGTGTAGACCAGCTGACCTCAAACTAATCAGACAGAATGGGTGTGTCTTCTGCACCTTTTCTTCAGAGTGTTAAGAACTGTATAAAGAAGTGGACTAAGAGAGTGTAACATCCCCCATAGTGTTTGGCTCCAGTCAAATGAAGCTCATGAGGCTAATGGTTAAAGAAGTGAATTTAGAGCCAGGCTCCATATTAAGAGTAGGAATTTATTAACGGACAAAATAGCGAAATACACCAGGATCATAGATCAGATTAATATGAACATTTTAAGACCAAAATGACGAGGCCCACAGCAGCAGTTACAAAAAGAGGGTGACAATATTCCAGTATCCAAGTCAATTTAGAGCCAGGGTCAGATGTTCACTCACTATTTGGAACGTGGGAGCTAACAGGTTAACTATGTATATTTATATATACAGTGTATGGTTGTTGTACTCTATCAGGTACCTGTCCACCTGACACCTGAGACGTGTACAAAAGCGCAGGATCAAGCTCTTGACTTGACCACAAAATAAAAACAATGGCCAATTAGGAGTCTTTTGGAAGATACAAGAGTTGAAATTGGGAAGAAAAACTGTGTGAAAGTGTGCATATGCCTGCTCTGGCCTTGCATCATCTGGGTACAGTGAGGTGAAGCCCCTCTGATCTCCCTTTTAATCATATTCTTTCACTATGCGTCATTTCTTTTTCTATAACCTTGAATTTGCCATCTTTCCACGCTTAGATTTTTCTAACCTTTTGCTCCTGTCATTGTTCGTGCAGTGCTGTAAGCTGACATTGCAACATCTAGTCATTCATAAGTTTCATAAGTATAAAGGCAGTGTGCTTTTTTGCCTATGCTTCTATAAGTGGGCTATATGTTTATTCTGGAAGAGGGTCTGCCACCTGTGTGTCTCCATGGTTACATTATTGGTTTTGCCTGAAATGGTCCAAAGTATGGCATTAAATTTGGTGGAGATGCAATGACCAATGACCTATAATTCAAACTGAAATATTATGTCACTTTCTTGATCTGACCTGTTATAATGTTTGCTCATCACAAACTTACCTGGAGTTGTGTTTTTTTCTTTTGTTTCATTCACACACATTTAACATACAAACCCTGCATGTTTAGGCTGAGTTCTTCTCACAAACAGAAAACAATCCACTGTTTTTTTAAATACACTAGAATCATTTGGATAATTTCAGACCTGGAAATGCCAATTTGTACTGGAAAAAGGTAAAAGGTAGCTATTAACTTTAAATCTACTGCTTCATGACATCACAATGTGGAACAGAGCATGTTGAGCTTTGGCGATGTAGACAGACTAATACAGTGAACCCTCGCTGTATCGCGGTTCACTCTTCGCGGCCTCGCTGTTTCGCGGATTTTTTTTTCCAATTTTTTTTTCCAAATTTTTTTTTCAATTTTTTTTATAGTGTAACTTTTTTTTACAGTGTAACATTCTGTCCTGCGCCCTGATTAGCTAAGAGACTAGACCAGGACTAAACCAGGTCTAAAGCAGGTCTAAACCAGGACTAAACCAGGTCTAAACCAGGACTAAACCAGGTCTAGACCAGGGATGGTAGGGACAGAGTCTCAGATGTCCTTCACGAGAGCGCCTGGGTGACAGGAGGTGTGGCCTTTGTTTACTTGCACGAGCCATGGAAGAGACTGAGTGCGAGCCGGACAAATGGAAGAGCCAAGAATCAACATGGACGGGCCTGGCGTCTGGCCGCGCGGCGTCCGGGGGAGCCGCAGCGGGGAGAGCCACATTCGAGGGAGCCGCAGCGGGGGGAGGACACTCGTGCGCACAGAGGAGACAGTGGCTCTTCCCCGTCACGCTGAGAGAACAAACCCGACCCCGTCCTAGAGAGCTGTGGAGTATTGGCGACGCATTGATAGCGGTCTGATTTTGGAGCCGGGGTGAAATGCAACCAACTCTTGTGAGCGCAGGTTGGTCTTACCTGGTCTTGTGGTGAGGACTGGTGCTCAGAGGCGTCTGTTAGCGGTTTGGCACTGTTAGCATTGGCTTGAGTCTTGCCCAAAATGATATCCAGGTCGCTTTCCACTCGACTTTCGCACATGGCATGGATATGTGGTACCAAAACAAACACACGTGTCCGCGCGCACGTGTCCGCGCACACGTGTCCGCGCGCACGTGTCCGCGTGTCACGTGCCCCCCCCCCCCCACTATTAATATATTTTAATGAAAATCTACAAAAGTTTGAGTGTTTAAACAAGAGAAAAATGTTAATACCAGTCTCAGAAAGGTGTATAATGTGTCTGGTGAAGCGTTTTCAGCCTTAAAACATGTAGAATAATTGTAAAATATAAAATTGTCCTACTTCGCGGATTTCACTTATTGCGGGCTATTTCTGGAACCTAACCCCCGCGATAAACGAGGGTTCACTGTAATGCAAGATGACTCAAACATGTGTGAATGAAACAAAACACAACTCCAGAATGGAGTTACCTCTGATGAGGTAAAAGCATCATAACATGGCTTAAAGCTCACAGGAGTCAATATAGGACCTTTAAAGCAATACACATATCACACTGTATGTTGTGAACAAAAATCAGGTCTGTGTGGATGACTCACCTTTGACAATCTGCTTGGCACAGGTGTTGTAGACCTGCTCCTGGGTGGTGTTGGTGGGGAACACCTTGTCATACACATAGGGACGGCCCTGTGAAACAAAACACAGTCACTTGGTTGTGTTGACTTTCTCTCTCTCTCTTCACTGTCTAGACAGATCGATTATCGTGTCTTTTCAGCTTTGTGCAGCTACTACTCCGAACAATTTAGAAAAATGTCATAAAAACAACCTATATATAAATCAATGGACACTATAGAATGCAAAAAAGTAATAAGATGAGTGCTCTCAACTATCTACTCTCAAAGAATGGGAATTGTGGATCTTTAATGGAGAAACTAGTTGAAATTGCACTCACATTTCACATATTCCCTAGAGTCTTTATGAAGCCCACTGGTGGAGGTTTGTGTAGCACAGCACAAAGTGGTATGTTTAACAGTGTCTAAGTGTAGCCTTATACAGTAGAAAGCTTACTACTTAAACATCTTACAGTATATAGGCACACCACATCAATAATATATTTGACCAGTCATTAATTTCTGAATGAAATGTGTAAAGCCTATAATTTGTCTCATATAAGATAGAGTAAGCTATTACTGTTAAATGTTAAAAGATTTATATCTAAATCTAAATCTAATCTAATAAAAGATAGAGTAAGCTATTACTGTTAAACTGCTTATTTTAAAGACAAAGTGTCCAATCCTGCCGGTCGTAACTTGGGAAATGCACATAGCAGGCATAACTCTGGCGCATTACGGCAGGTCTTAGAGGTCCCATGACATGGTACTTCTTGATGCTTTTATATGGCTCCTTAATGGGTCCCTAATACTGTAAATGAATCCTTCTTCAAAATCAAGACTCAGTGCATGAGAAACAGAGATAAGATGAGAAAGAGTCATTTTTCTCTCTCTGAACAGTCCATTATGGGAGTTGTTGCTTGAATGCAAATGAGGAGGACAGAGATGGCCTATAGTAGAGGGTGGGGGCGTGGCCAAACTCTGCACTCTCAGCTCTCAGCTGTGCGCTCTGATCCATTTCCGCGTTTTTGCGCGGAGAAGAAATGAGAAGCGTTCCATTGAAAAATAAACACATTTCCACAGAAAATAAAATTAAACCACTGCTGTTCAAAGGTCCAGAGGCTCAGATAAAGGACTTCCGAGCCTAGAAACACTCGGACGTGCCTCCAGGCAACAGGGATGAAAGTGGCCAAACATGAAAAAAGCGGAAAGTCCCCCCCCCCCCCCCCCCCCCGCTTTTAAATTTTAAATTTCTGAATTTTGGAATTCTATATGCCATATGTTAGCAATAAAGTAAAACTGTACATAAAAGTACAAAAAAAACACATTTTATTAACAGGTAGGCCTACTAGTAGTATATATTGGATTTGTTTTTGCTTTGCACTTCGTCTATCAGAGGCATTGAGGAGGAGCTTATGCGCGCTAAAAGGCGCAGGTGAAAAAGCGAGGAGCGACGCGTTAAGTGAGGCACGGCAGGTAGGATGATATATAGGATGTTTTATAAAGTTTAACCTGTGTACACGCAATGGTACACGCTGTTATGAAAGAGCTGCACTCGCTCGGTCCGCGGCTCCAGACACTGGCTCGCGCGGCCCGCAGTTTAATACAAAGTTTAATACGAGATACACGTACTTTTGTTCTGAATACGGGACGATTCTGTTTTTCAAGAGACTGTTGGCGACCCTAAACACAGCTATATATATATATATATACACCCAAAATCTTTCTCAACGAATTTGCAGATATTTAAAAAAAAAAAAAAAAAAAAAAAAAAATTACCCCACAGCTGAAAAAAAAGCGGGGAGATCCGCTAAAAAACGGAACTCTTTCATCCCTGAGGCAAATAAAAAAATGCATTTCGCATTGCCTAGCGCATTCGCGGTCCAAACTCTCTGGGCGTGATTTACAGAGACGCTGAGTAGACACAGACGGGGGGTGGAGCTGCATTTTTCGAGCTGACGTCAATAAGGTGCCTTGTTGAGAATCGCCCGTTTGAGCTGTGTTTTTTTATAACGCAGAAAAGGACCGCAAATGCTCAGTTTAGATATTTTGCAACTTTTAGCCATGGAGGGGGGCTAAACAGGGTAGGGGAGCTCACATCAACGTTCAAAAACCTCAGAAAGTGAAAATTTCATGCCATGGGACCTTTAAAGAGAGTCTATGCAAATCTGCAGGTGGGTCTACTCTGCATGCCCAGCGAATCAGAGCTCTCTCTTTTCTATCACCTTGCCAGGAGATTATAGGCTGTACACAGTATTAATAATTTCTTAACTGGATTCAAGATAAAATTATCATTCTTGTTGTTAATGCAACTAAAACATTATAGACTTGCTTCTCAATAACCCATCACAGTGCACAGTTTGTTTTAGATAGGATACAACAGTAATAATGCCATATTAGATTAAATGTAATGTGTGTCATAGCATTGCACCCGCTCAGGGCTTCATTTTCATACTATAGACCTCTAGTTTAGAGAGAGATGACCCCTGGTTCACTTCCCGCTGTGCCTCGTGATTGGGCCTGAAGTGTGTCTTTGCAAAGTTTTCCAGTTGTTATGGAAAAAGTTTCAGTAAGTAACAGCCATATGGTGCGACTAATGATGTTTCCACAACTGTTCATTCCAGAACATAACAACTATTTGTATTATTCTTATTATTTTTATATAATTAGTTAGGTTAGTTCTAATTTGGTAATAATAAAATACATTTATTATGGATGAATTGATACTTTACATTTTAAACACAAAAACACATTTTTAGTTGTATCTGTTGAACATAGCATGCTAACTGCACATAAGAACAAATCTTATTCTTACTATTCAATATCAGTATTATTACTAAAATTATGTGTTTCAGAGCTATGACCTGCAGTGTATTTGACAAGACAGTTGGCCTGGCAACTCCACCTCTCTTTATGCCTAATATTATTAAACAGAGTAGTAATATGTATTACACATAAGTTGTGTACTGTATATGAGTCGACCGTAGGCTGCATATATAAATGGGCATAGATAACCCGCTAGCTGCCACATTCCAACTAGGAAATGGGCTTTGGGCACTTACGGCTCCATCGACTCCAATCTGTTTCCAATTTACTTTTATCAACTGTCACCCCTCTTTCTGTAACTGCTGCAGTGAGCTTCGTTATTTTGATCTCAATATGTTTGTGTTAATCCACTCTACATGATCACAATGTGTTTTTTCACTATTTTGTCCGCAAATAAATTCTGATTCCTTATAAGGAACTCGGCTGCAAATTCGCCCCTATAACTGCTAACCTCTTGAGCTTAATTTGACTGCAGCTGAACATGAGGATGATGTCACATTCACTTATTCTAGTTCCATATACCGTCTACGGAGCTGACCGACCTCCCTAACAGATTTCCTTATCCAACAGAACTGCCCTCAATGCTTTTTCGAGTGTGAGAAAATCCTCGATTGGATTAGAATGGTTTTACTCCACTTGCAGCGGCCCATGTTCTCCCCCAATCAACCACATTTGTTTGGCGTCAGCATTACATAATGCATAGTAAAAACACATTTAACACAACTGCACTCCTCATAATCTCACTTTAGACTGATGAGATGACCTAACGGAGAAGCTGCAGAGATTTCATTACAATTGCACTGTGTTCACTGTCCATAGGACCTCTGTTTATTTGTGAAGTTTTCTGGTACTGAGAGGCGGTGGGTGTTATAATTGTGAATGAGCTCAGAACAGCACAACGCCTTGGGCAAAAGACTGGAGGAGCCCAAGAGAAAGACAGACACACAGTCCACATCAGAGGGGAAGCCATTAGAGACAGGGATCAAGGAAGAGGAGCAACCAGAGATGAATGTGGAGAGGAAAGCAAAGCCACTGCACACAGGGCAAAATAAAGTACTGTAGTCAACCTGAAACGCATGTCTGCATGGGAGCAGAGATGCAGAGAGGGGAGATAGGAGCATCATGAAATTTCTTGGATGCAAAAACAGTTCTTACATCAGCAACCTGGTCAGGGACGACTAAACCACACAATTCATTCAACTCCCAAAAGGTTAGTTGTTTCAACCTACTTCAACTTTTTCACACAAGCACCTCAGCCAATAGTGTTTCACAAAATAAGATATGGTGAGATGTTGCTCTTTAAAGCTATATTACCACCCTTTTCACTAGGGCTGTGGAATTAATCTAAATGTAATCAAATCAAAATCCAGTCATTTCAAAATGTTGATGATTATCATGGCTCTTTTTTAACTGAGAGGTCTACCTCTAATCCTGTGCCAGTAAAAGTATTTTCCAATAGTTTAGGAGAATTATTTTGACATACCTTTGTGTTAAAAGGTGCATTGTGTAACTTTTCTGGTGGAGGGTCCATTAAATGCTTTTATTGCTTTATCTTTCTTCCTTATGGGTATTTTTGAGCTATAAAACTAGTACTTAGAGCATGTTCATATTTATTTGTACATAATTCACTACAACTGTACTGTCTATATTGTATTGTATATACTGTATATTATTGTATACTGTGTACTGTATATACTGTATATATTGTATATACTGTATATAACGCACTTGCTACTCCTTGCACTTCTGATTAAATGCTAAACCACATTTCGTTACCTGTATTTGTACATGTGTAATGACAAAGCAAAGTTAAATCTAATCTAATCTAATCTAGAGCAGTTTAATGTCATACTGTGAAACATTTCAGAGAGAGCAATGACATCTCCAAAGAAACAAGCAGGTGACAGATCCCCAACCAAAAAGTTACATAGTGCATTGTTAAATCTCACAAACTAAAATTAAATAATTACTGAATAAATTATAATTATTTACATGTTTGCAATAGAATGGGAATAGATCAATATGAGGGAAAAACTCATATCATGCAACCTTACTTTTCACCCTGTAGGTTTTCACAAGTATCACATTGCTCCACAACCAAGAAGAGCTTTCAGAGTTATTACCAGCTAAATAGTGTAAAATTGTCACATACGTTTTGCACATTATTGCCTAATGTTGGAAACTGCCATCTGCTCAAAAGCTGCTATTTGTGAAAATCATTATTCAGACAAACACACAGCAGTTACGATTATCTCAACCTCAGTGCTTCCTGCCATATACTCTCATGATATAATATTGTATGTAGACAAGAGTACTGAATGCGCTGTCTAGCATCCTCTTATCTATCTAAAGAAGTAATTTTGTACTATTGAGAGAAGAGACAGAGCAGCATTACTCAAATATTCATGAAAATATTACTTTAAACCCTTGCTTGGAAGATTACATTAAATGTTTCTATTCATTATAATTATAGCTTTAGATTTAATTATAGAAAATATTATCATTAGTCTAGCATTTCCCTGGAACAGCAATCCCCCCCCCCCACCATCAGTTTTACAGGTATCGTATTTCCACAACTCTGTAAATTATTCACTACCAACTTAAGACCTGTTCTATATGACTATAACAGACCCAGACTGAAGATTTTTTCACTTAAGGGTGCCATAGGTGCTGGGTGGTAAGGATTGGACCATAGCAATATTGAAAATAATATGTTCAGTGGCAAAACCCCAGTCACACCAGTGCCTGAAGTCCCCAGAGCCAGACTCAGACACTGGGATGATCAGGCTTTTTTAGTCCCAGACTTTAGATCAAACTGTCCCCTGATATGAGCACTATCGCAGACTGGCCTGTTTAAATCCAGGCTCAAAACTCATTCAAAGATTCAAGATTCAAGATTCAGATTCAAAGCTTTTCCCTGTACAATGAAATTCTTACTTTGCTGTACACTATGAAAAATATAGGCTAGGTGCTATGTACATATTTGCAAACAATGTGCAACATTAGTTTTATATGCAACTGTCAGTAGTAACTCATCTATTCTGGATGGCTTTTAACACTCAGTAATGTACAATTTGCTTGATTTCATTGTTTTTAAATTGTGTTGATTTTAATGTAAAGCACTTTGGTCACCTTGAGTGTTGTAAAGGGCTCTAAATAAAGATTTACGCTCCGCTGTAGCGTCTCCGTGTAAAGTGCCCAAGACGCAAAACTGGTCAGATCTGCTCACGTCAGTACACGTTTACGTCACATAGATGCGGCAATACAATGAGGAGGACCACCACCGGCCCCTTATCCCGGCTCCAGCGCACCGGTGGCTCCACCGGTCCTGAGCACCGGTGGAGCCGCTGGAGCCGGCCCCTTATCCCGGCTCCAGCGGGTCCTGAGCACCGGTGGTGGTATTAGCGGAGGAGGACCACCGGCCCCTTACCCGGCTCCAGCGGGGCCTGAGCACCGGTGGACCACCACTACCGGCTCCAGCGGGTCGTGAGCACCGGTAGTTGCCGCCGCGCCTCGCGCACGGACCGGACGGGGAAGTTGCCCCGGCTCCGGTATACTTGGTTCGAGACCCCGGGGCGGGGGAAGTCTCTTACGGGCAGCTTTGAGAAATAGTGTCTGACGATAGCCGGCCCCCGCTCGGTCCGTGGGATTAGGGGGTACGGTCGCCTGCCGTACCCCCGCGGAGGGGCTCCGTGATAAGGCCACTGGGAAGGATACGGTTCGTCTCGGTCTCACCTCCGAGGGGTCGAGCGCGAGCGGCCCGCGCCGCACCGAGCTACCGGCACTCGGACCCGCAGTGCCCAGGAGCCGTCTGACGTGGGTAGAACCAGACAGGGGCCCTGAGATGGCGGGTCACGTATGCCCATCGTTCGAGCTCTTTAAGCGGGCTACATAGTCCGCTAATGTCATGCGTTAGACTTCCACACTTGTGTAAGGGGGAAACCCCGCGGCTTCTCCCCGCTCATGAGGCTCTGTCACCGGCCACCGGAGAACCAGGACTCCAGCCTGTTCAAAAGTGGTGGATATTACCAGAGTTCAATTTTTCAGACTTCCACACTTGTGTAAGGGGAGACCCCACAGCCGGTACAGTCGTGGTTAGAAATGTAACTTGACGCTGTTGTGATGGGGTTTTTTTTGTTTTTTTTGTTTTGTTTTTTTCAGTCCAGCGCCTCCCTTCGCTGGCTTTTGCGTCCACTTTTGCGTCTTCGTATAAACGCGGATAAAAAATTGAAGACGAGACGCCACTTTTGCGTCTTCTGTTTTGATCGTCGCCGTATAAACGTAGCCTAAATACATTTAAGAATTCAACTGACTATAGATAGTGGGCTTGTCTACTAAAATTAATATAAAGAAAAAGTGTAAAACTATTAGTAATATAGATGTAAGAGATGCCACTAGGAAGCAGATACTGAGCCTGCTTTAATGTGAGAAGCACAATTTTAAAGAGCTTAGCCTGTTTGATACATCTGCTTCTGTTGTTCACATGAAAGCTTTAAGTCACAAAATCCTGATTGCTACCTCTCTCTGAGATAGAATACCCACAATCCCCTGCACAATGCCTTTCAACATTTCTGGTAAAACAGATATACCCTTACACAACGCCAGGCCAGATTGAAATTCATATTTGTTTTTTGTTTTTTTTTTTCATCTGTTTTGTATCTAGCTCCAGTCTAATCTCCTTCAAGTTCTAAAAGAAGAGCTTGGCTTTTGAATAATTATTTACACACTCTGCAGAGTTTAATGGACATGCACAAAGTCAATAAGATGCTCTCATAAGCTTCAGCTCTCCTGTACACTTCATTAGGCCAGCTCCATTTCATTTGCACTAAAAGTAAGATGAATGTGAATGTTTCTCTCCGGTTTGAGATCTAACCTCAAAATAAACCTCTGCATGAAAAATAAAAACACGATTTACCATTCTCCCAGAGCTACAGCAAATCTCCAACACAAGAGTCAGAACGAGTGACCTCGCTCTGCAACTTTTAGATATAGTCAGAAAAAACCTTGTTTATGGAAATGTACCGCTCCAAGTCCTAACTATTCAATACACATACATCACACACAATGCTTTTGAAAGTGTCAAATAACAGGATAGGACAAATAAACAAGTCATAATTTCCAATTTTTTTTCCTTTAAAATCTATTCCAATAACCTTTAGATAAAAAAAGGATCTTAAATGTGCTTGATGCTCTCAAAATAAATACTCTCAAAAGAAGACTAGACTAAAGTTATTTACTCATTCAAACTTCAGTGTTACAGAAGTCACTGCTGGCAGCTGTACCTTCTGTTCCAGCAGATGATAAAAGAGGAATTAGCACTACCGCGTTCTTTGCCAGCCATCTCCTAAAATAGCATGTAGGTATATACTACAATAATGCTATGCTGTTTGAATGCGATTACAGCACCTATAACAAAATGTATATATATAAGGATTTTAGCATCAATCAAGAGCACTGTCTGGGATGGATAGAAATCTGGCCTTGGTGGAGGTCTGGCCAGACCTCTTCTACAGAGAAATCAATAAGTCAGATAAACAATGTTCGAGCAGACTCAGGCTGACAGTAGTGATGCTTCACATGTATGTCCACCTTAATGGGTTCATCTGTTCCGTTACTGTTTTGGAGTTTGCTAATTACAGCTGCAGGTACAAACAGGCAACCCCTCACAAACAATTAGGTCTGACTCACTAAGCTTTATCATTAACTTCACACACAAACTGTGTAAAAAAAAAACATGAAGGGGAAACATCCAACCATGATCGTGTGTGAAATGTTACATAAGATGGATGTAATAAAGCTCTTTGCCAGTCATTTGTTTTGCTAGCTGCTCTGGCTGTAATCTGCCCCTTTATCACATTTACCATAATAGCTTACATACAGAACAAAAGCGCTGTTTGAATGCCTGTACCTCTGCAGAGCTGTGGCTGTCCATTCAGGTCTTGTTTAAGTGAAGAGATAATTATAATGGAGTCACATGTTAAAGAAGACAGGCAAGGATTACAAAATGCGTGCAAATAATATATCCAATTATAGTTGTTCACTGCTCTGGATTGCTCTTGCTAAGCCCTGACCAGCATGCAATCTGCTGTGGTCTGCTAAACTTTAAGACAAGATGATGTGTGATGGGAATGAAATATCTGAGCAAAAAGACAATTAAAGATCCACGGAGAGAAGCAGGAGGAGGGGTGCAGAGCTGTTGTAATGAACAAAGTTTCTGAGACGGGTGCAGAGGACAAGATTAAAAACAGCTACGATGAGACAACAGTAAGGGAGGGGTTATAAATGGAAGCTAGATGCAGGATTTAATGAGCCCCAAGTGCAACATGTGGAATGAAAATTAGGCAACAAAAGACAGTGATTGAGGAAGTATAGTTAGAACATAAACATCATTTAGCAAATTCTCCATGCAAACATCTTAATTGTCTCATATTCTGGTGAGCGACTATGAAGACTTTCTCAGTTCATTTTAACATCATCATCTATCCACATAATGTTATTTGTACTCTGTGACAAGTGGCAGTATTTGTTGGCTAATTTTGCACAGCATCATCATCAGCAGTGAAATTGGACACTACATGGCAAAACACAATGTCAGAGGCCATTAGAATCAGGTTAGGTTAAGTTGCTTTGTTTGTGCCCATAGGTAAATTTGTTTTGCAGTTGGAGAGGCCCATATTTCACATTTCATTAATTAATTAATCATGCTTGGCTAAAAGTCACAGTAAATATTTTATATATATATATATATATATATATATATATATATATATATATATATATATATATATATATTAGGGATGCAAATTATCGATTAATTCATTAATTGATAGTTGATTGACCTTATCGATCGATTAACGATTAACTGATAAGCGGCGTTTTTCACCTGAATTTTAGTGTTTCAATAGGATCTTTAAGAATATAAGCTATAGTAACATAACACTGAGTCAAAAATAAATCATAGTATTATTATATTGTATATTCCTCAATTAATTATTGCTTAGTAAAAAGCAGACAAATGTATTCATGCTGAATAACAAAATACAGTAATCCCTCGCTCTATCACGGTTCGCAGATTTTTATTTTTATTTTTCAATTTTTTTTTTTTATAGTGTAACATTTTTTTATAGTGTAACATTGTGGTTTGTCCTGATTGGCAAAGAGACTAGACCAGGACTAAACGTGGACTAAACCTATTCATAAACGCAATAGCATCTGAAACAAAGCTCTCTTTAAAGTGATTTGTTTCAAGATTAAAAACCTGTGACCAGAGAGAAGCATCTTGAATTCTGAGTTCAGAGGATGCTGCATGTCTTTAAAAATACTTTGGGACATCTGCATCTGCTAACTGTCTTAAAGGTCCCATGGCATGAAATTTTCACTTTCTGAGGTTTTTGAACGTTAATGTGAGCTCCCCTACCCTGTTTAGCCCCCCCCGGTTAAAAGTTGCGAAATGTCTAAACTGAGCATTTGCGATCCTTTTCTGCGCTACAAAAAATCGGAGCTCAAACGGGTGATTTTGAACAAGGCACCTTATTGACGTCAGATCGAAAAAAGAAATGCAAATGCAGTTCCACCCCCGTCTGTCTGTACTCAGCGTCTCTGTAAATCACGCCCAGAGAGTTTGGACTGCGAATGCGCTAGGCAATGCGAAATGCATTTTTTATTTGCCTGGAGGCACGTCCGAGTGTTTCTAGGCTCGGAAGTCCTTTATCTGAGCCTCTGGACCTTTGAACAGCAGTGGTTTAATTTTATTTTATGTGGAAATGTGTTTATTTTTCAATGGAACGCTTCAACTCTCTCCCCCGTGCAAAAACAAGGAAATGGATCAGCTGAGGGCTCAGAGCGAGAGCGGAGAGTTTGGCCACGCCCCCACCCTCTACTATAGGCCAGCTCTTTTCTCCTCATTTGCATTCAATCAACAACGCCCATTATAGAGTGTTCAGAGAGAGAAAAATTACTCTTTCTCATCTTATCTCTGTTTCTCATGCACTGAGTGTTGATTTTGAAGAAGGACTCATTTACAGTATTAGGGAACCATTAAGGAGCCATATAAAAGCATCAAGAAGTACCATGTCATGGGATCTTTAAAGGTGCACTATGTAACTTTTTGATTGGCGGTCCGTCACCTGCTTATTTCTGTGGATGTCATTGGTCTGCCTGGAATTTCACAGTATGACATTAAACAGCTCTACTTAAACATTTATTCAGTTAAGTGGTTTTATAGCTCAGAAATACCTAAAAAAAAAACAGGCATTCTGACCTCTCCACAGATCTGACCTGTAACTTGGTCTGGTTTGGTCTCCATGAATATAGAGTTTTAATATCATACTGTGAAACATTCCAGCCAAAGTAATAACATTTCCACATAAAAAAGCATTTGATGGAGCCTCCACCAGAAAGGTTACACAATGCACCCAAGCACAGGGAGTCCAGGCTGGAGGATGGCCAGTTATCTTACTTTCTCATTTAACTAGCTGATTCAGGGAGTTCTTGTTTTTGGCAGAGATGCTTTATATATTTGTTAAGGTCCAAATTAATAAAAGGTTAGCCAGCTTGTTAAATATAATTAAACTTTAAATGTCCCCCTCTTTAATCAAAGCAGGTATAATGAAAATGGTGATTAACATGATTGTGAGTGCTATACTTTTAACTCTATAAAATGAGCTGGTTACATGTGATAAGTTAAAGGTCCCATGGCATGAAATTTTCACTTTCTGAGGTTTTTGAACGTTAATGTGAGCTCCCCTACCCTGTTTAGGCCCCCCCCATGGCTAAAAGTTGTGAAATGTGTAATCTGAGCAATTGCGATCCTTTTCCGCGTTTGAAAAAAGACAGCCCAAACAGGCGATTCTGAACAAGGGAACTTTCTGACGTCACACTCGGGGAAAGGTTTCCACCCCCCATCAGGAAAATCACGCCCAGAGAATTTGGACCACAAACGAGCTACGAAATGCGAGATGTGTTTTTTGGGGTTTTTTTGCCTGGAGAGACGTGAGAGTCTTTCCAGGCTCGGATGTCCTTTATCCGAGCCTCCGAACCTCTGAAACAGCAGTGGTTAATTTTATTTTCTATGGAATTTTTTTTATTTTTTCATGGGATGCATCTCATATCTTCCTAAGCGCTTAAAACGCCAAAGTGGGTGACAGCGCACCGCTAATCCAGGAAACAGTGGCGTATTTGGCCACAACCCACCTGCTGCACTGGCCTGTCTCTATCCTCCTCATTTGCATTCAAGCAACAACGCCCAGAATAAAGTGTTTCAGAGACATATTATGTCATATTATGTCATGACATATTATGTCTCTGACTGTCTTCATGAGGCTCTCCCATGCACTGAGGCTTGATTTTGGAGAAGGATTCATTTACAGTATTAGGGAACCACTAAGGCACCATATAAAAGCATCAAGAAGTACCATGTCATGGGATCTTTAACAGTGACTGGATAAAGAACCGTAAGTAATTAGAACTTTTAGTACATTTTTGTAGACTTTTTTTTTCCATTTATTTGAGCAAAATTTGTCTAACCCCAGTACAGATACATTGTGAGCAGCTCTTGAGGTCTACATCTAATTATAAAGCAATGTATTGTCCATTATTCAGGAAGAGCGTGTTAGCATGCTAGTTGTTGTGGGCATTACTGTGAAGGCAAAACTCTGCTCTGGCTCCTGAAAGCTGAGAAAAGTGCTTATAAAATCCTTATGGGAATAATTAGGATGCTTGGAATTCATAAAGGAAAGTGAGGAACTTCGGACCACTGCAAACCTTTAAAATAAACGTGTTCTATTTCTCACACTTTTCAGACAGCAAATGGAATTTAACATTATTTAGTGAATGGAATTTAGTGAGGAATATTTCCCTTTTTTTTTTTTTTTTGCTGTTTTTAAGTCTATAAACCCCAGAAACTGTAATACTATTAATAATACATTTCATTTTCACACCAAGAGCAACAAAGAAGCGTAAATGGACATGAGAAAAAAACCACATGGGGCTTATCTGGGTGTATAGTGCATGCTCTCGTGAGACCGGAGTTGAGAAAAGACAGGCAGTGTTAAGAACTGTCTGTTTTTTTTTTGTTTTTTGTTTTTTTATTGTGTATTCCCAGCTGTAAATACCACCATAGAGTTTAACACTAACAACAACACACCTGCCTTTCACTTTCTGCAACCCCTGAATAAAGCTGTTATTTCTTGTCAAGGCAGTTTAGAGATGACATCCACATCATCCAGAGTCTACAACACCTTTCTGTCTCTCTGACAGTCAGCTGGGAACAGATGCACAGTTTCAATTGGAGCAGGTTATTCTTTGCAATTTTCTGTGGTACAAACTGTGATAATCATCAAAACAGATAAATCGCCAATCAACCACAAGATGTTCTCCTCTAAATTGTTCACAACAAAGTGCAATTCTGTAATACAGTAGTTGAAAGATCCTATATTACACAAAATGGATTCTTGTGAGCTTTAAGCCATGTTAGAATGTTGTTACCTCCTCAAAAACATACCTGGAGATATGTTTTGTTTCATTGATACATGTTTGAATAATAATAATAATAATAATAATAATAATAATAATAATAATAATCATAATCATAATCATAATACATAGTACTTGCATAGCGCTTTTTATGACACTCAAAGACGCTTCACATAGATCCAAACACACACAAAAAACAAAGAAACAGGTAGGGCTTTTTTGAAGATGGGGAGTGTAGATGAGTCTCTGATGTGTTTGGGGAGGGAGTTCCAGAGGACAGGGGTGATGTGCTCTCGGGAGGAGGTGCGAGTGAGGAGGTGGGCAGCAGAGTTCTGGATGTACTGGAGTCTGTTGAGGAGTTTGGAGAGTGAGCCTTAGAGCAGGCTATTGCAGTAGTCGAGGCGGGAGGTGACAAAGGCGTGGATGAGGGTTTCAACAGACAGAGGGGAGAAGGATGGGCAAGGCGAGTGATGTTGCAGAGGTGATAGAAGGCAGTTTTGGTTATGTGTTTGATGTGATTTTCGTAGGAAAGAGTCTGATTAAAGATGATAATCCTATATTATTAGTTTATCTACATCTCCAAAACTCAAAATGCTCATTTCCATCTTGTGATGTCATGAAGTGGTAGTTTGCATGTTAACAGTTACTTTTTGACCTTTACTTCAGTATAGACAGGGCTCCAGGGATGAAATAATCCAAATGATCCTATAGTGAAAATGTATGAAGTTTAAAAACACAGTTGAGCACTATATTACCTCATGACAAAAGGTGGACTGTTTTCCATGGCTGTGGCGGTGAACACAGGGCATGATCGGCAACATGGCATCTTGAAAATGAGTGATTAAAGATTACTCAAACATGCACAAACTCATGCAAAGAATTCAGCCTAAGTATGCAGCGTTGTGTGAATGAAACAAAACACAACTCCATCACTTTGTAATGAGGAAACACCATTATAACATAAACCAGAAAATAGCATAATAATGGCCCTTTAAATGAAAAAGTTCATAAGAATGTAAGAAATTTCATACCTACAGTCATTTGAGTATGTTTCTAAAATATGTCAGTACAGATAGGCCTAATCAGCTCTTGAGGTCAATATATCCGCTGCGTTCGATAATCAGGAATGGGTGCTAGCATGCTAATTCTTGTCAGCTTTATCGTGGCAGCAAAACTCAGCTCTGCTCTCTGTAAGCTGGGAAAAGTGCAAATAAACTCATCACAGTGAATAATTAGAATTTGCAAACTGCGTAAGGCAAGTGAGGAATAACTTTGAACCAATGCAAACCGTTTAAAATGAACTAGATTTGTTTTTTAGTAAAAATCAGAAACCGCACTTTTCAGATATAGTACTGTAAATCTCAATTATTTTGCCCATAATAATAATAATAATAATCTTCTGACAGAAAATTTCAATATTCTGCCATACCATATCACCAACCTGGCAATCCTTTCACAAAAACAGATTTATTTCGTGAAGGAGAGCTGGATGATACGATAAGAAGATTAACCCTCCTCCTACACATTTGAGGGCTGTGCTAGGGGCAGGCAGCGTTTCAACAGTTACAGGCAAAGAGAGAAGAGGAAGGGGGCTTTCGATTGGCTGTCTGTCCATGCTGTTGTCACATTCAGTATTCCTCTCCCACACAGACTAACACACACTCACAGACTCATGCACACACATAAACACACTCAGAAACCAAGTGACAACCCAGAGACAAGGTCGGCCTGCCAGTGTCTCCTGCTTCCGCCTGGGCTAATCAAGACTCCAGCTCCACAAAACAGCGTCATTAGAGAATTCTTCGCAATCCTGTCAAAACGACAGTCGCCCCCGTCACCCCAGTCACTCAGTGTTACCAAACATTACTGTATTTTGAGATCCGTTTTGCTGAAATTCCAGAGCACTGACTTCAGGGCTTGGCTTATCTAAATGTCGCACAGTTGAAAATGATGAATGGATTTGTGCTATGAAGCTTTGATAATTGATTTGGGAGCTAAGTTTAACAGATGTGGACAATTAGTAAAGCTGTAATTACAATTTTAATCTTCTGTTATGTTGTGGGTGACTATAGCTATAGGGAATGAAGGCCAGTTTTACAGATTGCACACAAACAAACTTTTACATTCAATTACAGTTGTCAAGTTAGAACATGGGAAAGAAAGTGAGATACTCTATAGAGCTGCAGGAACTATAGGTCCCGATAGTAAGACAGATTCAATATGCAACATACAGCTCTGGAAAAAAATAAGAGACCTCTGAAATCAGCATCTCTACATGTATTACAGCCATTCCATTCCAGCGTCTGTTGAATTCCAACACAAACACAAAGCTGAGCTACTTCAGTTCTTGCACCAGGAGTGGAATAAAGTCACCCAAGAACAATGTGAGAGACTTGTGGAGAGCATGCCAAGACGCATGAAAGCTGTGATTAAAAATAAGAGCTATTGCACAAAATATTAATTTCTGAACTCTTTTTAAAGCCCCAGTGTGTAGGATTCGTGGCGCATAGGTGGATGGTGCTATTGCACTTTCTGTTTTAGCTACGGCAGACCTCGAGGTCCGTGCGCCGCTACTGTATAAATAAAACGCGGTCCCGTTTTGGTTTTTTTCTCTCTCTCATGAAAACACACATTCCCGATCATGTACCATGACACTCTACACATCAAATGAAACCTTACAGTCTCCTCTTTTTGACTATGCAATTCATTTCCCTGCAAAACAATCACTCCCCGAGCACATGGGGCTTTTATACGGAAAAGCACAAAACGAGGTTAGCTTACCTTAGAATGCTTTGCACAGGTCAAACTCTGTATTTCACCATAAACTTGCTCTCAATTTGTCCGTAAGGATCCAGCGAATAAAGATCCATTACGACGTCTGATCCCACAGCATGCTTGTGTTGTTTACCCAAAACAACGAGGCTTGCCAAAGGCGAAGGCGGAGCCCAAATGTCCTTCTGCGGCTCTCGTATTCAAAATGGCTGCCTCTGCATGGGGAAGATCCGCCTTTTATGTGACTATATCTAAGTCCAAAAGAATATTTTGATTTCATGATGGAAGTGAAAAGGCTTGGAAAACACTGTATTTTTGAATGGGTATCTTCCATTTCAGTAATTAACGGGTAAAAATCTTACACACTTTGTTTGAGGTCTGAAAACGTATCTTTTTAAAATTTTGACCATTTGTCATTTTCTGCAATGCAGAAACGCTCTAAACGATAATATTTTTATTTGTAATTTGGGGTAAATGTTGTCAGTAGTTTATAGACTCAAACAAAAATGTTCCTTTTGCCCAAACACATACCTATAAGTAGTAAAATCAGAAAAACTGATAATTTTGCAGTGGTCTCTTATTTTTTCCAGAGCAGTACATTACATTATTTAATACAGACTTTTCTAACTTTTGCCAGCACTCTTTTTAGTCCAACATCGAACAAATGAATTATGGATTAAAAAGAACATTATCTAAAGTGCAGCATGTTAACAATGGGCGAAAGGAATTAGTTAGCCATACAAAAAAATACAGTTAAAAAGCGTGATTGGCTGTTTTCCAGTGTGCTTTCATTGGGTGCATATAGGAATTTAGTTTCAGTACCAATATCCCTGAAACTGTTGCACTATAGTGAACTGTGTTCACTATACAGTACTACACTTCACTACAGTATCTAAAAGCTCTAAGCAAAAACAATTAGATGTATATGATGTATGGTCCTTGTTTGTGCAGAGCTATTAGTTCCCCAATATGCCTGCATAATTTATTACAGAAAAGATTGAAGGAAATGGAGGAGAAAAAAATGATTATCTCCCTTCACAGCTTCAGACCAGAAAATAGAGCTACACAATCTCCCAATACAGAAGCAACTGGAGAAAATATTTTCAGAGCAAACCTCGACATCCAATGGAATAGATACTGAGATGGAGGGAGACAGGGTGAATGATCGCACAATGTAAACCAAGAAGGATGGACACAATATTGCAGGAATGACAGGCATACTGCAGTTCAGGGGATAGCAATAAAGTGTGATAGTTCTGTTAATCAGTGCATCAGGGACAACACAAAACTCAATAAATCATGTGGTGTGGAGGAAAAATTCAGAGGATTCTTATTCAAATGACTGCAATGGTGATGATTTCATTATGTCTTTTTATTTGTCTCTCTTCAGTAGTTTTTATTAAATCCTATGAGACCACTGATGACCATGATAGCAGTGGCTCTTTGAAACCTCATAATGCCATGTTGTATTCATTGCTGTAATCAGAGGCACATCAGCGCTAGTGAATGTCCTATATTAAATGCAATAAAAGAGTTTTTAAAGTCGTTTCAACGCCTATTTGCTTAGATATGTCCTGGTGAAGTGCTGCTGCAGCTCATATTCACATCTGCCAGATATTTCAGCCTGTAAATTGCTGGCAGTGCGATGCTTATTCTCTAAACAATCTGTTGGCTTCATAATGACTTGCTATACCCCCCCCCCCCCCCCCCACACACACACACACACACACACCTTTTAGCAACAATTAAATGCTTCAATTAAAATCAAAGGACAGACTCGTTATGAGAAGGCTTTAGTTTAGCTTTTAGCATTTGTAAACAATACATTTATTGTCGTATAGGCCTGTTCCGATAAATACTATATCGACTTATCATTCAATATATGAAAGCTGAAACAGTATATTTTCAGACTTTATCGTGTGTACATTTTCTTTGTAAAAATATCAAGATTTGGAGTCTTTTTTGTTGTAATACGATAAGATTTTACTCGAAGAGGGCTACTGCTATTTATTTATTGCAGTTCATGCCTTTTAATTCCACTCTCTATTTAAAACATTATTTACAATGATTTTCTTGCATTATTGTTATTGTTAGTAGTTTCATTATTATCGCAGTATAGCTCTATAGCAATATATTGTGCTTCAAAATGTGTTGTCATGACAGGTCTATTGTCGTATCCTGACAAGACATAGTAGCCCATTGGAAATTTTACTTAAGTATGTGGTGTACCCTTAATATGCCGACCAGAATTTCCAAAGTTAGGATAAAAGACACGCTTTTTATCATAGCTGCACACTCTCTGCACCTTTAAAATAAAGCTGGGGACTCGTTGCAGCTCTGGGTCTGGCTTCTGGGCGCTGTGTTTGATACTGTGGGAAGCTATCAGGCATTGGGCCTCTGTTTGTTTGCTATTCATCATTTTCTTCTCAGTATTGTCTGCTGCTCTTATCTCGTGTGCCTTTTCATCTGTTTTCCACTGTCGATCAGGATGTGACTGGCTGCTGCAAAACTTGATATTTTCTGGCATTCTGGAGTTTCTGAACCTTGTTTTAAGGTGACAGTAGCTCAGTTGGTACAGCATTTGTCCACTGATCCAAATGCTGGCAGACCGAATCCCGCTCTAGACAGAAACATCATTGCTTGGTTGAGTGGTCAGATCTACAAGTTGGCTCCCACAGATAAATGCTATTGTTGTATCCTTGGGCAAGACACCCAAACACTGGTTTATGAATGTGTGTGAATGGGTGAGTGGTTCCTTGATGTAAAATGCTCTGAGTGCCTTGAAGGTGGAAACATGCTATATAAAAATGTGACCATTTTCAATTCAAACCAATTCAAAATCTCAACATGGCACTACTCCTAAGGAAGTGCGTAATAAAACAGCAGTCTACTAAATGTGTATCATGTTAAAAGTTGTAAACATGCTAGAAGCAGCAGTTGAAAGTGCAGGCATAAGTGGCCCCAATAATCTAATGAGTTGGTTGGCAGCGTTCATTTTCAAGTGACAAGCCAAGGAACGGTCTCTGAAAATGATGATCTTATTATGCTGAAGCTAGGTCAAATACCAAGTGAGGACAACAACAGTGAACCATATGCCTGGAACCCACAGAAGCTGTTAATAATGCACAGTTCAAAGGACCTACAAAACTCACTGATACTGGAGAATCTGAGCATCTACTGACACTTTGACTGTTTGAGTGTTGCCCTGAAATGTCACGTCTAATTGGCTCCCCATTTCTTACTCTTTCACTTTATGGATTTATAGAAAACATAACAAAAACAGACTCTGACCTTGAGATAGAAGTGCTATGCCTTGCATTAAGTGGAATCTGCAACCTTAACCAAGAGCAAAATGCTTACATCACAAAGTCAGTCAGGGGCGGTGAATGGTCGTCTATAACAGCAATGTTGTTGCAATACTAAAATGTAAGACTTTAATTTGATTTAATTTCTATGCCCAAACCACAAATAAAAAAATAATCACAAAATAATCATTGTTTCTTACATGTGGCCTTAAACTATTACTGCTATTCCAAAATTCAAATGTGTGAAATGTATGTGTTTATTTTTTTCAGTATTGGCAAGCCTATCACAAAGGCAATATTTGATGCCAACAGAATAATCTATACCCTGGCTTTAACTCTCATCTATTGTTCTTATGGCCTCCTTCTGCTTTCAGCTCAGCACAGCATAAGCACAATGAAATGTAATTCACACAAAATACTACCTGGCTGTCACTTTGCCTCTGTCTCCTGCTTTTAGATGTAAAGAGAAAAAAGCTTGACAGGTTTGATGAGAATAAACAGCGCTTTCCACCTGTAAGTGCCTTTGTCTGATATAAAACTAACCAATTTATAAGGTGTAATAAAACCTTCTCCAAACAATCTTTCTTTATTGGTAATCTCGTATACCATAATTGAATCACCACTTGTGTCCTGACTTGTTTTGTCTAAATTTAGCAATAAATCTGATTGACAGCACCAATCCTCAGTCATAGCTCTTGCTTTGTAGGAGATTGAAACAGTTTTGTGAGGTCCCCAGCTCTAGTTAAATCTGAGCCCAAACGCAGTGCAACGTGACTAATCCGCAAATGTACATCCCCAAAAGACGACACAATCCACCAACATGGCCATCAAGCTATATCTCACCATTATGGGTGCTGTTAATGGCCGCAAGTGGCAGAAAATTAATAATGAATGAGATTAGAGCAGGATGAGATGAAAGCAGGAAGAGAGACCAGTGTACATGTTCAGCTCAATCCAAAGTGAGCCTCTAATTTAACAAGGGGCGATGCTGTATGGGGATTTACAGTGTGTGCAGAATTATTAGGTACCCCTATGTTTTTGCATTTTACATTAATGCGATCACTTACTTAAACCTGTTGGGTAGTCTAACTCATTCACAGGTGTAATCTGAATGCAAGTAAACAGTTTGGCTGCAAAACCTCTTTGTCAGATTACTAGCAGGTGTAATCACTACAATTTGTCAGCAATGTCTGTGCAGAATTATTAGGTACTGAAGACTGAACACTAAAGATGGGTCAGAAAAAAGACTAAACTTCTACTGAAAAGGATAAAATAGTGAAGCTGCTGGCTGAAGGACTGAGTATAAGACAAATTGCTTAAGATCTGAACAGAAAGTGGAGGACTGTATGGTGTTTTGTTAACA
Organism: Paratrypauchen microcephalus; assembly: GCA_036785185.1. Classification (NCBI taxonomy): domain Eukaryota; kingdom Metazoa; phylum Chordata; class Actinopteri; order Gobiiformes; family Gobiidae; genus Paratrypauchen; species Paratrypauchen microcephalus. The sequence goes on from JAVJIX010000005.1 coordinate 9,133,760, forward strand.
TTTCACAAAAAGGGCTGAAGGGAAGAGTTGAGAAGAAAAGACGGAAGCTGAGTGAGAAGGATCTACGCAGAATAAAGAGAGAAGTCAAGAGAAAGCCTCTACAAACCAGTTCCACCATTTTCACCAATTGTGGCTTGCTAGGTGTGCCTCACAGTACAAGATGTAGTGTACTTTGTGAGGTTTCTAACGTGAACAAAGCACAAACCTGGCCCCTTCTGAGAAAGGAGCACAAAGAAAAACGCCTGTAATGGGCCCAGAAGTACATGAAGACGGATTTTAGCAGAGTATTGTGGACGGATGAGATGAGGGTGACGGTGATGGTCCAGACGGATGGGCTCGAGGTTGGATAGCTCATGGAGAGGACACCCCAGGCAGGTTCAGAAGGCAACAAGGAATCATGGTATGGGCCGGAATGATCAACAGTGAGGTTGTTGGCCCCTTCAGAGTAGAACAGGGTGTTAAAATTAACTCCGAGAATTACTGCAAGTTCCTTGAGAGCACCCTGTTCAAACAGTGGTACAAGAAGAAATCTGCAGCTTTCAAGAAAAAGATGATTTTCATGCATGACAACGTTCCTTCACATGCCTCTCACTACACAACTGCATGGCTAGCACAAAAAGGTATTAAAGATGACCAGCTAATGTGTTGGCCACTGAACTGTCCAGATTTAAACCCAATTGAGAATTTCTGGGCTATACTTAAATGTGTTGTTTATGCCGAAGGAAAACAGTACACCAGTTTGGATACTGTCTGGGAAGCAGTTTTATCAGCAGCAAAGTCTGTTGATCCTCAGCAGGTGAAAAGTTTAACTGATTCAGTAGACAGAAGACTGATGATAGTGGTTGAAAAGAAGGGAGGATATGTGAAAAAGTGAAGTGGATAAGACTGAACTTTAAGATGTGATTTGTTTATATATTCTTGTTAATAAAGCTTAACCTGAACATTTATTTTCAATATCTATGTCATTATCTTGTTTTGATTTGGTTTTTAAGACAATTTTGTTGAAGTATAAGCTTGGTACCTAATAATTCTGCACAGACAATGCTGACAAACTGTAGTTATTGCACCTGCTAGTTGACTATCAATGAGGTTTTTCAGCCAAAAATGTTAAATCATATCCGCAAGCATGTTAGACAACCCAACAGGTTTAAATAAGTGATCACATTAATGTAAAATACAAAAACATAGGGGTACCTAATAATTCTGCACACACTGTACATTCAGAGAGCTGGTAAATACTGTTCATCGATCACATGGTGTCAGATTGATCCCCAAGTTTGGTATTTTCCATATTAAAATCTTTAATTGTTTAACAGGCTTAATAGAGATGCAGTGATCCAGCTTTTTCAGTTCCGATACCGATTCCAATACTATAGTTTTAAGTTTCTGTTGATACTTGATATTAATCACTACCAGTGCAGAGGCTGAGAACTTTTATTTATTTCCTCAAAACAAAAATAAAATAAGGCAAAACTGATACAGCTTTGTATACCGGTAAATAAAAACTAAAACATTATGAGACACTGGGCCAGTACAGCCATTAAATTGTCTCATTTGGAAGCCGATATCTGATCCTGCAAATTTGTCAGTATCTGTGCCAAAATCCGAAACCAGTATCGGACTGGGGCATCCCTAAGACTAATGATAATGAAGTATGACAGCACAATCCTACACCAGGAGAAAAAGAAACTATCAAATGTACAGTAGCCTATCACATCATTTCATTTATCATGTCAGGGTGTTAAAACTAAGTAGGTCTTAATATTAAAATGTAGGTTTTTACACATTCTTGTATGGTTGTATGCTTGGCCATCACAGATCTCATCAACTATGCGTGAAAAGTCCCTCAGTCGTCCAGGTAGAATCCAAATTGAACTTCTCCTTTTATCTCATCAACTATGTTTAAAAAGAAAATAGTTTCCTGAATTTAGCTAAAGCTACTTGACAAACAATAAAAGCTTTCACAAGTATTAGCACAGAAGCATTAGGTGGTTTTCCAAATTACCTAAATTCTAATGTTTGCATGCTAATTTACAGTTAGCAACCATGCATTTAGCCTATGGACCTAACACATTTTCATAGTAATGCAAAATTAAGTTCACTACTTTTTCTCAAATTAAACACCTGTTAATCCTCATGTTTTATGACAAATTATCTGGTTATCAAAATATAAATAAATAAAATATTAATCCACTGTGTGATTTGTCTTAAGTGTGCTATATTTTATTGGTCACAGGCTATTTCTATATAACATTTATTTTGTGTATTTTTTGTGTCTTTTAAACAACATTACTGCATTTCTGTGGGTTCGTTTATCAGAAGCTACAATTAACTTTGGCTAGTTGCTCATGTCAGAGAACAGTATTAACTTTGGATTCAATAATTAAACACATTTACATAATTTATTAGTTATTAAGAAACTAGCGATTAAATGGGTGAATCAGTTTGTTTTCCATAAGATGTCCCTGTTCAGAGGAAAGCCAGCAATAATCAGCTGTTATTTTCCTGAAAACATCCCATTTTTCATCCGCTGGCAGCAGGTTTGTAGTGATTTCATACATGAGAAAGAGTAGCTGTTTTCCAGTAGCTCTGATGGTTGGCTCTCGATATTTTACACCAAAAAAGAAAGAAAGCGAAGTTTGAAGACCAGAGGGGACCTATGACCCTCTTCCTGACCCAAATCCTAACCTTGACCATTTCCTAATCCAAACCATAACCTATTTATAACCCTGTTCCAAGCAGGCCGTCCCTCTGCATCTGACTATTTAGCTAACAACAACAACCTAAAAACAAATGGCACATATTCCCTGATTAACAGTCCAACTCCAAGTGCAGCAAGCGAGCCTGGATGGAGCTGGGGAAATGTGAGCAGTGTGACACACGCAATTCGACGCCACACATGGTATTTCTCACGCTGAAATTTAGTTACGCAATTCAAGCGCAGCGCTTCTGTGCCCAGAAAATCGGTTAGATAATGCAGGCACCGCGCGTTCAGCGAAAAATTGTTCACCCCCCCCCAAAAAAAAAAAAACAAACAAACAAAAAAACTTGAGAGCCCTGGTGACAGGTAGGATACCAACTTGACTGGGTGTGATAAAGAAGTACCGTTTGTTTTCAGGTTGGTGAATTTAAATTGCTCTCTCTGATAATACAGTCAGAATAAATGGCTGTGCCCATGAGACTAATTTACCCTAAAGAAGAGAGAACACAAAGAAAGATGGTCTGCAAGAATCTATTAAGAGATCGAATGCTATTTTAAACTAATTGATTGTCTCGGTCTATTCACCGGGCATAAAATAAATCCATAGAATAAAATATGAGAGAGGAATGAATGACTTGAACTACACAGGCTTATGAAGTCCACAGGAGTAGAATGGATTTACAATAATTTAACCATGCATTTTAAAGGGCCCATATTAAGCTGTTTTCTGATCTATGTTATGATGATGTTTCCTCATCAAAAACATATCTGAAGTTGTGTTTTGTTTCATTCAAATAACACACAAACCCTGCAAATTTAGGCTGAGTTCTTCTCTCAAACCAAAAACATCTTGTGATTTCATGTGGTGATATAGAAAGTGCTCACTAGAATCATTTGGGTGATTTCAGACTCTGCTGGACTTAAGGTAAAACGTAGCTGTTAACTTGAAAACTACATGACATCACACAACAGAGCATTTTGAGCTGTAGAGATGTAATCAGAGTAATAATGCAGGATTACTAAAACCTGGGAATGAAACAAAACACAACTTCTGGTATGTTTTTGATGAGGTAACAACACTATAACATGGCTTAAACCTCACAAGAGGCAATTTTGTGTAATATAGTTTTTTTCACAGACTTGAAAAATCTGACCATGACCCAGATGTGCGGCCATGTTGGAGATACAGTATTGCTCACTCAAAGTAAACGCGCTTATAAAGCAACCATGCAGAAAAACGATAAACCTTCCACTTCGGATTCCAAAACTTCTGATACAGTTGACCAGTTGTATAGAGATTAGTTGGATGCCAAAGAAAAGGAGCATTATACGAACAAACTCAAATGAATTGGGCAAGAAGATCCATATGAGATAGATTCAAGTTTGTTCAGTGACAGTGGCGATTTGTGGATTCTGCTGCTGTAAGCTCTCCTGATATTGTGAACTACCTGGTCTTCTCCCCAAGCCCTTATACAGCACAACACCTTAAAGGGATATTCCAGGATTTTTGACATGGGGGCTCATTTCCGAGTTAGCCAGAGTGTTGCAGAGATGTGGAGACACTTTTTAGCGAATTTCATGCAATCCTTCCAGCTGCAGAGTTTTCAGTTGCTAGGCTAGCACAAGTCAATGGTAAATGGTAGCCTGATTTTAATCAGGCTTACCCACTCCATAGTGCACCCAAGACAAGTCAATTATAACGGCAGACTGTCGATGTAAATATATGTTGATTGAGTAATTTTTGAAATAAAACTGACTGCGAATAGCATGAATCATTCCATATCTGAGGGACTAGCTTCGCAGCAGCAGCGGAATTTTACTTTACTCTAGTTGGTTGTGAAGTGACCAATCACGTAAACAGAGAAGCGAGAAAAGTCGTAGTAGGGAAGACCACAGAGTGAAGAGGTGAATTTTAAAAGAACTACCGGGCAAAATGGTGTTTCAGTGTGCATTTCGAAAATGTACAAATAAAGCCCGCAGGTGGGCACCACAAAGTTTTTACAGCTTTCCAGTGCACGATCGAGAAAGGACTCAACTGTGGCTTGTAGCTGCTGGCTTAGACATCAACACACCCGTGGAGACGCTACATAAACAGAAGATTTGCAGTGATCATTTCGGACCAGACTACTACACCCTATGTTCCTAGAACCTATGTTCTGCTATACAGGCATAGCAGAACATCCTACCTGCATAGCAGAACGTCCTACCTGCATATTAGAACGTCCTACCTGCATAGCAGAACGTCCTACCTGTATATTTTTACCTATCACAACGTCCTACCTGCTATTACTAATGTGGAAGCATATCTCTGAAGGAGTGACGTAGTACGAACTCTCAAGAAGTTACGTAATGTTCTGCGCATGCGCACGGCTTGGCAGCCGCTCATAACGGGGGTATCAGAACTTCATACCTGCACTTACTAATGTGGAAGCCGTGTTCTGATGGGGTAATTTTACCTATCAGAATGTCCTAACTGCATAGAAACAAACATTAAAACAGCGATGACAAAAAAAATTACATCGGAAGCACACGGCAGGATTTTCTGAGAGGGTAGGATTTTCTGAGAGGTTAGGATGTTTCGTCAAGGTAGGACTTTTCGTCAGAACACCGGTCCTGCCAGTGAGATGTCCCTTATTTATTTTTCAAGGAACTGGCAACCCTACTGGTATGAGAGCGCAAAGGGTGGAAAATTGGAGACAAGCATACTGTGATGGCAAAGGTCGGCATACTTGTATTACATGTGTAACGTGTTTAAGTTAGGGTGACCACCGGCATGAAACAGGAAAGGAGGACACTTGTGTCCAAAAAGGAGGACAAAGGCCCTAAACTGAGGACACCTTGTTTTTTGTTTTCCCTATTATTATTATTATTATTATTATTATTATTATTATTATTATTATTATTATTATTATTAACGAGGTCCAACGTGCTCCATAAGCATAAGAAATCCAGGGTTCTCTACAAAGGGGAATGGTAAGTCACTCATTGCGATCATTTGTGCTCCTGACTGTGGTCTCCTGGGCCTTCGCACTGTCAAGGGGCATTTTTTTGTCTCCTTTTCAAACTCTCCTGCAGCATGAGCTGACTCGTCTTTGGCTGGGTTGCCTGTAACTCGCTGTATTGTGTCGGGTGTTTGTTTTTGAGGTGCCGTATCGGTTTGTTGTGTTAAATGTAGCCCTTTCCTTTCCACCCCTTGCAATCCCAAGTTTACATTTCCCACTGTTTGCTATGTCAATGCTGTTGTCATCAACTTTATAGTATTTCCAGACCGCAGACATACTCGCCAAACATTATAGCATTCTTATAGCGCTCATTATAGTGCTCTTCTTATCTCTTCTCTGTACTCTCGCTTTGCGCTTCGAGCTGCTTCTGTGTATTTAACCAATAGCGTGTCATACCGCACGTGTTGATGTTTCTGTATGAAGTCTCACTCTGTGCCACCGCATAACCATAGATCTCATCTAGGATATGTTAAAAAAAATAATAAGAATACTTGCTACTAGCAAGTGTAAATAATGGGTGGGGATTTATGACGATTTATGCAACGGTGGGCGACGAGGATCTGAAAGGAGGACAAAATGTAAAAAAGGAGGACACGTGACAGACGGCCGGACAGACAGCTCTAAAACCGGACTGTCCAGACGAAATCCGGACGAATGGTCACCCTAGTTTAAGTACTAGTATATTGCTTTTGCGAATACTCACATATTGCAAAGATTAAAATAGGGCTGCAACAACTAATCGATTAAATCGATTAAAATCGACTATTAAAATAGTTGGCAACTAATTTAGTAGTCGATTAGTTGAGTCTGTGTTGTTATAGCCAACTGATATAAGTACAGTTGCGGCAGGAAACAAACCAAAACCACGGTGACACTGACTTGGATGGCTGGATCATACAGTATACTGATCTATGGGTTGGATGCCGAGCGTCATCAAAAAAGAAGAGCACCAATGTTGAGCCTTCTTTAGTTGACTAGTTTACGTGATGAAGTCCAAACTGCGATCAAGCCTACCGCCTCTCGCAAACCAGAAATCGCCGCTAGAGCTGTGGGAGCGCTTGTTTTTAACAGCCTCACTGCAGCGTATGAAACAGTGCACCGTACCGTGATGTAATGTGATGTTATTTCATGACACACAACTGAAGACACTAAATGAGCACAATCTTTTTATTGACTTTTAACTTGTCGCGGCCCTTTATTTGCTCCAAATAGGCGTATTATATCAAGGATACTGCTGTTACTTTGTACAGCGCACTGTTTCATACGCTGCAGTGAGGGTGTTCAAAACAAGCGCTCCCACAGCTCTAGCGGCGATTTCTGGTTTGCGAGAGGCGGCGGGCTTGATCGCAGTGAAGTCCTAACGGGAGAATCGTAAAAAAAAAAATGCACACGTGAGAAATGGCGGAGGTGAACGCAGACGGTAATGTTGCAGCAGGAGAGGCCAGTGTTAGTAGAGACAAACATGTACGACCCAAGTCGTGAAAAGTATGGGAGCACTTTACATTAACAGGGCTCTCAAGTTTTGAGCGGGGTCGTGCGTGAGACTGAGGACGGGGAGGGGGGGGGGGTGAACAATTTTTCCCGAGGGGGGGGCTTGAATTGCGTGAGGAATGCCGTGTGAGCGTGTGAACACATCGAATTGCGTGTTGAGAGCCCTGTTTGTCTAAAGAGCAAACTTAAACTACAAAGCAACTAATGAGAGTTATAAATGAAGTTATTACCTGATGGTTCTCAGTTTGTTTTATCATCACCGCACTTTGTCAGTGCGCGCTGAGAGGGGCGGGGAGGAGGAGGGACCGGGACGGGGGGGAGCGGGACATTTTTAACGGATTCATGTAAGAGTCTGGTTAATGCACCGGGCCCGCGTCTCGCCGCATCTCACCGCGTCTCACCATGGGCAGTTCGGCTCTGGGCCGCACGTATTCCGCGCGTATGCCGTCGGGGGGGACACGTTACGCACAGACGGAGACACGGGGACCGGAGTCAGTGCGTCTCAGAGGAGACGTGGCACTGGGACTGAGGCTCAGGACGTGCCCGGGAGACGGCGCGTCTGCTCCGGCCTCCGCTCGGACCGCACGGTCGGGAGCAGACGCCCCGTCCCCCCCTCCTCCTGCTCCCCCGGACGAAGGGGGGACGGGGGACGGGAAGGGGGGGGGCGGCGCTGAAAACGCACGGAGCCTGCATAAACTAAGCCACACAGACCAATTTTCTGGGCACAAAAAAAAAAAAAAGAAAAAAAAAAAGAAATCAGCGTGAGAAATGCCATGTGTGGCGTGTGTGCGTGTGAACACGTCGAATTGCGTGTGTCACACTCTCAATGTGTGAGACTTGAGAGCCCTGCATTAACACCTTCAAAGAACAGTGTTAGGTGCAAAATGTGCACAGCTGATCTGGCATGGCATGGCAGCACAACATCACTGCATGAGCACCTGAAGAGAAAGCACGTTGGAGCCATGGATGAAGGAGATTCACGGTGTGAGTGAGTGCAAGTGAGTTTATTACTGCTGAACCAGTCCTCTATGGTCTATGAATCATATGTTAAACAGAAAAAAAGTCTTTATGTATTTGCTTTATATAATTGTTGTTCAGCTCATTTCAAGCTGAAGACTTAAATGTTCTTTCCCCCCCCATCTATGAACGAAAAAAAAACCTCTCCACACTGTACAAAGTCATATGGCTGTTGTCATTACAGTTTTCAAACAATGCTGGTTGCACTGGAAGAAAAAAAAGAAAAATGCTGGTTGCCCTTGATTACAAATTTTATTTTATAGATTTTGTGTTTTTGTTTTCACTGATTCTGCTTTATTTTTATACTGGTAATATATTTTTTTTACTGAGTTGCGGGAAAGCAACCTTTGTACGGATATACATTTCTCCACTGCCATGCAAAGTTTGTGAGTGAGTGCAAGTGAGTTTATTACTGTTGAACCACTCCATGGCCTATTGAGTCATGAAGAGTATTTGTTTTGTTAAAAATGCTGGAAATCAAACGTTTTTTTCCTTCTTTTTATCCGATTAATAATCGATTAGTCGAAAAAATAATCGTCAGATTAATCAATTATGAAAATAATCGTTAGTTGCAGCCCTAGATTAAAATATTAACATTGTCTTTCCACCACTTTCGCCTCATCTTTTTCTCTGTCCAATCTATTGTGACAGCCTAGGACGCGACAATAGTTGACAATTTTGCTTTTTTTTAAAAACATTGCGGAATAAGTGCAATGTTCACTTTGTTTCGAATATCTCCAAAATGGCTGACTTCTGGATTATGACGTCACGAGAAAACTCTCTATATAATCTGTCTTTAATCATATAGCTAAAACTCAAAGCTATAGGCTGATTAAATGTGCTAGTCCAATCAAAGCCTTAATAGCCTGCATGTATGCAAGCCAGTTGTTCAAATTCAAGCTCATGCCCTGAATTAATGTGCACTGGACCACAGACACAGAGAGGCTGATCCTCATAGACCTACAGTGGAAATTGGCTCGATACAGTGAAATGTAATTAATTGCATCTGAAGTGTGGTCAGCTGAACTCCTTTGCGCTCTCTCTGGGATTCCTTGCTGTCACATTACACAGTTAATTTGGCGCTAACTGCTAACAGGCCTTGCTAGTGTGCATGCGTGTTAGCATGAGCGCACACACTAGCAGCCACAGAAAACCCTGCATCCTTACGCAGAGCCAGATAATGAGGAGAGGACACGCAACCTAAAGCCAATATGCCCCTAGTATTCCCACCCCACTTCACCACTTGTGTTGGTGAATTGGTCTGAGCTTATCTTACCCCTGCATAAGTGCACTCTGAATAAAAATAAATACAGGGCCACAGAAACAGTCCACTCAATGTGGCATTGAGCAAGGCAATGCTAAACTGGTGTCAAGTGTCATGTTAATACTAAAAAAGAAATGATAGAGTGCATGCAGCTGCCCTTGAGCAAACTGTTGACTACATTTCAGAATATATCATAAATATGATTCTGAGTACAATATTGATTTTGCTTTGGAAATAATAACATGCACAGGACAAAGTACATAGCCACTTCCAAAGTTGGTTAGTAGTAGTTTATTTGCAGCATTACAAAAACATGATTGAAAGGGTTTAGGCTGAAGTAAAAAGTACTTATAATGCCTAACCCTGTTAAACAATGACAGAATTCTTGTGTTTACAGTTTCATTTAGGACTTACCGCACATGTAAGAAAAAAATAAATAAATAAAAATTAAACCTACAAACTAAATTGCATAGTTCATTCCAGAGCTCTGTCTTTCAAACATAATGCTTTATAAGCCTTTAAAAAGGCTTCTTGGGCTAGTATTGGACTTTTTAAAAATCAGAATTGAGGTTGTTCCATATACCAACCCCTCCAACAGAAATAGAATATTTTTTTTTGTTTTTAGTTCTTATACTCATTTTTTTTTTTTTTTTTCAGATGACATTTCTTCTCTGCTCAAATAACTCCTGTATAGGGTGTTTTCACGTGACGTCATAATCCGTAAGTCGGCCATGTCGGAGATACTCGAAACAAAACAAACATTGCACTTATGCCGCCAAGTAAAAAAAAAAGCAAAATGGTCAACTACTGTCAGGTCCTCGGCATCACAATAGATTGGACAGAGAAAAACACCTGCAGTTCTATCGTTTACCTAAAGTAGTGACCAACCAGGGTGAACAGACGATTATCAAAGGAAAGGAGGCGACAGACAAGGCGACAGTGGTGGAAAGACAATGTTAATATTTTAATCTTTGCAAAACATGCATAATAAAAAGCAATAATTTAAACATGTTTCAAATATAATACGAGTATACCTACTTTTGCCATCACAATACGCTTGTCTCCAATTTTCTGCACTTTGCGCTCTCGTACCCAGCCACCAGGTTTGTGGTTGCCTGGTTTACACCTGACCATACCACAAGTGATATATGGTCTGGGAGCCACCTTCGAAATATCTCGTAGCGGAGGTGTGGTTTACGATCGCCAACGGCCGTTTATTGGGCGTTACGAATGTCTATAATTTGGCGTATACATAGCCCATAGCCAATCATGTCAGTTGTCAGTTCAAACTACAAGCTTCCGTTTGTCACGTAGTACGCGTCACTGTCTTGCCACCCCTCCCCGCTCTCTGATTGGCTCCCAGAATCGGGACAGCTTGCTTGCCATAGTTGCCAGGCTGTCTTTCAGATCGGAACGAACGAAAGCAGCCTGGGATTTCCCAGGTTAGGTTTGGGGAGTAACGGAATACAAGGAACAGCGTTAAGTAAAAGGATACAAAAAAAGGAAACTGTATTCCGCTACAGTTACAAGGAAAGAAGATGTACTCAGATTACAGGTGCATTTAGTGAAAATGGAGATTATTTAGCAGGATTCCAATTTGAAAGCATTTTATGTTATTTAATTTTTCATTTAAAGCTGGAGATGGAGGGAAAACAGAACAAACTGTTGTACACTATGGCAGTACTATGGAACAAACTTGCAACTGGCATGGCTTCGACAGAGAAGAACGCATTTAGCAGGTGGAAATTTCAACATTATTTTATTTTTAAAGAAGACAAGGGGATTTTTTTCTTAATAAACTGAACTATGTGGTCAACACTTGTGCACTTTTACTGTAGGACTATAAGCTACTGTTCAAATTAACTTTCCTCAATTTCTTTTATAACAGACAAAATGTTATTGTTTTCTTGTTGTTATAGGATATTTGGTGTTAAAGTAATCGAAAAGTAATTGAAAGTAATCAAGTTACATTACTTTAATATTATGGTTATTGGATTATGTTACTGAATACATATTTTAAGGGGTAACTAGTGACTGTAACAGAATACATTTCGAAAGTAACCCTCCCAACCCTGACAGCCACAAACAAACTGGTTGTTGCCTCCAGACCTTTAGAACTTTAGGCTTGGGGAGAAAACCAGGTAGTTGACCATATCGGGAGAGCTTACAGCAGCAGAATCAACAAATCGGCACTGTCATTAAACAAACTTGAATCTCATCTCATAATCTTCTTGCCCAATTAATTTGAGTTTGTTCGTATAATGCTCCTTTTCTTTGGCATCCAACTCATCTCTGTACTACTGTAAGTTTTGGTTTCTGATGTGGAAGGTTTATCACAAAATTTTGATTTTTTTTCTGCACGGTTGCTTTATAAGCGTTTTTACTTTGAGTGAGCAATATCTCCCAACATGGCCCCACATCTGGGTCAAGGTCGGATTTTTCAAGTCTGTGAAAACACACTATACAAGGAGGGAACATATGATTACGTATAGGCTTTGCACATCACTACAGCTGTACTCAGGTCAACAAGGTCAAAAAAATGAAGCATTATTTGCTTAACAAAAAGAGGATTTGTTTTGTGCAGTTATTCTCTTAATTAACCATTCTGATAACCTTATTTTGGAGTAGAAACATTTTAATTACTATTAGATAGAGCTGGGCGGTATGACCAAAAATTGATATCACGGTATTTTTAAAAATTTTATCAGTATCATGGTATTTGACAGTTATTTTTTTTCATGCATGACTAGGTGTTAACCCCATTTCCTAATAATTTAGAGAATAATTACTGCAGTAAATTTGACTTGGTAAAACATATCTGGGTCCAGAGCTTTAATCATCTCATTGAAGCTCCTTTCTCAACAGGACTAAGTGGTTCCATGTCTTTGGCGAAGTGGACAGTAACAGCGTTGGTAATATAATTCCACCGTTTGCTTTTCTTGTCGTAGGCAGTCCCCTTAGCAAACACATCTTTGAGCGACGTCTGAGTCGCTACAACTTCAGCCCGACAACATTACAGAATGTTTGTTTGATCAGCGTCAGATTTTTTAAAGCCGAATTTCTTCCACACACCTGACACGGCTCCTCTTTTCAGTATAAGTTCCTCTGTTTCTAACAATGTCCATGTTGTTCACTGCTCAACACACACTGTAGCCATGTCCCAATTCGAGGGTTATTGATCCGTGTACATAATTTGCGGAGGGTAGTTCGAGGGCTGCAGCTTTTGCAGCCTTCAGAGCCGCCAAAAAGCAGCGGAGACTGCAGCCCTCGAATTGGGACACAGATTACATTTCCACCGCTCTCATGCCACTGCAAAACAGTTCCTCGGCGCGACATTCCGCCGCTCTGTGTTCCCGACGTTTTGTACGCACACACAGAACGTGACAGGAAGAGACTCAATAAGCTGGTCAGGAGGCCCACGTCCATCATGAATGACACCTCCCACCCTCTGCACCGGACTGTAGAAGAGCTGAGCAGCTCCTTCAGCAGCCGACTGAGGCACCCCCAGTGCAAGAAGGAGCGCTACCGCAGATCCTTCATCCCCACCGCCATCAGACTGTACAATTCTATATAGGCCAAATGTGCAATATCCTCTTTTCCATGCTCTCCCTGTTGATGCTTGTATTACTATTATTATAATTATTATTATTACTACTTATTACTTATTACTATTTTTATTATTACTTACTTTATTCCATCATTGCCTGCATGCACTTTTCTTTCTTGTCCATAGCTACTGTGGCAAGTAAATTTCTCCTGTGTGAGACCAATAAAGTCTTATCTTATCTTATCTCACCGGTATTACGGTAAATGAAAAATTAATACAATTTATGAACCGGTATACTGCCCAGCCCTATTATTAGACTTATAAGTATTCCCTTATATTTCCACACAGTAGTTTAAGTATGGAAGGAATAAACTGTTATACAGTAAATAAAGGGATTTTTTTATTTAAGAGTCTTTTAATTTTGCTCATTATAGCAACAATTTTAGCTAACTTCGTCTAAATTACACTTATCCGCTCAACTTGTCCTGTGTGTCAAGTTTGACCAAATTACTGTCTCATCTGTAGCCCACAGTGCATGACCTAAAGCTAAGAACACAGAGGGAAAAAACAGGTCTTACACATTGTTGAAAACCTCTTATGAATGCACTTAATGCTGCAGATGTGTGATAAACATCACACATTTTCCCTCTTGTCCAATTGTCCTGGAGCTACTGTGGCGAGTAAATTTCTCCTTATCTTAGGCTTATCTTATCTTATCTTATCTAAACATGTGATGACACATTTTTTTTGCAAAGTTTTTTTTTTTTTTAGATTTAAGTTAAAACATTTTCAAGTATGGGTGGCAGCAGTCACCATAAATGCTTTGATAAACATTGCAAATCTATTGTATTAGAAAACAGATACAAAGTGCACCAAAGGTTTTAGCCCTTTAATTTTTGGACATGTGACTGACAGCAGCATCCCCCTCGACTCTGAAAAAGTGCAAGTCGAAGCGTCTGCTAAACATAATGAGACAGCGGTGTCTAAGTCTGTCCAAGCCTAAAACTGCTGCTGAGTCATGAAAAAGCAGACGGGCGGATAATTACTGCATGAAATATGGCACATGCAGAGGAGATTCACTCAGCTGTGTTGAAGCCAATGATCCAGACAGAGGACGAAGGTTGTGCCTTGGTTTAGCCTTATATTCACAGTTTTCTCATTGGAACAGTAAACAGAACATCCAGAATTAGTGTAGTCACTGTTCAAAGGTTAGGCTCCAAGAAGCACCATAGACCTACATTTTTGTTGGCAGACAAAAATAATAAAAAATGGCTAAATATGTGCTACTCAATAATAATAGTGGTGGCCCAGTACGAGCACCTGTTTTCCACACCTAAAAGCCTCTTCAGTCAAACAAGATTATAATGATAAAATTACAGTATCTCTTTGCCTGGAGGAGAGAAAATCAAGGGATTTTGAATAAACAGTACATTTTTCTTTGCATGCTTATGTAACAGCGGTGCACAAATGGTTTAAATTAGTTTTCATTCATCTTAATATAAGCTCCACTCAAGTGAATGTCATGTTTTGAAAGAGCACATTCAAAAGACAGATGTGGTAACAAAAAGTTAAAGAACACTAATCTATTTTTATTGCAACAGGGTCAATAACTGATTTATAACATCTGGATATCCTTCTGTCATTATGTGATATACCAAAAAGGGGAAAAGGGTCTTGCTCAAAGACACAATAATGCATGAGTGGAACTTGAACTACTGCAGCAAAGGGTGACAAATAGTGGTAATAAATCTCGGATAACAACAGGTCACCATAGCGTTTCAATACTCATGTCATGGTGGCTTCCAGTGCATGTTACTGTGAAGGTGTGTCATTTGCACTCAGTGAATTAAAATCAGAGAGTAAGATATGTGTTAATCCATGTAAAAGCCTTGCATATGTCATTTGCCTGACAAAATGAAATATATTGTACACCTAGAGTGGCCTTTAACATTGGTGACTAGGAATCCATACAGTTATGAATGGTGTGCTGAAAAATCTGGATCAATATTCCGCTTTCCTGATGTACCAGCAGTTTAACTAAACACACAGGCTTTGGCATATTGTGAGATCAGATCCTTGATGTCAGCACTATTCAACTGCTGAAATGCTCACTACTTAACCCAAGGTCAAATGGGGTACCATAATGAAATGGACATCAATCAGAGCAACCAACAGAGAAATCCAGTGCACACGCGCCCACACTCAGCTCATAGAGACTGTCCTCCCTGAGGTAGTCTCCTCTGAAGTCCTTTGTGACCCACAGCCTGTAGAGCTCACTCATTTTGCTCCTGTCAAGGAGGAGAGCCTAGGACTTGAGGAAATCCCAGGACTTGGGGAAATTCCAGGACTCTGGGAGATCCCAGAACTCAAGACCCTCGGAGGACTCGAGGCCCTCCCAGGACTCGATGCCCTACCAGGTCTCAAGACCCTCCCATTAATTGTTTATCATAAATAGCTTGTGCAACATTTTGGTGACTTTACACAATGTACTATGTAACGTTCCTCGTGGAGAGTTCACCTTCTGCTTGTCTCCATGGAGATATTACTGTTTCGCCTTGATTATTCCACAGTATGGAAATAAACTTGGTAATCACAGTGGAGACAGGTTAATGGTCAGATCGATGGAGAAGCAAGCCTGCACGTGGTAACAATTCATGTTTTCCAGGGTGTTTTTGAGCTATAACACACCTGTATTTGAACTAGGGATGTCAACAATTAATCGACTTACGATTAATTGTCGATCAAGACGTTGGTCGAACAAAATGCTTTAATTGTAATTAATTGCTAATCACGGACACGCACACCCGCGTAGTCACGAAACAAGGCCACCGCGCACCACGCTGCGCCAAGCTCGACTCACAGCCGGCCTCAGGCGCCAACGGCACTGCCCGCGCGTACACCAGGGCTGCTGAGCACGAGATCGAACCACGGCGCCCGGAATGCGTAGTCTCAGCCCGAGCCACAAACCAGCCGCACGAAACCAGCAACGGCAAGTGGTGGTTTAATCCTGGTTTAGTCCAGGTCTAGACCTGGTCCAGTCCTGGTTTAGTCCAGGCCCAGTCCAGGTTTAGACCTGGTTTAGACCTGGTTTAGTTCTGGTCTAGATCTGGTTTAGTCCACGTTTAGTCCTGGCCTAGTCTCTTAGCCAATCAGGACGCAGAACACAATGTTACACTATAAAAAATGTTATACAATTTAAAAAAAAATTGGAAAAAAAAAAAGTCTGCGAACCGCGACAGAGCGAGGGATTACTGTTTGTTATTCAGCATCAATACATTTGTCTGCTTTTTACTAAGGAATAATTGAGGAATATACAATATAATAATACTATGATATACTGTATTTTTGACTCAGTGTTATGTTACTATAGCTTATATTCTTAAAGACCCTATTGAAACACTAAAATTCAGGTGAAAAACGCCGCTTATCAGTTAATCGTTAATCGATCGATAAGGTCAATCAACTATCAATTAATGAATTAATCGAAAATTTGCATCCCTAATTTGAACAAATGCAAGGGACATATGTTTAAAGGAGAATTAAAGTTTTTTACAATCTGAGCCTTATTTCGGTAATAAAACAAGTTGTTTTACTCACCCATAGCACTTTGGTGTCATTTAGAGCAGTTTCGTAGATGTTGTGTTGTAGCGGTATCCGTGAACGTGAGTGCTCGGGGCAAATGTTTGCGGTCTCCAAATAACAGAAACTTTAGCACTTTTCAAATCACAGAAGATCGCTGTGTCAACGTAGACTTTAATTGGAGTCCAAAGCGGCCTGAAACCCGATATCCAGCTATAGTTTCATTTGATGACTCCTTTAATGCCCTACTATGGAATATTTTAGGCAAAGAAATAACATCTCCATGGAGAAAAGCAAATAGTGAACCCTCCGCCTAGAACTTACACAGTGTACCTTTAAAGAAAGGGCATTACGTAAAATCAAAATAAAACTTGCCTGATGTGGTTTTATAATTAAGTTTTAGTAATCTTACAATCTCTCCCAAGCACTACTGGCACCTTCCTTATGGTTTGCAGCAGTGTGAGCCTGTACACGACTTGCTGCACAAGCCTACGTAACCTACTGCATGCTCCCACACGACCAGTATACCAAAGCTGGATAAGAAGCGTAAAAATCCTCTCTGTACTGCAAAAACTACTCTTATCAGGTTGACAACAGCTGCAGTAAAAAGAATACTGAAGGCTGGACACATATTTTCGTAGTGAAATTAAACAAAATCTATTCTGAAATCCTTCCAAAAATATTGTTAATTAAAAGACCGGAATAGCTGGTGATTCTAGGTAATACTGAAGTGGAGACATGTGACTCAGAGTGAGAAAACGACTTGAGAAGTTCACATTTATAGAGAAACACTAATGGACAGATCATGTTCAATGTCTACTCTCAATGTTATAGACAGTTTTGCAGAATTATTGCAGGTGTAGGACAAAAGGGTTGTGAAGCACTGAATCACACAGAGTATAAACTGTAGCTCTCGCCTTGATCTGCTATGGTTAGTATAATATTGGGCCAAGAAATACACAAAGCATGGCTCATAAAGATGTTAAGATCTGACATTGCACATTATTTAAGCCTAATAGATGCACAAAAAGGTGTCAATATACACAGCGTGTTACAAGTTGGATTTTACATAAGCAATCCCAGGAAGACATTATTTTGATGCACAATAATGTAACCTGTATTATGAACATATCCTGCCAGGGGGAAGATTCATATCATACACTTTTAATAACCCAAGCATATAACCCCTATATAGCTGCCGAGAGCAAGCGAGGAGAAAAGCTGCACGCTGTCCTCTTTCGAAGCAAAAGTGTTATTTATTCATACTGGAGGTGGAGTGAATGGGACGCGTGATTCATAGTGGCAGTCTCTTTGGGCAGCCTAGAGATTAGGGGGGACACCGTAGACCTGTGATGCCGCATTATTCCAAACACTGAAATACTACAGACAGACAGCTGTGTCGCTCAATTTTGATCCAAACACAGAGGCCAGCCCCAGGGCCACAGCACATTGTCTCTATCATTACTGACAGGCCAGGGCGCTACAGGTGGGCACGTACTGGAGCTGACAGGAAAGAAAGAGCACGAGCAATAATACACATGTTTATATGAATGCAGATGAAACACTGCACCTCTCACTACAAGTCATGACAATAATAGCATTGTGGAGAGTGCAAATGGATGTCTCAGCGGAGAATGTATTGTATTACAGTGGTTGAAAAAAATATAGAAAAGGTTCACATCAATAGAGCAGTTTTTGAATGGGCTGGATCTATATAAGAAAAAGTAATAAAGACCACATAGATCTACTCAAAAACTACAATTGCTGTGTGTTGGATTGCTTTGTATTGTCCAAGAAAAGAGTGTTAAACTATGATATCAGAAAATATAATGGGTAAGTTGTGTTTTAAATTGTCATATTGTGATGACAACACAAACTGCATTTGGTCATAGCATAAAATAACAACAATAAATTGGCTATTTTGCTGATACTTTACAGAAATCACCTGCTTTCATGTCCCCCTATCCAAGGTAAAAAAAAAAAAAGTGTATCTTTAGTGAAAATGTTTCCAATTTTCCCAAGTGCTAAAAGCCACAGTCAACTGGAACACTCTGGTCTTACAGATAATATTTTTTAAGCTCTTCAAACGGCCCAGTGGATGCTCAGCCTGGCCTACTGTTATATAATAATTTTAAAACTCAGGAGAGGGCCTCAGATCCAACCAGAGCCTCTGAGGTCACATTGTGGCAGGAGTTAGTTCTGTAGTCTCTGACCAGTCACAACCAAAAGAGACCTGTGGTTATTCAGGCAGATGATTCCAAATGCATTTTGCAGAGAGATATATTTATACATCTCTATATATAATAAAATATCATGTAATATACCATGTAATATATGTGCTGGCATATCTTCAACAGCTGTAAAATGTGGGCATGTCAAAACAAAGTCATGTGTGAATGAAACAGAACACCACTCCAAGTATGTTTTTGATGAGACAACAACATCCTAACATGGGTTGAATCTCAATTTTGCATAATATAGGTCCTTTAATCAGAACTTTGTCAGTGTAATGATATTAAGTAAACATATAAAGTAACAGCTACTTTAAAATTGGGCCACTAGATGGGATATTATATTGCATTTCAGTAGCTCAGGGGATTTAGCATTTTCAGAGAATTTTAGATTATTATTATTATTATGATTGTGTTGTTTTTCAAAGTGCACATTGACGACTTTTCATTTTAAGATTTTAGGCCCACCTGAGATTCATAGAAGTGGAAAGTGAAAAGAGCTTCATCAGAATGGTAGAACAGATGGTGCCTACAATTGACAGAATATATTATTTCACAGTGGAATACGCTTGACACAAAAATACTAGATGCATTCTTAAAATAGTGTTAGAAAGCATTTTATAGGGAGGCCAGTAGTTCTGTGGTTAGAGTACAACCCCAAGGTTTATACCCCGTTTGAACCAAGTGCTGGTCCCCCACCTTGCCTGTATGAATGTGGTATGAATGGGCCAATGGCTCAAATTGGCAGCCTCCCTTCCATCAGTTTGCCCCAGTGCAGCTGTGACTACCACCAAAAAGTATGGAGTGAATTAACAGTGCACAAACCTGCAACGCATCTGGAAAAGCACTATATATTATTATACTTTCAGACGACCATGGTCTCTATTTCACTATGACACCACTGCTCGTAATGAACCCATGACTGCTTTTGCAATCATGCTCTTCTAATCAAATGAAAAAGACAAAATGAAGACAAAAATACTAATAAAATTAAATTCAATGACATTATATAACAGGCAAACAATTGGTAGCATCTGCAGTTTTTCCATACTAATTGAGCTTTACTATATACTAGGAAAAAATTGAAATCATACACCAATTTTACAATACACATTTGAAACACTTTGGTCTTGATATACTACAGTCATTCAGTAGTCCTGTTTACTGCCACTGGAATTTTGACACATCAAAATAACCTTTGAAATAAAAAACTCAACTATTTGGACTGTTTTTTACAAGTTTCCATCTCCTGACAGCATTTTCATTTCACGGTACACTATATTTTCTCCGCTCCTCATAAAACATCCATGGCACCTATCTGAAGCAGACACTCATACCCTCCCCTCAGCGACACAACATTACGCCAGACACAGGATTTAAGACTTATGACAAAACTATCACATCACACCAGCAGACCTCCCATGCACTTGGAGTTTTGTCCTGTCTTTGCCATTCAGAGCACAGCATCTCCCCTATCTTCAATCTTTTCAACTCTCCTTTTCCCTGCCAGACCGATGCCACCAAAGCATCACTCAAGCCGTCACAGCCACTTCAGAGGTAGACAGATGTGGGGTCAACACTGCAGCCCTTATGTGAATTGTTTCTTATCAGCTACGCCCAGGGTCAGTTGTTATTACATAGTCTTTGGCCCTTGTTGTGCTTCGGTCTTGATATTTAAATGCTTCTGACACCACTCAAGGTTCTGACTGGTGTCAGAACCACTAAACCTTGCTGTGAATATTCAAAAAAGGCCAAAAAACATACACGCTGCAAAGCATTTATATTCACAGGTAGATATAAAGCAATGTCCACCAGCACTCTGACCAGAACTGAAGAAGCAGCTTTGATGCGCTGCAAAAAGTATTCGACCAAATAAACTGTGTCCAACTGATAAACTGAATTTCTCCTTTTGCATATTCACAAAAAGGGAAATGACACACATCATGCGTTCAAGAACACACTCATTCTGAAGAGGAAAGCGAGTGAAAAGTACAGTAGTTTAAAGTATAAACAAACAAGCTCTTTGGAAACTGCAGTTATCTGAGGACTGTAATTAAAAAAATAAGAATTCTATTTATGTGACAGTGACCAAAATAGTACAGAATCTACAAGCAGAGCGGGTACAATCTATTATTTAAGAGTAATTTAATGCATGCGGTTGAATCTACAGACTTGCTTATGTAACTCTTAAGTGTGCCAGAACATAGTCTACTGCAGGTCTACAGAGAGCATGTGTATTATGAAAAGGGCTTCTCTTATGTCTGTATTTCAGGCAGTGTATGAGCAGTGTATCTGCAATGTTTTCAATTATGTTCTAACAGAGATCTATGGATGGGGAGTGTTGGTATAATGCTGACATTTCAATACTCAAGCTCACTGTTCAATTCAGATCTTGATGCCACAATGAAAAAAACAAACATCCTTTTTCAATAAACATAGATATATTGTTGTACACGTCTAGTACAGATAACCCTTTCCCCCTTCCTTCAGTGTTTGTCTGTCTCACCTGCCTGGGAGGAGTCACCCTACACCAGCTGCAGTCTTCTTGCCATCACACACCTGAGATCCATCCCCAGTCTACTCCTGCCTCCACTCCCGACCAGTTCGCCAGTTTTACCACATCGGTAACTAGCTCATGGCTCACGCTTCTCAAGATCTTGTTTTTTGAAAACTGTTTGGTGTTTGTTCCCAGACCTTTTGTAATTTTGTTTTTTCTGCTCCTAGTGCTCCCTGGATTTCCTCTCTTGGCTCCCTTGTTCATCTCATGACTCGTGTTCCTCCGGACCCCCTGCCTAGTGCCCACCTGCCTCCACTCTTTGCCCACTACCATATTCATCTGTACAATAAACCTCTTAACCTTGCTTAAGATCTGGTTTGCTTTTGGGTCCAACATCTGTCCTTTTTAACAATGAGGTATCATTGTAGTAGTTGTTTTCTTCTTGATTAGTACTTAAATGATACACTGATTTTGTAGTAGCCGCTGGTAAAACAGTAGGCATCATTTTATTGATTAATGCAGTGGTTATCAACCTTGGTCATAAATGATTTCAGGGGGTCCTAGATGTTATGGGGAAAAATTTAAAATGAACTGTAGATAGAGCCCCTTCATATTGAGTGATAAATGTAGATTCCTGTTTGTTGGCCTTCCACATCAATTTATCTAGGCCTACTGTATGTACAAATCAAGTCATCATAATTCAGACATAAGAGCATTTTAAGTTTTGGAGATGTAGACAGACTTATAATATAGGATAACTTAAACATGTGTGAAAACAGGGAGGTATCAGCATTATAACATGGTTTAAAGCTCACAAGAGTCAATTTTGTCTAAAATATGACCTTTAAATGTTGATGCAAAAACATGATATGCAAATGGAGTGTGAAAATATTGGAAACACCCAGCTGCTACACAAATGCAGATATTCTGGACAGCCACACGGGTATCTCCCACAAGGCTGTGTTGTATTTCAAGGTGCGTGACTAAATGAGCCAGGGGGACTTCTGCTGTGTGTATGATCAGTTCAAACCTAAACCCCAGGCCAAATGGCAGTACACCTCCCTAACATTCTTCCTCCTTATTGGTATTACTGTCTGTATTGGCCCCACGGTTCTTATAACTGATTAAGGGGAGCCTTTGCATTCAGACCAGTACAGTCCAGCTGCTGAGGGCAAGTGCTTTGACTAAAATGTCATCAGCAATAGGGGATCACAATCTCGGCGTAAACCTAGAGCCCCAGGTGTGTATACCTGCTGACTGACGACTGGGCCATTCTCCAGCAATTTACTTTGTACAAAACAGAAAACACAAAATGTCATTCAGTGGGTACAGGCTAGAAGCACCCCATAGAGATAATCATGGATCTCATTATATTTGCAAAAACTAATTTTCACTACGTTACAGGCTCACTGCAACATCAATCAAGCCCACGTATAATTACAGGTTGAGATCACATCATATCAGCAAAAAACAAAACAAAAGATCAAGTGTATGTGAAAAGCTGAGAGGGTGGTGAGCTTGCAGGCACAGAGGCTGCAGGGTTGTGGGAATTACGGATTTAAAAAGAAAAAAAAAACAGGACAAAATAATGGTTGTCACTGATGAGCTGCTTAAGTACTTGTGCCATTGTGAAACAGTCATGTGTATGATTTGGGGAGGTCTTACACTGTAGGCTTGGGCAATAATGGCACTGCACTGACAGAACACATTTAAGTCATTTGTCGAGTAGTAAAATAGTCAGAGATGAACGTTCACACAGGATATGTAAAATAAATAAATAAATAAATAAAACATTGCACATTTTAGGCTTCTTACCCCAAAGATGACAGTGTCTTCTCCTTGAAATATTGGAATAAACTTGTCTCCACGGATAATTTCGGATTGATTCAATGGGCGAAAGCGACACAAAACCTTGATATTGCATTCAGCATTCCCATCAGCCATTGTGAAGTGAAAAGATAAGATTCCCAGTAATAAATTGCAAAAAAAAAAGAATGCGTAATGCGCGGGTTCTTCGTTAAAAAAAAAAAAACAGTGGACCCAGCCTTAAATCTCCAGGTAGAGCCACATGCTCTTTTTTGGGCGAGACTGTCGCGATTTGTAGGTATTTGAGTTTAACAAGTCAACTGGAAAAGCACAGAAAGCGAACCAAAAACAGTCCAATTTAAAAAGTTCTTCAAGGTGCTATCCTACAACCAGCCGAAGTGTTGCCGAGGCAGGTGCTCGTCGTGGAGTGCGTCCCAAATGGGTCCGGCGGCTGCTGTCTGAATGGGCTGCAGGCATTCACAAGCGTGCCTCTTGCATCACTGCCATCCCTCTCTCACTGGAGGTGGGGTTAACCGGAGTAGTGACTAAAATCATCCCTCATCAGCACCGCGCCGTGCACAAGGACCGATGGCACGGAGAGGGAGAGCGCGCAGAGCAAAACCACATGCCCTGCTCATTATCTGTGCCAATTCTGGTTGCACAACAGGCATTTTTGAAAATCTAAAAAAAAAACAGTACATTTGACTGAGATCCAGAATACACATACTCATATACTCAATATCCGGGCAGTGCATCCTTCACTTTTGTCTTATTTGCGCTTTTTCGTGAGCATGCCCTAACCAGACTGTTATATGACCATCCCATCCTGGCCTACTGCACACATCGTCCCTAAACTAAAGAAAGAAAAAAAAAATCTTCCGATTAAAATATTCCAGTTCAAAGCTCTACTTGCATGTTCACTCATCAACAAATGTCAGAACAAATATGACAGCGGTAGAACGTGTTAATTGATTTCTTGGATCAAAGTAATCTTATTCAAGTTTGTCTATTTTGTTTTATTATGATTTGCTGCCATCCTGTGTTTCTACAATGTTATGACACCAGAGAAGAGCACAATGGACATCCTCAGTTGATACAGGTCTTGGTTGGTTGTAATATCCTTTTTAATAGTGAATAAGATCAGATAAGATAAGCATTACAGTTATACTTGGAAGAAAGAATATTTTTAACATATTTTGTGAAGTGTAGTAACCATTTCCAGTTACCACAGATGAAGGCCTACAACGTAATTCACCTTTGTGCAAAGACAAGAGGTTTTAGTCATGACATTAGTTACAATTGCAGAAAAAACAGACATTTATAAGCGTTCCTTCCGTGAGATTGAAATTGTACAGTAAATATGTTCAGTAAAGTTTCAGGATTCATCTTTGGTTTACTAAAATTATAAAAACAAATCCGAAAATGCTAATTCTTAAAGTGATATACTACTATATAATATAGGCCTAGTGTCTGTGCCTATTATAGAGTTGTCACTGAGTAGACATGTCCAGAAAAACATTGAAATTTAATCATTTTGTTCCACTTTACAGCTTCCATCTACAACTCCCAGCAATATAACTTGACTAAACTTTCCTCAACATAAATATGCAATATATAGGTTGATAATATAGGTTGATGATATTGTCATAATCAAGTCTCACGCATTGAGAGTGTGACACACGCAATTCGACGTGTTCACACGCTCACACGCCACACATGGCATTTCTCACGCTGATTTTTTTTTTTTTTTTTTGTGCCCAGAAAATCGGTCTGTGTGGCTCAGTTTATGCAGGCACCGCGCGTTTTCAGTGAAAAAAAACTCTCCCCTTCCCGCTCCCCGGAAAAAAATCAGCCAATCAGAAAATAGATTGTTCTGTTGTTGGCAGGGCTCTCAAGTGGGGGGGGGGCAAGCGAACAATTTTTCCCGAGGCCGGATTGCGTGTGTCACACTCTCAATGCGTGAGACTTGAGAGCCCTGGTTGTTGGGCAGACTGTAGAGTGTAGTTTCAGCTGCCAGTACGACCACAAAAAGACCCGTCCCCCGGTGACCCCCAGGAGCTCGATAGCACCCCCTAGCGCGTTGTCTTTCGAGGCTGGCATACCGTTTAAGATAGGCACACGAAATTCGGTAGGGAAGTGTATCTCAATAAGACGAACAAACGCCTCACTGCAATGTCATGGCCACGCCCAACAGGAAGTGAGATAATTGGGCTTTTGTGTGATTTTGTGGTATTTGACATACAATGGAATTTGAAACACTTCTCCTACATAATGAACATAATCTTAAGACGTTGGAGATGTTAAATTGCGAAGGATTTTCAAATAGGCGGTAATATGACGATACGGCGGATCGATAAAAAAGCGCCACTAACAGGTCAATTATGAACAACACTCAAAATGCTTCTCCTCCTGGCTAACAGGGTCTGTTAGCCAGGCTTCCCAGGCTCCCAGGCTTCCTATGAAGGGTTCCCAAGATATGAGCTCACTTTAAAATCTTGGTATCTCTGGGATCCTTGGGCGAAGACTGATCCAACGCACATCATCAAATTAGGCTGGTCTGGTAAAAAGTTGTGAAATTTGGCATGCACATTCCAGCCAGTCTCCTCATTACCCACAGCAATTTATAGGCCCCCACCCCAAACTCTCTAGCGCCGCCAGCAGGTCAAAGTTGCAGGAATTTTCAGGTACATTTCTGCGTGTAACTTTTGAACCGTATGTCCAATATTCAAAAACTTGGTATCCCTGGACTCCTTGGGCGAAGCCGAATCCAACAACAGGTCAATTTTGAACAACACTCAAAATGCTTCTCCTCCCTCAATTTTGGACCAATTTTGCTCAAATTTGGTACATAGCATATTTGGACTGAGCCTCATCAGAAATATCACTGGATTTTTGTTCGTTTTGCCGTGACAGCCGATGCACCCGATACTGACCTTTGTTGCTAGGCAATGCCCTGATCAAAGATCTTTGATCTTTATGTACCTTTGATCTGATATAGCTGCAAGCAGCAATGTGGGGCCCAGCACCAAAGGTGCATGTAGGCCTCAGCATGTATTATTAAAATTCCTGCAACTTTGACCTTAACAGCGTCTAACAGGGTGCTACTGTGCTTTAGATGACATGACATCTTGTGCGGCTGAAAATACTTTGTATTGCTGGCATGGAGCATGCCCCCATCCCCGTAGGCCGCAGGTGCGAGGGCCCGACCAACGCCGCTTGCGGCTTTAATTTTCTGCTTGTTCCCCAGAACCTTGGTGCCATCTTGTGGATAGGTTTGTGTAAACGCACTCTATTGCCTCTATGGAAAATAAATAAATAAATAAAATTCACTTATTTGGGATAAAACATATAGAGGTGGATGTTATTCAGATGCACGTCATTATACTGATGCACTTGTGCTTTGTGTGTGTTTTAAATAAATATTATTCTGTCTTTGATAAACGTTTAACAGCACCGCCCGGCCAAATACGCCTGTGAGTAAACCAAGCGCACATCTGCCCTGTCACTTCAGCCTTCGCCGCCGGGGTCATCTACTGATAACATTTACCACCACTTTAGACCACATAAGACTCCACGTATTTCTCACTACTGAATTATTGTTACTGGAGCTTATTTACCACTATGGCTGATCCAAAATACGCTAATTTGCCGGGGATCGTAAGTGCTTTAAGTCAGATAGCCCGTCTGCAGCATTAGCCTAAGCTAGTTCGAGCAAATGTTGCTAACGTAAAATGAGCTAATCGACGAGCTTTGTGTTAGGATTTTGTTTACATAGAATTGAACTAATATGCATGTTATTAGAATACACACCATAGTTTAAAGTATTGTTATATTTCAGAGACAAATGTGGTTAGAATCTAGTTAGAGGTTGCTGAATGGTCGGGGCGTTGGCTGTGATGACTTGGCTGTGGACAGTTTATAACAGTGTTATGTCCTGTTTACATTATTTTCCATAGGCCTTCAATGAACCAGACGTCTATGAAACTGGTGATCTACCTGAAGATGACCAGGCTCAGTTTGAGTCGGTGAGTGGGTGCTTTTATTTTGTTAAGGGTGTTGCTGTGAAAAGAAGATGCTAGCAATAAGCTAACCAGACTTAGTAATATGATCGATATTATTGGTAATGTACCACTCTAGTATTAACAAGCAAAAATTATAGTTCTAGCTTAGTACTTACTTTTGTAGTCTCAGTGCCACAAAACCTATTCATCCATTTCATTCTTATTGCTGGAGGGGGGACTCTTAAAATACTTTCCCCAATACCCAAAACAATTGTGCATGTTTAACCTTGCTTAACTAGACTTTGATAAATACAGTACACAATTGTATTCAATTTCGTTTTGGCGTTTTCAGGTGTTCAATTTCTACACAATACATCACCTTGTGTGAGCATTTTGGAGAAACACTTGAACGTTGTTATGCACAGATTAGTTACACTGGTAATCTGTGATCTTTGGAACAATAAGTGATTACTGTGGACCTAATTGGCCTTTTCATGTTTTCACATTCGTTCTTCCCAACCACTTGCCTTTGCTTTGACTGTCCCCATCCCTCCTGGAAGTCTAGTTTGTACAAGTAAGACTGATGTTTACTCTCAGTGAGCTTCCTACCATGCTTTTTGCATGTCCCTTTGAATCTAATTTCAATTTTACAAGCTTTTTGTAATGGAAATTAAATATCTTATCTCACTATTGACAAAATTATTATTTTTGAATCTGTTTATTTACTTATGGGCATATTTTAAAGGTGTGTTGGTACTGTTTTTGCTATCAAGTCATGTAACACTGTATGGAAGACTATTGTCTCTCTTTCTTTCTCGTTCACCATGTTCTAACCACAATTTTAACATGTTAACACTGAATTCCTGCTTTTGGTTTCCTTTTATGCCTCTGTAGTGTGTGCAGATAGCTTGATCAAGAAAAAGCCGAAGTGGCTGCCAGTTGTGAACAATTAATTGTTTTAGTACTACTTAGCCTTAACATTTTAATACACAAGACCAAAGTGTACACTTTACAGAGGCTGTATCTTTAAATCTTTTGACCTATGCTTTCATTAAATCAGATCTTTTTATTATTCAGAGTTACACTAACTGCATGTTTGAAATATATTCTGGCTGAACGGTTTATGATCAGTGTATTCTTTTTCCAACAGTATTTAATTATGAACGATCCATTTCTTGAAGCATGTTTAACTCCTCTAAACCTCTCCTCTTGTATTCCCCATCATGTAGTTAAGTAATCTCCATGTCAAAAATAATGCTGTGAGACATTTATGCCCCTGCATATGTTCTTAAGGCATTATATCAGAAGGTAACTGTGTACTGTTGGTAGGACATCTCTTCTGAATAGGGGAAGACAGAAAGAGCCATAAGCTGTTTGAAAGGTCTCCAGGGCAGACACTCTTCAACACTGCTCTCTTTCTTACTCTCCCTGACCCTGTTCAACTGTTCCAGTTGTGTGCATGGCATGTGATAACCACATTAATCTGTGTTGTCTCTCTCTCTCCCCCCTGACTCTTCTCTCCCTATCCTCTCGCGTTACTTTCTCTAACTCTTTGGAAACCCAAGGAGCTGGTAAGAGCCTAACTCCTCTTCCAACCCCACCCATCTGTGTTACTTTGTTGGTGTGTTTGTTCTGTTTACTTGTGTCATCTGTGTTGGTATTTTAATCTACTCCATTGATCACTATCAAGACTGATCAATCGGTAGTGCATGCCATTTTAAGGAAACTAATTCCCCTAGAAATTAATAAATAATGGATAGTAAGGGCTGGGCAATGTACATTTTGGCAAGGAAAAGGGTGAACTTTTTGAAGAAAATTGCACAGCCCTCTGGTCCATGTAATAGTAAACTATTACTATTAAACAAAAGCATCTCATGTAGTTTAATTAAAAAAACAGTAATTATTAATCAGTTTACTGTATATTACAAACTATAGTCTCTGTTGAAACAATTAAGCTTGCCCTTTTGATTATTTGGAAGTATAATTACTAAAACAATATCAAAAGAATAATTCTAAATCATGTGTGGCCAATTGATTACACATTTGATTTCCTGTCAGGTTTTGCCATTTGTCAATTTTACTTTGGGTCTGAAAAGTTTGGGGCATTAAATAAATTGACCAACACTGAATAGCAGTCTGCCCTTAGTATTGTATTTAGCTCTTTTTCTGTTTATCCACAGGAGGAGCTCTGCAGTGACAGTGTTGAGAGGATTGTGGTCAATCCCAACGCAGCATATGACAAGTTTAAAGACAAGCATGTCAGCACCAAAGGGCTCGGTCAGTTCTATTTATTAAATTGTGTGATTGTGTGTAGAGTAGACCTTTTACATAAGTAATGTATCATCTTTTAGTATACAGTGGTACCTCACCTTACGAAATTAATTCGTTCCAGAAGTGGTTTCGTAACGTGAAAAATTTGTAAGTTGAGTAGCTATTTCAATGGAAAAAGCCTGATTCGTTCCAAGGATCCAAGGTTGTTTTTTTTTTTTAATAGTGTAACTTTTTTTATAGTGTAACATTGTGTTCTGCCTCCTGATTGGTTTCTCAGACTGGATTTGGACTTTTCTCGCGTTTGTCTCTCGTTTGGACACTCAAACTTGGACCCAGGGGGACACTGCCAGCCCGCCTTAAGAGCTCCCTAAGCGGGCATGGGTCCGGGGATTGTCCCGGTCACCGGCCTGGAGGTCTTGAAGAGGCCGACCTCACGGTTCTATCCAGGCCGCTTTGTGAGTACCTTACGCGGGCATAGCTCAGAGGATTGTCCCGGTCACTGGCCTGGAGGTCTTGAAGAGGCCGACCTCACGGTTCTATCCAGGCCGCTCTGTGAGCACCTTATGCGGGCAGGTCTGGAGCGGGTCTGGAGCGCTGCGGCTCTTGCGTGCAAGCGGCGGCCAGGGGGTGGACGCGCGCGCGGCGCTTTGGTCCACCTGGTCTAGTCCTGGTCTAGTCCTGGTTTAGTCCAGACCACTGCGGCTCCTCCTGATTTAGTCCAGGTTTAGTCCTGGTTTAGTCCAGACCACCGCGGCTCCTCTAGACCTCCTCTCGACCTGGTCAGGTCTAGAGGAGGTCTAGACCACCGCGGCTCTTGCATGGGTCTCGTTCATGCGCTCAGACTGCGTGCTGTCCTACTCGCTGCTCCCCTCAGCTGTGACTCGAAACGAAACCAGGAAATAATTTAATCCACCTGGTCTAGTCCTGGTTTGGTCCTGGTTTGGTCCTGGTTTGGTCCAGGTTTAGTCCTGGTCCAGTCCAGGTTTAGACCTTGGTCTGGACCTGCTGGCAGCTCCGCACCGGATCATGCTGCGCTATCACACATGTCCGCGCGCAGTCTTCTCCCCCCTCCCGCTTCCCCCCACACTTCACTTTTGATACGTTTTGTTGGGAATCTGTGGGGGTTTGGGTGTTTGAACGGGGGACAGGTGTGAGAGGGGTTTAAATCCAGTCTGAGAAAAGCTATAATGTGTGTGGCTGAGCGCGCATTATTTGAATTTTTGAGATTTCGCGTTTCGTAACTTGAATTTTCTTTCGTATCTAGAGACCAAAATTTACTGTGAAGGCGTTTCGTAACTTGAAATTTTTGTTTGTTGGGTCATTCGTAAGGTGAGGTACCACTGCACTGTATTTATGGTCCATTCCTTCTAATAGTCTGATCTGAATGTATAGTTATGTACGTACATTTCTTGTAATCTCTTTGACATTTTTCTAATCAGACTTTTCAGACAGAATAAGTAAAAGCAGACGAGTGGGTTATGAGTCTGGAGAGTTTGAAATTGTAAGTATTATGAGTTGTACTGTGCTTTACCTCATTGCCCTTTAACTATACCATATGTTCATTGCATAAAATGGAAATGAAGTCATCATAAAAAAATAAATAAAAAAAAACTTGTACTAGTGTTTTCAGATTAAACAAGAACTGTTTGAAGGTGGCTGTGTGTTCTCTGAAACTGCATTATTTAACATTTCTTCTTTCCTTTGTTTAGCTTGGAGAAGGTAGTGGGGTGAAGGAGACGCCCCAGCAGAAATATCTGCGTCTGGTCAATGAGATCCAGGAGCTGACCAAAGAGGTGGACACTATTCAGGTGCGCTCATCAAAATGCATGCACTTGAAATGTTTTATGTCAAACAAGGAAGCTGAAACAATGAAGTCATTCATTTTATGTTCAGTTCAAAATAACCTTGTCAAAGAAGTTGCCCTTTGGTGAGAACAGTTTGTTCTGTTTGAATATTTATGTCAATTTTACTTCATACCAGCAAAGAACAGCTCTTTACACAGTAAATATTCAGTCTAGTGTCTCTAAATTCTCTTTTCTTGTGCAAACCTGTTACAGTCACAATACTACAATTTCTAACGGTGTAGCCCCAGAAGGTATTAGAGTTAGAAGCCCCTAAAAAGTATCAATAAAAAGACATTTTTATGTGTTTTTCTTAGTCGGCCACAAAGGAAACCAATGCCGAGGAGCGCCTCACCCCTGTGGTCCTGGCTCAGCAGGCATCTCGGCTCAAACAGCAGCTGGTGTCTGCTCACCTCGATACACTTCTGGGACCACAGGCACACATCAACCTCACTGATCCAGATGGAGCGCTGGCAAGGTGAGCTGTGAAAACAAAGGCAATCCCATCAAACATTTAAAAATCTACTCCTTCAGGCAGAGTGACAATGTTATAAACAAACATTTGCAGCAAAAAATTGAAATCTCAAAACAAAACCTTTAAAAGCCTGTACATTTTGCACTACACTAGGCCTGTCAGGACTACATATTTTGAAGCATGATCTATTGCTACAGACATGTATAACAATATTATTGAAACTACTTTATGCCCACAATAACAATAAAGCAGGATCATCCCTGTAAGCCATTTTTAATTAGACCATCTATACATTTTCTTCCGCTTATCTGGGGCCGAGTCACGGGGGCAACAGTCTAAGCCGAGACTCTCAGACTTCCTTCACCCCAGACACTTCCTCCAGTTCCTCTGGGGGGGGGGGGGCCCAAGGCGATCTCAGGCCCGCCGAGAGACAGTCTCTCAAGCGTGTCCTGGGTCTTCCCCGGGACCTCCTTCCGGTGGGACATACTCGGAACACCTCCCGAGGGAGACGTCCAGGATGCATCCGGAACAGATGCCCAAGCCGCCTCAGCTTTTTTTTTTTTTAAGTAGACGGTATCATTAAAAGGCATGAGCTGCAATCATCAAATAGCAGTTACTTATTTAACCCTGTACTGCTCAAATCTTAACGTAGTACAACTAAAATAACAATCTCGATAAAGAGATGATAAGTATTGATCTAAAAATGTATATTGTTCCAGCTTTCATATTGAACAGTAAGTTGATATAGTAATTATTGTAACAGGCCTACACTACACATCACAAAATCACATGATGATGAACAGAAGATTGGACACAATTTACATCAAGTTGGAAAAAACCTTATGCCATGTGAAACTGGCAAAAAAGGCTAAAATTTCAAACACAGACAATTCAAAGATGCCAGGCTCACCTTGACATTGCTTACAACCAAGCTTTTAGTGAAGAAAGCAAGAGAAGAGGAGAAGGCACAGACTGGCTCTGATGACATTACTGAATATACGGTAAAATCCCTTTGTGTCTCCATTTCCTTTGTTCCTAGGCGTCTGCTCACTCAGCTGGAGGTAGCCAAGGGCAGTCGTGTCAGTGCCACGGAAGACGGGAAGCCCACTGCGTCGGCAAAGGGCCCAGATGGAGTGGTCCTGTATGAGCTGCACAGCCGGCCAGAGCAGGAAAAATTCAACAATGCTGCCAAGGTGAAGTGGAAAACAGCAGGTGTAGGCAGTTTAGTGATAATGCCCAGAATCAACATGGAAATGAGATGAGATGAGCTACCCATTTTGTTGTTAAATATCTTGCTGATCTACAAAAATGGAGCAAAACATTTGTTAATTATAAACAAAACAAAGGCAGTTATCATTATTGGGTAATTTAGGATCTGCTATCACTGTACAGTGGTCCCTCGCTCTATCGCGGTTCACTTTTCGCGGCCTCGCTGTTTCGTGGATTTTTTATTATTTTTTTTTTCAAAATTTTTTTCAATTTTTTATAGTGTATCAGCGGAGACATGAGTCTGAGACCGGGACTAAACTGGAACTAGACCAGGACTAAACGTGGACTAAACCAGGTCTAAACCTGGACTAAACCAGGACTAGACCAGGTCTAAACCTGGGATGGTCACGCAGGGTGGTAGGGACAGAGTCTATGATGTCCTTCACTAGAGCGCCTGGGTGACAGGAGGTGTGGCCTTTGTTTACTTGCACGAGCCGGACCATGGAAGAGCCAAGAATCAACACGGACGGGCCTGGCCCGGACGCCGCGTGCCCGGGGGAGCCGCATTCGAGGGAGCCACAGCGGGGCGGGGACATTCGCGTGCAGAGAGGGGACAGTGGGTCTTCCCTCCTCACGCCTAGCGGACGAACCCGACCCCGTCCTAGAGAGCTGTGGAGTATTGGCGACGCATTGATAGCCATGCCCCGAACTCCGGGGCAGTCTGATTTTGGAGCCGGGGTGAAATGCAACCAACCCTTGTGAGCGCGGGTTAGTGGGGGAAAATCCTCATGGTCCAGGATATTGAATTTATTTGACAAAGCAACTGGAGTAGAGCTGATTGGGGCTTTAGACCTAGCCCCTCGCTGAAGTGTTCGTACCTGTTCGGGTGGTGAGGGCTGGTGCTCAGAGGCGTCTTCGGAGCAGTGAACCGTGTCAGCCAGTTCGGCACTGTTAGCGGTGGCTTGAGTCTTGCCCAAAATGATATCCAGGTCGCTTTCCACTCGACTTTCGCACATGGCATGGATATGTTGTTCCAAAACAACGCATATCCATGTGCACGTGTGTCCGCGCACACCCTTCCCCCCTCCCCACGCTTCACTATTAATACATTTTGTTGTAAATCTACGAAAGTTTGAGTGTTTAAAGGGATATGCCACCCCCAGGTCAAATTTGGGCATATCCCCACAGTCCAGAGACTAAAACAAGTGATGAAAAGTGTTTTCCTGCTCACCCAGCCATTGTCCGAGTCTGTCGCCACTGACCGCCGCGCGAGCTGCTGCTCCTCCGCCTTAGACTGGAGGCTAACGTCGCCAGAGAAAGATTTCGGCCAAAAGGAATTAATTTGCTCCATGCTTTTCCCAATTACTTTCTGTGTAGTGCGCATTCATATCGAGTGCAAATAAATGTGCAAATCAACACGGAGAGCTTGCCTTGGTCATTTTGGGTGGGAACTATTTTTCAGTGCGGAAGAACATGGCCGAATCACGCACCACGTTGTGCAACAGGGGAACTCCCTTCCCGGTGCGTAACTGGGATTCCCCTGGCAGCGTGCTGCGTGATTCGGCCATGTCCTTCCGCACTGAAAAATAGTTCCCACCCAAAATGACCAAGGCAAGCTCTCCGTGTTGATTTGCACATTTATTTGCACTCGATATGAATGCGCACTACACAGAAAGTAATTGGGAAACGCATCGAGCAAATTAATTCCTTTTGGCTGAAATCTTTCTCTGGCGACGTTAGACTCCAGTCTAAGGCGGAGTAGCTGCAGATACCGCGGCGGTCAGTGGCGACAGACTCGGACAATGGCTGGGTGAGCAGGAAAACGCTTTCCATCACTTATTTTAGTCTCTGGACTGTGGGGAGATGCCCAAATTTGACCTGGGGGTGGCATATCCCTTTAAACTAGAGAGAAATGTGAGAAAATGTTAATACCAGTCTGAGAAAAGTGTATAATGTGTGTGGTGAGGCGTTTACAGCCTTAAAACATGTGTAATGTAAAATATAAAGTTGTCCTACTTCGCGGATTTCACGTATTGCGGGTTATTTCTGGAACCTAACCCCCGCGATAAACGAGGGATTACTGTATAAACCTGAATAAAGACATTTAAGCATGTTTAAGGGTCTTATATTTTGCAAAATTGACTCTTGTGATCTTTAAGTCATGTTACAATGTTGTTAACTCCTCAAAATCATATCTGGAGTTGTGTTGTGTTTCATTAGCACATGTTTGGGTAATCTTTATTATTGGTCTTTCTACATCTCCAAAGTTCAGTAGAGATGGGCAATACCAGGGCTGAAATGATCCAAATGAAGAGGTATGGAATTTAAAAACACAATGGAGCACTTAGACTTGGACTTAAACAAACTTTATTGATCCGCAAGGGAAATCATTTGGGTACAGTAGCTCACTCATCACGTATTACCACAACATCACAAGGTGGAACAAGGAGTGCTTTCTCTTTGAGAGAAGAACTCAGCCTAAATATGCAAAATCTGTGTGTTATCATGTGTGAATGTAACAAAACACAATGTATGTTTGTAATGAGGAAATAGCATTTTAACATAGATCAGAAAAAAGTGTAATATGGGCCCTTTAATCACACAGTATGAGGGTATAAAGATGGCTTCTGGTATCCCCTTCCCCTCCCATTAACAGCCTTCTCTGACATCAATTTATCTTCATAGATGGCAGAACTGGAGAAGCGTCTGGCAGAGCTGGAGACGGCAGTTGGCCCAGGATCAGACAAACCGGTATGAGGCGAGCAGTACACACCACCTTCAAATAACCATGCATTTTGTTTTATGGTCTTTGTTCAGCAGAAATGCTTTGTATGCTTTGGTGTCTTGTAAACCTGTCACGATAATTACTATATTGACTTACCGTTCAATATATGAAAGCTGGAACTATATATTTTGGGGCTCAATATTTATTGTGGGTAATTTTTCTTTGTAATGGTGATAAGATTTGAGCTGTAGAGAGTAGAATGAGTAACTGCAGTGGTTAATTATCAGTAGCAGCTCATGTCTTTTAATGATACTGTATATTTGAAAAATGTTTACTGGGATTATCTATTTGTGACAGTGGCATAAAGTAGTTTCAAATGTTGTTATCGTGACATTATTTATTCTATTTTGTTTTGTGTTGCAGGGGCCACTGAGTGCTGGAGTACAAGGAGGGAGTTTGATGGTACTTGAGTATAATATTTTAAATCTGCAGTGTATATAGACTGCTTTAGCATTCATAAATTCATACATATTGAGGCACGACACAGTAACTGGGTCACACTTGAAATATAACATTGGTTCTTGTCACAATGTTGCACTATAAAAACTATTATGCTAGAGATATTGATTTGAGTGTTTTTATATGAATCAGGACACCATAGAGCTGCTCCAAGCAAGAGTCAGTGCTCTAGACTCTGCTACTTTGGATCAAGTGGAGGCTAGATTGCAGGTAATACATTCTGTTTTAATAGTCTAATTTCAAAGGCATTTGAATCACTGTTGCTCATTTAAGTCCCTTTTCGAAATGATCCTTTTCAAATGATAGGTGTAAAATATGTTTGTCATTGATTTGTAGAGTGTCCTTGGAAAGATGAATGAGATCGCAAAGCACAAAGCAGCTATTGAAGATGCCGAGACTCAAAACAAGGTAAGTCATGTTTTGTTGAATGATTGTCTAATAGTTCATTGGATTGTGTATTTGATGTTTTACATTATAGTACTTCATACATTCAGCTATTCTCCAAATCTTGGTTTTACTACAGTGGTTACTACAACTGAGTAATGGTCTGAACTCTGCCTTCTATTCAAAGTCACATTTTTATTTCTTCTATGGCAGGGGTCGGCAACCCGCGGCTCCAGAGCCGCATGCGACTCTTTGATCCCTCTGATGCGGTGCGGCTTAGTTCAGTGGTTCCTCATTTATCGCGGGGGTTACAGTGTAAAAATAACCCGCGATAGGCGAAATCCGTGAAGTAGTCCGCTTTATATTGCATCTATAAATATGCATGTATTTCACAGTTCCTCTGACCGAGGCACCTGGCGCCGCTGCGCTGTTGGATGCGGCTCTTTTTGGGTCTGTTGAAGCCAGTGCTGAGTCCTTGGTCTTCACATCCTTCCTCATGCTCCAGAGAAGGACGCACTGGGCCTTAAAGCAGAGCCTGGTGCGGCTCGGACTGCTTCTCATTCAAACACAGAACTGTAGTGAGAACGCTTCCGTGCGCTCTCAGGACTGGTTCCACTGCCTCTACTTCAGGTTCCACCAGTTCGTTCTGCGGAAACACTGCCGCTACTTCCCGATGCGCATTAACCACCCAGAGAAGTGTGCACACACGTGCACCTGCTCATCGTGGTCAAATCCATGATGGAGCAGCATGACCGGCGCGATCGGCCCCAGGTGAGACAGATGGCCGCGGCCCTTCTGGCATGTGCCCAAATGCCAGACCGCTCAGTTCGTCACTGCTTCAGAGTCACACTGCTCGTGATCGAATAGTTAAATAAATTTGGCAAACTGAACGCATTCTGTACTGTACAGGAGACACGGCACGGAGGAGAAAGACAAAAGTCTACAGTCCCTTAGCCAATCAGGACGCAGAACACAATGCGCGTTGATACACTATAAAAAAATCTGCGAAACAGCGAGGGACCACTGTATTTAATTAAAATGTATTTTTATTTTAGTTCATTTTCAAAATGTAATTCTATGGCACAAAGGTTAAAAAAAAAAAGTTATATGCAGTGATATTTCATTTTAAATTTCAAAAGGGTTTTGTGGCTCCCAGTGTTTTCTTTACTGTGTGAAACGGGTCCAAATGGCTCTTTGAGTGGTAAAGGTTGCCGACCCCTGTTCTATGGTAATGTGTGACTGAAGAGACTATTTGCTTTGTTTCCCAGGTCACACAGCTGTATGACTTGGTGCAGAAGTGGGACGCTGTGTCCACGTCTGTACCTCAGGTGGTGGAGAGGCTGGTTTCTCTCAAAGAACTCCATGAACAAGGTAAATATACTTGGACTGTTTTTAAAGTCCAGTTGTTCTGTTTTAATAACTGGTAGATCTGTTACTAATGAGCATGTATTCATTATTGGTCCAATTTTAACATGGGGCATCTGAAAGGCCTAAAGCTATTAAAGGGATCACATTTGATGATCTATTTCAATTTTTTAGGTATATGAGTAAATAATCAAAAGGGGCTTAGCACTGTTTGAAGTTTATGAATAAACCTAGAGGCTTCTAGTTTATAGCGTCTTGGTCAATACTCTATGAATGCAATATTTGCCCACAAAATCTTTTATTAAAATAGTTGTTGTCTTGTTAATTGGTTATAGTCACTTCCTGGTTATAGTCGCCATGAGGAAAGTTTACAATTGCTAATTTCTATGGCAACAGTGCTAACTTTTTATTACTCAGAAACCTGAAAACAATTACAAATTACACTATCGTGCTATCTACAATAACTGTAGATACTCATAGCCTTTGCAGATAGTTTTGTTCACTCTGTTCTTTAACGCCAGGGAATAGAGAATATCTTGGTTAAATATGGTAGAAGTGACACCCATGAGAGTTCAAGGACAATTGTTCTGTATGTGGGTTAAAGAGGGAGGGAGCGGCGTACAATACTGTGCATTTGAATGAGCCTCATGTCAGGCTGCATCTGCACTGTGACACAACCATCTACAAAGGCGACAAGGATTAAACTCCACTAAATTGGATTCAGATGGATAATAGAGTTAGCCTAAATCGTGTTATTGTAGCATACAGTGCAAGAAATCACTGAAAAGGAGATTAAAATGGTAATATAATTAGACTAAATCTCCTTGGTAAAGAAGTATATCTCGTATCTTTATCATGATGTTATTTTTGAGTACATGAAAGCAAAACCATGGATTTGCAAGATCATATTGATGATTTGGAAGATGGAAGAGGTTCGGCTAGTTTTACCTTTACTTATTTTTTACATCCCTGGCGCAAAAAAAAATGTTTTTCATTAGTCTCTATTTATTGATTTTCAAGGGATTACCTCTTTACTTTTCTATTAATATATATACCTAAACATATAACTTGACACTTGTACTTGTATGAAACAAATGAGAAATAATGAATTACAGTTCATGTATTACACTTTTAATTAAAAACTCCCCTCTTATCTTGAATGTCATGCACGTACAAGCATGAGCACAGCTGAACGGTGTGAATGAGCTGGGTCTAGCACTGGGTTGCTACAGTGATGGAATTAATTAAATGAATTAAAATTACTTCCTCGAATAAAGTTAATTTCTCTATTACACAGCCATGCAGTTTGGGCAGCTGCTGACCCACCTGGATACCACTCAGCAGATGATCAACAGTACACTAAAAGACAACAACACTTTGCTCACACAGGTAAACAGGCACAAAGAGAATAACTATTTAAAAGCTGTCAACAACTGCATATCTTACACAACTGACACATTTCCTTGTACGCTGGGACAACCATGAATCTATATACATTTTTATAAACTTTTTAACACATAGGAATATTAGAAATAGTTTGATTTATATTGTTTGTTAATGACTCTTTTGTTGTCAATATATTTTCACCATTTTCGGTTGAAAGTCCTCAAGTCTCATTGTGTTTCTGGTATGCTCTGCCCCAGGTTCAACAGACAATGAAGGAAAACCTAGTTGCTATTGAGGAGAACTTTGGAGCACTAGATGAGAGGATGAAGAAAGTATCTAAGTAAACTGCGCCGCACAGAGTCAGTCTGGGAGAGTGGAACATGGACACATGAATGGGGCTGGTGGAGCTTGGTGGAGTAAGTTTAGACTGATCCCTCTCTGACCATACATCTCCTGGCCTCTGCAAACACCTCTGCCTTGTTTTACAAGTCAAACGGGAAAGATGGATTCACAAAAGACCAAATGTTTCCTTACATCTTTACTCTCCTGCATTAGTACCAACTAAAACGTGTTGATTTTCTCTGCCTCTGAAATATTGCTGGACTTAGTAAGTTGGGTGGTACTTTTCTGTAGTTAAAGGGATAATGCGTTGTTGTTGTTTTTTTATGTTAATCTGTATGGGTTTCCTTCTAAAAGTTACGTGTGTTGACACTGGCTTACCTCTGACACTCTCAGCTGATCCCGGTTCAGCTCGCTTTCTGGAGCCCACGTAAGTAGGTCCAGTAACTTCCCTGGAACTTCTCAAAACAAAACATTTGTTAGAAAGGTGATATATTTGCATAGTGATACGAGTGGAGAGAGACAATACGTGAATGCGAAATAGGCTGCTGGAAGTTTCGTGGACAACTGTTTCGGACGCAAATATATCACCTTTCTAACAAATGTTTTGTTTTGAGAAGAAAAACAAGCTTTATTTCATGTTCCAGGGAAGTTACCGGACCTACTTACGTGGGCTCCAGAAAGCGCGCCGAATCGGGATCAGCTGAGACTGTCAGAAGTAAGCAGGTGTCAACACACATAACTTTTAGAAGGAAACCCATACAGATTAACATTTAAAAAAAATAAAAACGCACTATCCCTTTAAGGGCCTGTAGTATGCCTGTGTGCTGGACAGTGTACAGCTGTATAATGACATTGTTG
This sequence comes from Paratrypauchen microcephalus, assembly GCA_036785185.1. Classification (NCBI taxonomy): domain Eukaryota; kingdom Metazoa; phylum Chordata; class Actinopteri; order Gobiiformes; family Gobiidae; genus Paratrypauchen; species Paratrypauchen microcephalus. Next base: position 9,174,271 of record JAVJIX010000005.1, read on the forward strand.
TTCTAAATTATTAAATTCCAATGTTTTTCTGGACAATGTCCATAACTATTAAAGGCACAAAGACTATAATAGTACCACTTTGAATTCTACAGATTCTCACTTTAGGCCTTTGCATTTTAGAGTGATTTGTTTTTATAATTGTTACTTAAACCAAAACGTCATTCCTAAAACTGTAATTATTATATTAAATTTGTACTGTACAATTTGGTCAAACAGAAACTGTGGGGAGTACATCTGTGCACACATCAAGGACAAGTCACAGAAGGAACGCTTGTAAATGTGCCTGTTTTTTTTTCTGCAAACTCAGTTGCTTGTAACTAATGTTATGACCTAATGCCGCAGACAAACTTTTAATCTGCTCTTTGCATAAAAGTTAATTACATTGTACATTTGTGGTCCTGGAAAATGGTTAATAAAATTCACAATATATGTAAAAAGAAGTAACGTTTTTCCTTCCAAGCTTAACTACAATGCTAAACTGTGGTAATCACGCAATTAAAAAGATATTACAAACAACTATGATGAGCAGGACGTCCGTTGTTCCCCTTCAGTGTCATAACATGGTAGAAACACAAGGTGGCAGCAAAACATAAAAAAGACTTAAACAAATAGCCTATTTATGTCAGTACAAATATGGACATGTGCTTTTATTTCTTAAAGCGGAAATAGGACAGAAGTGTTAGTGAGTGAATATGAATGGAGCGCTTTGAACTGGAAGAGTCTGGTTGGCCTATTTCTCTCAATTAAAGGGACAGTCTGTCACGTTACATGTTGGGGCATGCCCACGAACCGAGTGAGACTGAGGCAAAGGTAAAAGTGTGTTGCTTATGGTATCAAGGGACTTATCAGAGTTGGAATCAAGCATTACACCACTGGTGGTACCTTTGTACTCTGCAAACTAGGCCTATAATACATAACTGAAGTACAAAGTATTTTTTTTAAATCTTTTTTCCCCCTTTTTAAATTTTGTGAAATTTTGATGGTACATCATACATCATTAAGAACATTAACATTAAGAAAACGAAAATTAGTTCCCCTCATGTTACTGAACACAAGTCAATATCAACTTTACCACTACCATCAGGTAAAATTACCATGACATTTCCCCCCTCAAAAAGTAATAGTCAAATCAAAATGTAACAATTACAGTATCAACGTATGCAATATCCCCTTAAATATGATCATACAATTCTTAGACTGTAGTTTTATGAAGTTCTTAAAAGTGGACTTGTCTCATCAGATGGCCTGCTCATGATAACACCAGGAGGGATCAGATAGTGAAGGTGGTGAGTCATCCTCAGATCATAGAGCTCGGCTACTGCTCCTGCTGCTCCCTCTGCCTCTGGACAAGTGGATTATCAGTTTACTGTCATGTCAGTGAGTCCGCTGCCCAAACCCACACACGGTAAGAGGTCCAAAGATTGCTTTCTCCTTTGTGTTCTGGTTCAGGTAAACTCTGTGACATATTAAAGGTTAACTATATAACTTCTCAGGCAGTGGTGGAGGTGGGGGGTATGTCACCTCTCCTTGTTATTTTAATAGATCCATGCCTCACCATTAAAATGTTATTGTTTTGCCTAGGATGTTCCACAGTGTTGCATTAAACTCCTCTGTCTTGCATTTATCCAATTATAAAAGGCTTACGGCTAAAGAAAAAAAATACTTTGAAGAACACTAAGTCTTACTAAGAGTGGAGGCTGCCTCCACACACAATCTTGGAGTGGCCATGGAGCTAGACACATCAGAAAACTTACATACTGCAGGAAAACATTTGACATTACTGGTATTAGAACCTGTCACACACATACAATAATTTTACTACAGGGCTGGGAACCACAGGGTCCCTCATGATTCGATACGATGTTATCACGATATGTGACAATACACAGGATAATTGATATCCCACATGATACTCTGCGATATATTGCTGTTTATTTAAGAATACAGATACATTTTAGCATCAATATTTCTTTGTTAAACCATTATTTGCTAAGTTAATATGAAATACATCTGTTTTAATCGTCAAAACAGTTAACATGTCAAATGCATTCCATAAACAAATGTCCTTCCACTAAATAGCCAACAAATTTGTCACGCGGTCACAATGAAAATGGCTAAAAGATACAAAAGATACTCATGGCAATATAATGATACAGCAGCCCATAATAACAATACTTTATCACCAAATTTAGTATCACGATATATCGATATTTTTGCGCGCCTCTATTTTGCAGTGCATTCACTGTAAATGGCAACATTGATCTAAAAGAACTTAATGATATGAAGTGATCTAAGTTTCTGTTTAACACTGTAGAGCTGATTCTCTGTCACCTACACTGACTCTTCATAGCCGCAGGTCGCTGTTAAAGCAGTGGAATTTAAATTACGCCATTTTTTTTTTTTTTTAATGGTTATGGAACTTTTTTTTAACCCTGTGACATTTTTCAAAGAAGAAAGTAAGTAGAGAGATGTGGGCAGGGGCGGGTGATAGGTGCACATGGAAACTCTAAGCTTTCAAGCCAGAATGGAAGACAATACAGGATTACTTGAAGACGCATGAAAAATTCAGTAATTCGGAGTAAGCAGCATGAGGGCTAAACAATTTAGCATGGTTAAAGTGAATATATTATGTAAAATCATGTATGTTTGAATAATCCTGTGTTGTCCTGCATTCAAGGCTCAAGTGCACAAAATATTTCTGTTTTCACCTGTTTCTGTTTAACTCCGCCCACTGTTCTGTATTTGCAATTATTCAAATTCGCTAAATTCCAGGTTGTACAATAGGGTTCCAAAATGTCACATAGCCATTTTTCAACCATAAAATACATACATGAAAATCCTCTGCTTAGTATACTAAAATTCCATTATCCATCAATTGGCCTGTTCACATAATTAAGCCTTTTTGGATCAATATTGCGGTTTACATTGAACAAAATGTAGAATAATGATCTATGCATGCGCTAATGTAATACTAAATACCTGCATAAGAGGTCATATTTAAGAGCCAATTAAGTCAATTAAAAAATGACAAATGTAAGCCTACTTTTATGAGGATTCAAACGTAGACACTAGAGTTGAAGAGAGACACATCCAAGTCCCGTTTATTGTACTTCATACAAGTAAAATGAGAAATTAGCTACACATCTTTCTTAATTACAATAATGTAAACATTTAATTAATGACTTCCTCTTGTGTAAATATGAATTTATTTCCCCTAAACTTGCTAATAGATATTCTGCACAGTATCAAGTGAGGGTCTTCAGGGAATCTGATCTAGGGACCTGCCCAAAAGGGACTGGCCCAGATGACCACAAACATATACACTGTGTACTATATCATGTTAGAGAATCGGACCCACTGAAAGGACACTTAAATGCCAAGTATACGGGTTTAGATTCATTTTGACACAGCACATCAGTTAATATTGTTGATTGGTTTTCTGCATACATTTATTGTTTTAAATATAGTAACACATTATTAGAATGACTTTTAAACCAACTAAATACAACTTTTCACTCCCATAATGTTGAGTTCTATCTGTTTAGCAAAACTTAACCCCATCTCTTTTTGTAAGTGTTGGGACTGTTTTTCTTCCAATTATTTGAGACTGCTTGTCTGTAAATTCTGATACATGGTTATCAGTATTAAAATGATGGCGACATATAAAAAACACACACACTTGATTGTTTAACTGAAGATGTCAGCGCGTTCATTCGTACGTATTGTGTGCAGAATGAAATCTTCACATATTTTTTATTGGAATACTCTTTATCACAAAGAGTGAATATCAGTCAAATATCTTCAGGTCAGTTAGTTTGTAATTGTAGTAATTGACATAATCATTATCATTAATTAATCATCATCATTAATCATGTTACAATGTTTTCGGAGTAACACAAAAATTACGCATAGCTCTTCAGCCTAAACCCCTTCGGTCTGTTGAATAAATGAAGTTTGACACCGACTTTGCCTAACCCACAGAGTCCATTTACTTTTAGTTTATTTATTTAACCAAGTCTAAATGGTTTGTTGATGAACAATAATAAATTCTTTCATTTTGCCAGTTCAAATTTTATATAGTGTGAATACTACTGTTGTATTATGACACAAACATTCTTAAATAAAAAGCTATGCTGTTGTCGAGTAAAAGAAGCCACTGAGACAGGGGACGTATTCAACAATAAAAAGTGAATACTAAATCACAATAAATTCATAATTTGAAACACAAGTATAATTTATGTTAATCTATTTTAAGATATTAACAGAGATAATTTTCTATCTATAAACAAATTAAATTGAATTAAGGATTAAGTCTTTCCATCGTCTGCCTGGACCATTGTATTTTGTTATTTAATTTTGATGCAGTCCTACTTTTATGCCTTTTTCTATTTAAAATCTGTCACCCTTTCCTAAGCGTAATGCAATTAGTTTAATCAGATTACATGTTGAATCAGATAAACATCACAGTCTCAGTTATATTACACAGATATATTGGCTTTTGGCAAGAAATAAATGTATACCTAATATATTTATAACTAAAGTAATGAATTTAGTATTTAGAAGTATCCCCTGCTCCACCCCGACTCCTGAGCAGGGCTGTTTCTCCAATGAACAGGGTAAAAGTGTGACTCTCCTCCTTGGTGTAGCGGAACACAAAAGAGGCCATAGGGACCACTGGTTGTTCTACATGTGTTTGTGCTGTTGGGATGAAGAGCCGGGAAAACCGTTGCTTGTGGTGATCGCCCGGAAGCTTGAGCTGCCTGAGCTATACCCACCTGTTCAAGCGCCCGTTTAAACTTTAATACCCCAGTCTCAGCTCGGAGTTGGATTTTTATCTTTGCCTTTTTCTTAATGTTTTATCTTTATCTATTTCAGGATTTTGACAAGAATATATAAGAAAAACCCACCATATTATTGTGAACAAAGTCATAAACACAGAGCAATTCCTATTGATCAGAAGTGGATGGGACTTGATCGCGTGAGATCATAGTACGTCCAATAATTATTAAAATTAAAAGCAAAATTGTTGTTGGGTAAAACAAAGCTGGGAATCTGCTGGTGACATAAAAAAAATGAAAAAGGGGGTGTATATAAATCACATTTGGGGCTCAGGTATGTGCATTTTTCAGTTTTTTCTGAATGGGAACGGACAGGAGAGGACACCGAAGGGCTAAAAGTAGGCTGGATGCAGTTGTGAGGCAGAATAAAAGCTTGGAGCGAATGAAACGGGGGGAAGACTAAGGAGGTATAGGCTAAAGGGAGGTGAGCTCACAGGTAAATACGGCTTACAGATTAACAGCATTGTTCTCAAAGCCATGCCCCGAAATTTCCAAACACACAATTCTCAACAAGTGGAAGCGACACAGAGCTTGGAAAATCTGTGCCGGATGAGATGGCAGTGAGTGGATAGAGTTCGATAAGTCTGAGGTGGAGAAACAGACTTGCATTAGCGATGATTTAAAAGGCTGACTACTGTAAGTTGAGGACATCTTGTTTATTGAGGGATTGATGGATGGGAAACCTCTATAGAAAATTAACAGGTTGATGAATGAGTTATTGACCTGTGGTGGACTGGCGTTGGCAGTCAAACAAACAAAAGATTGCTTATCTGAAAATGTTTTCTTTGATTTGATAAACTTTTCACTTGATTGAAAATATTCATGAGAAATGTTAGCGGTTATGAAAATGTGTTATTTGTCTATAAGGGGAGAGAGTTGGGGCAGGCAGCGACAATGAGAGAGGGCAAGCCAAGGAAGCAGAGCGCATCCAGTGTCTTACCAGAGCATGATAACAGCTGTACGAGTTGTTAGTCTCATTTCGCGGTACAGGGACTGGTTCCGACAGCTGCTCCGTCCCTCTCTGCGTGTGTTGTGATTGCTGATAAGGTGTGGCTGTGGACTCTTGACCAAGGACAGAGGACAAGTCCAAGTGTTGCATGTGGAAATTCACAATTGTTGGTGGATCTGGAAAACAAAAGGAAAGATAAAGTCAGTATTAAACATGAATTACATTTGTGGAGTAATTATGTTGCAAGTTCGTAGTTTGTTTTTAAGTTATTCACATCTCAGTAACACAAAAAATTCATCACGCTAATTTTCGGAGCAGCTCGGTGAGTGAGAAAAGATGATTGCAATCACACTGACTTAAAGGGAATAATATTTTTTGTGAGATGTGAATATTCTGTTAAATGTAGACACATTTTAATTACTTTTAAAACAATTTCTATAGATAACAGTGGACACAACAGAAAATTTTCTCGAGAGCCATTATTATTGTTGGGAAAACCATTTGTCACAATAAATCACAATCACACTGACTTAAAAGGAATAATATTTTTTGTGAGATGTGAATATTCTGTTAAATGTAGACACATTTTGAATTACTTTTAAAACAATTTCTATAGATAACAGTGGACACAACAGAAAATTTTCATGAGAGCCATTATTATTGTTGGGAAAACCATTTGTCACAATAAAAAATAGTCTTTGTTTTGTCCGTGTTTTTTTAGTAATTCAATTATATCATTATTATAATTAACAGATATTCTACTTAGACCTTATTTAATCCTACCTGTACCTTTGTACTTGATTATATTTTATTACATATTTTTTATTATATTGTTTACTTTTTTCCCTTGTATTTTTATAGGATGCTATTAGTACTTCTTGACTATCTTATTGAGTCAACGGTTCTTCTGATCCTAAGCATTTCATTGCATTGTTGACCTTTGTTTATTTGTCATATGCAGGATCAACACATCTTGAATCTTGAATCAGATAAATGTACAGACCTGAAGTGAGCGCTTTGTGAGCCGAGAATATCTCCCCTTTGCGCTGACACAAAGGGAGACAAAGTAATGGATCTTATTTACTTGTCTCTCCGAATATTGTTTTTGTCATTCCATTTATGAGTTCTAACTATTATTATAACTATTATGTGTTATTACCTATCATTTGACTTCATATAACTGACTTATTGATTTATATTGATGTCATAGTTGAAAATATATATAATATTACACAACAACAAAACAATATCATCAACACTTAGGCCTACACCAAGCTGAATTTCTCAAAGAGGCTCTGTGGGTATGGGGTTGTAAACAATGTTTTCTAATGAACACAACACAGACGACGAGACTGACAAAACAAACAGACGGCGGGATGGAGAGGGTGGAGTGGATGGTGGGGACGGACGGGGGGGCAGTGAAAGTATGCTCAACCAGACTCAGCAACAGCCACTCAAGTAGTGACGTGTTCCCGGTGCTTCCTGCAGCGCTTTAACCCGGGTCCTAGAGACAGTATTTGAGCTTTCTATTCGCTACTTGCGCTGTTGCTATGGGGCTGCGTGCACGTGGGGCCACGCGCGGAAAACACTTGTGTGCTGAGTTTGGGATTAGGGCAGGGGAAGTGTCGCGGACCGGAGCCGCGTCCAGACCACGCCATGATGAAACGTGGCTCTGTTTGTTGACACTGTTGTTGCTGGTAGACTACCGTAGCCCACCAGATGTTGTTTACATTGGGCGGCCAGGCACTATCAACTTAACTCTGAGTGACTGAAACCATTTGACCTCGTTGAACTTGGGAAGTCTGCTTGGAAACAATAACGACTGTTGATAGGCTACTATTAATACATGATGTGATATAATAAATGGGACGGACAACTGAATCAAAAACTACAACCAACTTGTCTATAGGAATTTGGACTTTTTCTACTATTAAAGTTACTCATGCTTATTTCTTGCCGTTTTCCTTTCTAGAGATTTTACAGTTTTTCTTGTTGAGTTGAGAAAAAAACGTGTTTTGCTGTATGATAAGCCGAGTGAATAAGATAAGATAAGACAAGATAAGTTAAGATAAAATAAGATAAGATAAGACTTTATTGATCTCACACAGGAGAAATTCACTTGCCACATTAGCTCCAGGCAGTTTAGTGCAAAGGAAAATTGGAACAAAAAAAAGTGCATACAGACAAGATAAGTAATAATAATAAAATAAGTAAATAAGAATAAATGCACCCACGGGGGGAAATGACTTAGTTTGCCTTCCAAAACACAATCTAGGTTACTACGTACACTGTTTTACACTTATTTATCTACTTATCTTGTTTGTATGCACATTTTTGTTCTAAATTCTTTGCACCAAACTGCCCTTGAGCAAATGTGGCAAGTGAATTTCTCCTGTGTGAGATCAATAAAGTCTTATCTTATCTTATCTTTATCAACAAATATTGACCACACTCACTATTTTAGGCTAAGTGGACCACTGTAACCCAAGTGATTTTTGTTTAAATTAGAAAATTATCTGTAAGGGTTCATGAGTTAGTTCGAGTTATCAGTTATTAGATGAAAACACGTGTCGAATGTTAGTAAGAGTTTCAGAGCAGACGGACAAATAAAATAGTAGACGCATGGAGCGGCTGCGCGCGCCTCAGACGCTCCTCCAGCCGGGCGTGTTTTGACGGAGCGCACCAGCCAGATGAATGGGGCTATGAATATGACACCATTGTCCGCGTGTGCTTTACTTAACCATTCATTAACTACGTCCCAGGCGAATTAAAGTCACACTTCCTCATTATTTCGATAAATGTGACGGTCGTGAGTTGCATATCGTATTCTGTAGCTTGCAAAAACAAACGGAATCCACGACCATATTGCGACAAAACGACGTAATTGGTTTAACTCATTGATTAATACAATTTGTGCAGTCAATTAAATAGCCACGAACGGACTTAAGGAATATTTTTTTTAACTGCTGCCAATATGTATTATTTATTTATTTTTTTATTTTTTTGATTAAAGTGTTTTGTTGCGTAAACAAACAATTCTTCGACATTAGATATCCTTGCATATGTGTATATTTTTAGATTTTTGTTAGAGCCAACACTGTTTAATAAAACATGTTCTGATTCTGCTGGTGTTATCCCCAGCTAGAAATTGGTTGCCAAGCATTGCATCATTCCTTTCATGTGACTCCCATACGCCCCAAATTCGTCCTGGCCGTCTTATGACTGCATCACAATTGCTCCTCGTACAAACTATACGGGCGAGGGAAGGAGTAACCAGCTGGCCCCTGCAAGTCCCACCCACTGCACGCTTCTGGGGATTCTATTGGTTGTCGTCAAGGAGAAGATCTAAAGTCCGCTTCTGTGATTGGACCTTTAAAACGTCATCCATCGACTGCGGGTTAGGCTGTTTACGCAGAGCCTTCCCCTGTCAAGTTCGGTTGGCTGCGCTCTCAATATAAACACCGCCGGGAGTTTCCGAAAAGCCACATTCAGCTGTCAAGACTGAACAATGGTTAACATGAGCTATCACCAATTTTTACTAAAACAACCACATTCGTGTTCAAGACAGTCGAGGAGACGAGCGAATAGAAGAAAAAGGGTAAGTGAGCTTGCCGTCGTTTTTTATTCAGTTTATGTGATTATCCAGAAAACTTATGGCATACTTCAAGAGCCTGCTGGACTTTAAAGGGGAAAACAATGTTGGCACTTTCTGGCAGAATTCCCAAATCTGTTTTTAGAATAACAGCTGTCTCGATCACTCTCCACTGAGTTGTTATGAGGCTATAGTTTGTTGTAAATGGAGCTGTCGGATCAGTCCACGGGAGCGCATGGACTAAGGGGAAAGTTTGGAAGGACCTACTCCACTTGCTGTTCTTAAAATTAATTACAGCTGTTTTGAATTCACAATTTCATTTTCAAAGTAACAACTGATGCTGTAATTGAGTTAAAAAAAAAAAAAAAAAGACAAATCATTTACTGAGCTAAATAGTAGACAGGACTAGAGAGCGACGTGCATTCACAAGTCATTTACGTGGTTGCTTTGCGGGTTGTTGTCATGTTTTTGACTTAAAAAAGCAAAATTGTGAGTGACAGAACTATTTGGAGTTCTCGGTGTTTTCCTTTCTGGACGCGCTTCCTTTTGTTTCGCCCATTCTTCTGCTGGACTTTGATTTCCATGACGTAATTGTGCTGGCGTACAGTGGACAAGACTCAAGCTTAACCTTATTTATTTATTTAAATTTCGTACGTCCTTTTAATTAAAATAAACAATTTATTTTAAAACCTCTAACTTTTACAGTTTCCTTAACACACACTCACAACCGACCAGTTTACAAGGAGTACTGTAAAGAAATGCAGACAGTGTGATATAGTGGGACTAAATTTCATTCTTGTCAGTTGAAAAATAGCGGCCCTGTTTTACGGTTTGGTTTACTTTAGGAACAAAGGAAAAAAAAAAACAATTGTTAACCAAAACTGAGCACAAGTGTCAGCTCTCGAGTATGTATGGACAGGATTTTGTCTCATCTTTGTGTCGGCCGCTTGTTTACCAGAGCCATGGTGTTTTTAAGAATGTGAGAAGCAGGGGGCGCCGTAGAGAACGCTTTGGTCTTTGTTTACAGGAATTAAGTAACAGTCTATTGTATTGTTCATTTTACTATTCTGTTTTAAACATTTATATTAACATTAAAATACAACATTATTTAAAACACAAAAAAAAAGTAGGTTTAATACGAGTCCTTTGTCTGGAGCAGGTGGCTGTATTTGTCCAAATCATCATTTTCATAATGGCATCTCAGCAGATTTCAGTTTTCTGAAAATGTGAGACTAATTAATTGTTTAATATTTCTATTTTTTCCAGAATTGTTGGCACAAGCTATCTCCAACCAATTGGCTAACTTGATCAAGAGTGACAAGGTAATTGCACTTCCCATCGTAGATTATGATTCATAGTTTAAAAATCATGTTCATTTGATGGTATTAATAAACATTTCAGGTATTACACATTAGATATGTTCATGTATACCTTTTTAACTAAAGTTAATGATTTTAAATTTCTGCATGCAGCTGATCATGTCATAATAGTCAAACTCATGAAACCGAATGAAAATTCTGACAGCATGACCAATTGTATAAAAACACTGACAGATAATTTACACAGAACTTTGTTTTTTTGGGGGTGTTTTTTACTTTTAATATAAATGTTGACTTGAGAGCTTTGAGTAAGAGACTTGATGATGAGACCCTTCTGCTGCTGCCTTTGGCTCACTTCCTCACGTGTCTATCCACAGTGTGAACTGTGTAGCCAGGATTCTCTGCTTTTTGAGTGACTGGCATCATGACTGCCGAGTGGCTACACCTGCCCCCGCCGTACCCCCCTGGTGTGGGGCCGCTGTGTGGTGCAGAGTTGGAGGCGTGGTATGAGGACCTGCAGGACATTCTGGGCTCTGACACAGGAGGGGCCAAACTGGCACGCGCACCCACCTGTACAGAGGTCAGTAGCCTTTACGTCCAGTCAGAGTACTTTATTTACTTTGTGTTTGGATCTACCAGTTTGTAACTTTTCATATTTGCCCTAGCTATAGATAATTTAAACCTGACTTATTCCTCACTTTTGGCAGATTTTGACAACTATTGACATTTCATTTTAATCTGTAGAAAGAGCCAGAATTTCTGGACGTCCTGGAGAGTTGTTCTCTGACATGGCTGTCAGACGGAAGTCAGACGTGGAGTGAAGGTGTCCAGAGGGCAACGGAGATCCAGGCTCTTCATCACACTTCTTCTTCCTCATCTTCGTCGTCCTCTTCGTGCATGAGTCCAGCTGTAGCAGAGGAGCGGAGGGGTGAGGGGGAGAGAGGTAGAAGTGGAGACAGCTCTACAGGGGGGGGCAGTGACCTGCTGCCTCCTGAGTTTTTTGCATTGCTGAGTGATGGAGGGCTGGTGGATCAAAGTGGAGAGGGCTATTACTACCACCACCATCAGACCACTCATGTCCATCCTGGGTCCCCTTCAGCTAGTGAGGAGGAGCTGCCCTGTGTTCCAGATTCACCCTCTTGTTCCTCCTCAGCCTCGCAGTCGCCATCACAAAACTGTTCTTCACCCTCCTCACCTGTGTCCTCTCCATCTGTGTATCAGTCCTCCCGCCTGGGGAAACGCAAGAGGAGCTGTAGCGAGAGGGCCAATGGTGCCTTGTCCCAGTTTGCATTGACCACACCAAGAACATCTTCATCTTACTCATCAGCCAAAAAGAGTCGCAAGGAGCGGGAGCAGGAGAACGAGAGGAAAGTCCAGGAGCTGACGGAGCAGAATGAGCGTTTGAAAGCAGAGATCGAGAGGCTTGGCGAGGAGGTACAGAGGACACGTCGAGCCCTAATTGAGAGACTAGTCAACACCAGGAAATGAAGCAGCAATATACACAGCTTAAATTAGAATTGGTGGGAAAAGGTTTGATATGAAAATAAGGTGAAAGTCCAATGTTGTATAAAAAGGAAACCAAAGATGTTTTTGGGATGCTGAATTTTGGACGAGGATGAAGAATGATGAAAGTCTAGGACAGGAGGGCAGTGAGAGAAAAGGCTGCAACAGCAATGCGGCAAATAAAGACACAGCATGTGTTAAGGAAAGGAAGAACACGTGGATACAAGTGCTACTTACTGAGTGTTTTGTGAATGTCAGGAGTAAGAATGCTTGTCATATGTCTGATTGAATGCAACTGTTGAAGAACAGTTTGTCATTTACTTAAGTTGGACATAGAACAAAAGGGAGTGTACTTCAGAGAAAACTATGTTATAAGCCTTTTCCCACCATTTTGCAACACATTACCCCTTCGATCTAAAGGGCTGCAAGCTGGCTATTAAGAGATTATCTGTCCCACTTTGCAGATTTTATATAGCTCAGGTAATCCTTAAAAGTGCCCAGAACAGTGCGAGTATGTAAGGATAACTTTTGGGAGAAATTGTACCTTTTCTTACTTTTTTAATCTATAGCTTTGTGTCGTGTCTTAGATAAAGCAGTAGAGACTTGCTAAACTTTCTAAGCTGACTTTTTCTATCAATATTGGATTTTTAAATAGATCACAATTGTGTAACTCAGCAATTATTTACTATTTTTATATAATGCTGTATCATATATGTACTGTAATGGCTTTAACTGTCATGTTCTGACATATATTCACTGGTATTTTCTTGTTGTAAATTGCAAAATGTAGAACATTGTGCATGGCGCGTATCATTTATGGCATAACATGTATTTCCCCATACTGATTATTTTGTAACCGCCTGTAATCTCAATTTTACAATAAAAGTAAAACAAAAGATCAGCTCTAATGTGTATTATTCATAGTTTGAGGGTGCATGATTATTCGGAAAAATATATGATTTAGCCAGAATTTATTAAGCGTATTTGTAGCCAAACTCAACATGTTTTCAGACGATATAAAAACAACTTTGAATGCACAACACAGCTCACAATGCTAATATTACATGCAAACCATTTGAGAAGAGTCTAAAATCAGTTTCTTTTGGTGGAGGGATTTGGAGAAATCCCTCTATTCTGTAGCTGTATTCATTTGACTCTTTGTATGTTTTCATTTCCCTGTCGGCCTATCCAGCATTTCATTAGTCCTTGGTGCCAGTAGCACATTGTCTTAGATCCTGTTACGGCTTTGCCTCAAGCTAATACCCTCATCTCTTAGTGTACAGCTTGTTACCATTCTCCTGTATGATACCTCAAATCACTCTTCCCTGACTAACCTCCACACTCCTCCTTTCTGTCTCATTTCTTCTTCTTCTGTGGTGCAGGTTCAGGGCTCTTTCCCTCAGCCACTGCCAGCTGTTTCTTCAGGTCCAACAATTTGGCCACCTCCGCAGTGATCACAGCCTTATCCGCTTTTTGAGTTTTTAACGCTCGCACCTTCTCCCCCTGTACAAGGAGAAAACATATTATTCAATAATAAAACATGGACTGACATTTTACATTTATTTAATGTTTAAAAATATTTATAAAAACATTTAGTTTTTTTAATTGAAATTCATACCTGCTCAACCACTGCCTGTGTGAGCAGCTTGGCTTTCTCAGGGTCCATTTCGCCCGCCACAATCGCCTCAGTGGCTGGAGCGGGTGCCACAGCAGGCTGAGGGCTGGCAGTACTTGGAGCTGTGGATTTGGGCTGACAAAAATAATACAAATTTTTCTGTAAATAGCAGCAAAATTTAATCTAAAATATAACTCCACTATATAGTGTAAACATGCAATTTTCTCTACATTCTCTTATTTACTTATTTTATTATTATTACTCATCTTGTCTGCATGCACTTTTTTGTTCGAACTTTCTTTTGCACTAAACTGCCTGGAGCTAATGTGGCAAGTGAATTTCTCCTGTGTGAGATCAATAGTCTTATCTTATCTTATCTTAATGGCATCACTCATAACAAATCAGGTAATTAATTTGAGAATCACAAATCATGCATAACACTGCAACACAAAAATGTAAAAATTTGAACATGTTATAGACTTTGTTAAGAGTATTCAACATTGGCAGAATGTCAGCGATGTGAAGTGCACAAATGCCACACAATACCTGTATCATTGATAGTTCATCTTCCTATAGACAGGTGGTTAAAAACAAGTTTAAAAATATTGTATGTATTTAACTAACTTATGATTTATCCGATTTACAAATAAAGTTAATGTCTGCACACCATTTCTAACAAGGAAAGACATTTCATTAAATACCTGCTGTCCACCAAATTTCTTCTTTAAAGTCTCAATATGTTCGGCCTCCAGTTTCTGGAACAACGGACTGACCTAGGGAATACAAACAAAATGCTAATGTAAATATCATAAAAAATTACATTCATGTTTGTTTGTCATTTCAGAATAAAATAAAACCTTTAAAAACACCTTTAGTATATCTTAAAAGAGAAAAGCAACTGCTGAACCAAAATTTCATCATCATCAGAATTTTTTTTATAACTTGCTATATCTGACAAAGATTAAGACTAAGTATGAACATTAACAGTATAACACCGCGTTCCGAGCTCTCAATCAGGAATCAGCACCATTGCTGTGCTGACCATTACAAGAAGGCCAAAAGGGACAAGTGGCCCAAGAGAAACCAATGACAGAGGCCTGGAAACAGCCTCTAGGCTATTAAGTCTGTGCATGTGTGTGCTTATACAAATCCAGTGTCTTGAGCAGGAAAACACTGACATACTGTTGCATCCTCATTGTATCACCCTTCGTCAACATGTTGGAGGTTCTACAGGTGTGGGCTGAACGTGCGGGGCCTGTCCGTGTACTCACTGTGCCAATGCGGTGGCCTGCGCTCAGGGCACACACAAAGGTGCCAGAGCCTTGCAACATGGAACTGATGCAGGATGGAGGGGCGTTGAGCTGATCCCGGATGGTTTGGCTGACAGTTGGCATGTATGGCAAAAGCATCACTGACAGCAAGCAGGAGACGTTGACAGACACACCGGTAACTGTGCCAGCACGTTGCCTTAAAAATAAAGACACAAACTTAAGGCCTCCCATCAAATATTTAATGAAACATACTTTGACGTATGTTAGTTTGACTTAAACAAAGGACTGCTATTAAACTAAATTAAATCATGTATTTATAGTGTCTTTAAACTCATACAGGGCTGCAAGATAACATTATTGCACTAGGAAATTAATATAAAGGGCAACGCTCAGATAAATATTACATTTGTATTCAAATGCTGCACCTAAAAAGAGATTTTTTATCAATTGTACCTGTCATTGTCTCCTCCCTTGATCTTCTTCCAAGGTTCATTTACTTGTATGTACTGGTTGCCATGCCGAGAGATATTCAATATGTGCTTGAGAGCATCACGAAGTCTGTAGGCAAAGTATATACCGTAAATTAGCAGAAAAGGAAATTTAAATAACTGTATGGTAAAATTTAACAAATGATGCATAGTAGTCATAAAGTACTATTATTTGCTAAGATACATACAAGGTTACATAGAGAAATTACTTACTTGACTTTGTCCATGAGCTGAATGTACTGTTGCAGCTCCCAGCCCACCACAGCGAGAAGTCTCTTATCCTCTGGCTGAAGGTCCATCACAGGAACACAGCCCTCAAAGAACTTTGTGGCAAACATGCCAGCTCTGGGTGATGAAAGAGAGAGAAGGGTGGGGGGAATATAAATAATCAAAAATACACTAAATAACATTGCAAGTGTAAATCAGGAAGACCTCAAGAGGTTTAAGTGAGGTGATTGCAGATCTAATGTTTGTGTAATACACACTGAACAACACTGCTGCAGTGGCTCTCCCACAGCTTTCATATCCCATCTAAATAATATCTGAAGCAAGTTTTGTGTGCAACAAAAAAGGCTGTTCATGGCATGCTCCATTTTTGTCATGTATGATGAAACATAGCACACTGTAGTTTATACATCCTGATGCCCCTGAGGAGGGGCTATCCAAACAGAATGCTTAGTACAGCATCAACTAAAAAACAGGCATCTTTATGCATACCAATTTTCCCTGACTATATGATTTTTTGTATTTGATCAGTAAAGTTGCCTGCTCCACATTTGACTAATTCCATTCCCAACTTCCACAAGTTGGCCTTCTGGTTTGAGAGACTGATAGACTGAAGGACTAGATCCAGGCAAGGACAATTTATTTTCTGAAGCTGAATATTTTCTACCTCTCCCACCTTAGGCCTTATGCAATCTATCAGATATTTTTGAGCCAATTAGGCATCAGCTGCCCGAGACCAATTGGTAAATCAAGGTACTCCAGTGGAATGCTACTGAGAAAAATGTTTGATGTAGGATTTATCCCCAATCTTTAAAAAATATTGTAGGCAATTTAATTGAGGCTAAATTACACCATCTCCAACAAATTTAACAAAACTAGGGTGAGACTTTCATAATAGTCTCTCCATCAAATAACTTGTTACATAATGAAGGCTCACGTTAAATATGACGCAGGCTGACTTTGTGAGTTTTACTCCTTAAAAGAAAAAATTATTTAAAAAAAATACAATCTCTGTGATAGCTGGCTTTTTTATCAGACTAAAATCAAATTCATCCTGATATTTTGTTTAGAACAAAACACTAAATACTAATACTAATATTATTGTGACAAACCTATTGATAAAGTTGCCCAGGTTGTTTAGCAGCTCAGAGTTGTTTTTCATAGCCATATCTGCCCAGGAGAAGGCCGAGTCCTGCCCCTCCGGACGCACATAGAGTAGGTAGAAGCGCCACACGTCAGACGGAATCCCTGTGTCTTTGGCCATATCCCCAAACACACCAACACCACGGCTTTTGGAGAACTTGGTGTCTTCATAGTTCAAATACTCTGCAAGCAAGTTTCGGTCTTTATTTATAGATCAGAAGCCACCATGTGAGTTTAGAAAGAAAAGGGTTACCTGTAGCCACAAGGTGACTGACTAAAGTGTAGTTGTCTTGGGCTCCCAGTAGGGAGCAGGGAAAGACAACGCTATGGAATGGAACGTTGTCTTTGGCCATGAAGTTGTACAACTCCACCTGGTGGCAAAGAAGCAACACTGCAACTTTAGGGTGACATCATATTAGATCATCATGAGATCATCCAGTTCAAAGAGGACTTATCAGCTCTTCCCCAACCCCACCTCTCTGCTGGTCATCTCACACACAGACACACACACAGACACACACACACACAGACACACACACAGACACACACACACACACACACACAGAGACACACACACACAGACGCACAAGCCCATACTCAGTCCAAAGCTTTAGACTGAGAGGAATGAGTCAGTGAGAATAAAATAATTCAAAACTCTAATAGGTCATGCCCCTCAAAAATTATGGAAGTTTTAATTTGTCATCTTTAGATGCCCAACCAATGATGGGGGCTGTAAGTTAGCCTGTGGTTAGAACCCTTGTTTACTTGGCATTGGTCACCTCCTGGGTGGCAGGTTTAATCCTACTCTCCCTGTAAAGTAAATAAATGGTCTGCGAATTAAGTGTTTTTTGATTAAAATGTTTAAAATGTTGTTACCTGTTGTGGATTTTTCCACCACTTCTCCCATTGGTCAGTATAATTGGCAGTAATTGACAGATACCCAATAGGTGCATCAAACCACACATAGAACACCTGTAAAGCAGTGAAAGATAACACTTTAGTGAGCGCAGAATGACATCTGCAAACAAAAAACAAAATCCTGTAATAAAATCTGTGTATGGGAGTTTTTTATTAGTTTAATTAGCTTCTGATAAATGCTAATGCTGGATGTGGATTCAATCTTGCACTGTGAAGATTTGCAATTTCCCAAATAACACCTGACAAAAATTGCAATAAAGTTTTCTTGATTTCAACATTATGCAGCCTTTGTACGTAGAACAAATATGTCATAGTTTTACCAAAATAAAACATGCAAACAGTTCTTTTTGAAACCTTTTCTTTAAAGTCAGGGTGTGGCACTGGTGTCCCCCACTGTAGGTCCCTGGTGATGCAGCGAGGTTTGAGTCCATCTCTTAACCAGGAGCGGGTGATTTGCTTTGCGTTTGCTGTCCAGTCTCCTGCACTGGTTGACTTATCTAGCCACTGTTCTAACTGCGTCTCCAACTAGATAGAAAAATATTGTTTAACCATTTTTTCAAACAGGGGAACTAGAATGTTTTATGTAATGTGTAATGTAAAATGTATGTAAAATGTCAATGAATAATACCTTTGGCAGGTTGAGGAATAGATGTTTGGAGGTTTGGATGACTGGAGTCTGCCTGCAGACCTTACACTGTGGTTCCTACAATTAGCAATCAATATAAAAGCAAAAGCATATAACCATACTGTATTAATAATTCAGTTTAAATGGACAAATATGGAGTATGGGTCAAAATTAGTGAGTGAGCTTACCTTGAGCTCCACAGCATTGATCAGTCGGCCACACTTATCACACTGGTCACCACGGGCTTCTGGGTAATTGCAGAAAGGACAGATGCCTTCAACAAAACGATCTGCCAAGAAGCGCTGACAGTTTTCACATCTGAGCTGCTCCACCGTGTCCTCCACCAAGAAATCATGTTTGTGAAGGCGCCAGAATATGTCCTGGGCTATTCTGAGGGGAAAAAAATGAAAGTTGAATATGTTTTCTTCAAGGCATTTTTTTCCTTTTAATGTATTTAAATTAATTCAGAAGTACACAGGTTTTCCCAAATTAATGGAAATCTTCCTGCTTACTCTGTCTGCTTTGATGTGGTGGTTCTTCCAAAAAAGTCAAAGTCGATCTGAAACCACTTGTAGATGCTGGCGTGAACATCATGGTACTTGTCACAGATCTGTTGGGGAGTCAGGCCCTCCTCTCGGGCTTTGTTCTCTGTAGCTGTCCCATACTCATCGGTACCACACACATACAACAGGTTCCAGCCTCGCAAACGGCCATATCTAAGTTTAAATACACACTGCCAAGTCATTTATACTGTAATAAACAATCAACAACCAGTCCCATTTTCTATTTCTATGCATGTTACAAACCTGGAAAATACATCTGCGCTGAGGACACAACCAATGATGTTGCCCAAATGGGGGACATTGTTAACATAAGGCAAGGCACTGGTCAAAAGGATGTTTCTTTTGCCCTCCTGAGGCAATCTGGAAAAATAGAGAAAAGAAATTAGAAAAATTTTAAATGGTCTTTGAAAATTAATTTGCCATTACAGTATTGATGTTGCAAATTGGAATATTTACTGTTTATATAACAGTATAGTTCTAACAAATTAGATGCAGTTTATTATTTGTTTCTTTAATATTTTATATTTTGTAGATCAGCATGATTCATAAGCAATAGTTATCACAGAATCACCATAAATATTAATAGCATGATCATAAGCATATTGGTATTAATTTACCAAATTGTGAGCTACCTCAATAAAGCAAACTATGACTATGACTATGACTACCTTATGAGATTCAGCTTTACAATGACCAAAAAAAAACATCAAAAACATTTTAGCATAATTGAAAGAAGACTTATTTCCTCACACTGGGTGTTTTCTTATGGTATCCTGAAAGGTGCTTAAACCTTTGCTGTAGCTGAGAGCAGCAGCCTCCATCTCTTCTTCTGAAACCAAGCGCTCCCCATCATCTCCCTGAACAAGTGTAATAACAACAAAACATATTTAGGACTACATGCAGACCTTTTTATACAGATTACACTATAATGAACATTTCACAAGGCTTATGTAGAAGACACTACAAGAACAAGGGAGTAACTTTCATATAACCTTCTACTTCAGTACGTAAGTGCACTTGTGCCGTGAGATAGATGTACTGATCACTCAGAAATGTTTGAATATATGAAATTACAAATTTGGTGGATGCTGTGTGGTACCTCAGCGCTGCTGCTGGTGCTTGGCTGCATGTCTCTGCTGTGACTGCTTGGAGGAGCTGGCTGCTTTTGCATGTAGCTCTTCATGCCCTGCAGGCCTTTTCCCTGGAGGACTTTTTGAGCTGACGACTGGCAAGCATTCATACCGTTCACATGGTTGAACCATTGTGTAACAGTCTTGTGCTCACCTTAAAATGCAAGCATAGCTTGATATTTAAAATGCATTTAATATTATAAACCATATTGTAACTTTTTAAAAACGGGTCACACCTGTTGGCACTGTTGAATCAGAAAGGAAAGGAAACAATGCACCCCACAAGACAATGTCTGCAGCTGATATAGACTCCTGAAAGAAATACAAAGCAATTATAATTCAATATCTGAACATACTATATACATATACTATACCAAACCAGTCCTTGAAATCACTTAAGCATTATACACCATGACCATGTCTTGCACATTTTAAGAAGTCACAAAGGTGGGTGGCTGGTTCAGAATCATCTGAAATTTTACTGTATCTTATACTAACTAGTATACTAGTGTATCTTATACTAACTAGTATACTAGTGTATCTTATACTAACAGTTAGTTAGCCATTATAACACTGTAATGATGTCAATGAATTTCTTGAGACTTTGATGTCAGAAGAGAACATATCTTCTTACTCCAGTTAAATATGTTGTCTTTCCTTTGCTCAAGTTCTGGTCCAGATAGTTTAAGGAGCCCTGGATGATCTTCAGCACCTCGGACCCTTTTCCCTGTACCACTGCCACATGAAGGGCCTGTACAAGTGCAGGCTGCAAAAAGAAAAAAAAAATACTTCAATCAGAGTGAAAGATGAAACAAAATATAGGATTAAATGGTAACTAGGGATCGAGTAATCTGACACTGGTATTAAGTCTGACTCATGAAAATTCACCAAAAATTGAATTGTGTGTAGCAAGTACTTTCACAGAGAGTAAAAAGCCCTAAACAATAGACTGACATCTATCACACTATAATGTCATGTTTCAATAAATGCTAGTATGCTTTAGTATTTAGCATCTTAAAATCTCTACTGAGTTACATTACATTACACTAGCTGAAACTGTAATCGGGCATGACAACGCAATTCTGAGGTCCTTTGTGTGATAAATGTGATTCATGAAGTGCCACAACTTGTTTAACCACACAGAGGAATATTTACCTGTAGATTTGTGGCTTCCCACTCAAGCCATTGATCACACAATGCACTAGACTCCTGTCCGCTTACTTCAAACATGTATCTAGAATTTCAAAAAGGGAATAGAAAAAGATGACAAAATTGCAATGTTCCAAATCATAATGGGTCCTCTAGAATTATTATACTGACCGGCAAATGGCATTTGGGCTGAACAGGTGCTGTCCACTGGGTAACAACAGGGCTGGCAGCACAGGACGACTAAGGAAGGGCACCACTTTATCTGTTGACAGAAGTTAAGGTTATATTTTAAAGTTCAGCTTAAAATATACTACAATAAGACAGAATGTATTTCATATGATGTTTAGGGCCTTCAATGTCATTAACTGAATTGACAGCTAGCAGTAATAAACTGTATATTATGAATAACAAGCTAAACAACAATAGAATGGGAGTCCACAAAGCATAGATTGTATAGTCTATGGCACAAAGTTGTGGAAAATGACCGTCTTTCTAGGTGCTTCTCAGCTGAGATGGACAACAGGTGTCCGCATGAATCTGAGACTGAATAGCTTCTTTGACAGACAGCTGTATATCAAGCCCCTTTACGTTACAAATCAGTTAATGCTAGTTTATAACACAAACACAGTTTCAAGACAACAGATATAGACGACAGTAGATAATATTTTGCCTGATTTGTTTAGTAAATGACCATTACTAAGTTATAGTAATCCTGTCTTACCCTCGTGGTTGACATACTGCACGTCACACTTAGCCCGTGTCACTTCTAACGCGGCTAACGCCTTCAAGCAGTGAGGATTTCCTTCACTTAAAAACAGCTTCATTTGACAGGTATTCCGCCTCTAGGTTTACTACTGTTTTGTTACTGATATTTTACTTTACAACACAAACGTCAGTACGAAGAACTTTGCCGGTTAGTGTGGTCCCCTACACACGCTGATGCAAGCCGTGTTGCTCCGGTTACAAATGGCGGATTGTAGTTTTAGTAAGAGCTTTACTCATGTTAATAATAGAACTTTAAACTACTTTACCCATAAACCCCTCTGTTGGAGGTTGGGCTCATATGCCGTCAGAGCACTCGTTTTGTTACTATTGAATGCCCGTTGTGGAAAGCGCCATTGATGACGGTGGGATGACGGATGTGTTGTGACAGTAAACAAGCGCACCCATCGCTTTGTCCTTTCATTAATCTGATTGGCTGAGAGTAAAATCATATTGGGCGACTACAGCCAATCATGTGCGACCAATGCTGTACAGTGAGAAACACTTTTTATCCGCTTAAAGAGCCAGGAGTGTGTGCGATGTTATGTGGTGAACAACTTCAAAAAGGACTGAGAGTGTGCTTGTCTGGAGTTCTTGTGCATGCATAAGTGTCTAGTAGATTTGTTATTTATATTTTTTATTTGTAATACGATCAAACCAAATAAGGCGCGCCTATGAGCTGTGGCTGACTCACAAAATACACACAGCTGTCATCTTCTTGCACGGTGAGTGATGCATCTTTTTTAGTACCTAATTTGCAATGATAGATGGCTATTGTTTTCTCTCTCCTTTTTATTGAGACTATGTTGTCATAAGCCTAATCTACAGTTCTCATGGAGCTACTAAATAATCTTTTATTTTTATTTTTATTTTTTTGTACTAGCCCTTTATTTTGTTTTCGTTAATCCCGCAGGGTTGCGTGCTTGTGATCATTATTCAATTAAAGTAGACAAAGAGCTTTGTGCTCATTATAGTGGTTTTTAGGCTACTTTTATTTTGTGGTTTATTTTTTATCCTGCATAAAGTAAGGCTACATCATGTTGAAAAACAATCATGTGCAGCAAAGTTTTGTATCATATAGTCCTATTAGCCCTATCAACATGTATGTGTGTGCACCACACTTTCTGTTTTAAATGTAGTCGACATGTTAATCTATTGACTCTTAAGCTGTCATGGAATGATTGTTATGTCCATGTGATGGTGAAGACAAATATCCACTATTTTGGACAATAAAGTTCAAATTAAAGTCCACATAATAGGCCTGTCTACTCTCAAAATGTGTCAGCCACTTGTGGCTACTTCTGCATTAAGTTTTCGTAGTCAACTGTAGACCTATACACTGAAAACACTGGGCCACTTACAACCATTTCCTGTGGAAGAACACCTACACAGCTCCGCTGTCTCTCACTTTTGAACTAATTTGCTCACACTTGCAAAATTTAGTCTTTTTGAATCATTTTTATCATAATTTTTATATGCTGTTGAACTTTTTTTTCTGTTTCATAACCTCCCTTAAGTCCAAGAAAAGCAGGAGATTTGTCCCCTTTTTTCCCCAGCCTGTGACGACAGGCCTGAAAGATTATTCTCCAGTTGTAACTTTCTTGATTAAAGTGCCCTGTAGCATGGGCAGTATTAGCAGGGGGGTTACATGTGAACTGTAATTACGAGTGTGCTCCATGGACAGCCTTAGTGTCAGGAGAAGATTTAGTCATGACGCATTTCACATTATGACATGTCACTAGTCAGATTACTCTGGAGCTGAGCTCTCACATTTTGGGGCTAACAGGAAACTAACCGTGTTTGTGTACTTTTGTGCATATAGGCCACTCTCAGATGTTGAGGGTTACCAGATATATATCGTTGTATATCGTATAATATTATTGTGCCTTTGTATAAATCAGCCAAAAGGGTGATTTAACTGTTGGATAAAATGCTGTAATAGAGTTTTTGCTTTAGTTCCTCTTCAGGCACAGTTCTTCTCACAGCTTACAGCAGCTTGATAATGCAAATTTTTATCTGATCAGAGACTTTTTTTTTGTTTAAACCTTAAGTGTGTATTTTAAACACATCAGAATGAAAAATAAATGAGAGAAAACAGCAATATAAACAGCTTCAATACCACTTCAAGAAGCAAGTTCATGTTTAGTCTTAACTAGGTTTAGCAGGTTTTACACATACGACCACATTAAGACATTTTATTGTTGACAGAGGACATTATATAGTAAACAATACAGTCTTTGAGATTTCCAAATGTTCACACAGCAACTTGCAACTTTGGTCCTATTGCTCTTAAGTGGCCCATATTACACTATTTTCTGATCTTTATTATAATGTTTCCTCATCAGAAACATACCTGGAGTTGCGTTTTGTTTCATTCACACATAATACACAAACCCTGTGTATATTGGGTGAGTTCTTCTCTCAAACTGAAAACAATCTGTTTCACCTTGTGATGTCATGTGGTAATACAGGAAGTGCTCCATTGTGTTTTCAAACTCCATACACTGTCACTAGAATCACTTGGATGATTTCAGCCCTGAATTGTCAATCTCTGCTAAACTAAAGGTTAAAGGTAGCTGTTAACTTGAAAACTACCCCTACATGACATCACAAGGTGGAACAGAGCATTTTAAGCTTTGGAGATGTAGAAAGACTAATAATAACGGATTATTCAAATGCGTGTGAATGAACCAAAACACAACTCTAGGTATGTTTTTGATGATGTGACAACATTATAACATTGCTTAAAGCCATGTTAAAGAGTCAGTTTTGGGTAATATAAGACCTTGTTTTCTCAGCATAGTTAATTGCACCGTCCAGTAAAGTTGTGTGTGTTTTATACATACACTTCCACTCACTGTTGGCTGGAGGAGTTGTACTGGACTCCTCTTCCGTGAGCCCTGACAATATTGTTCTATCTTCTGTGTCCCAGGGCTGAAAATGGCTCTTTGACTTGCCTGATAGCTTTTGACAGCTCGCTCTCATCCTGCTGGATCAATGGAGCTCAGTGCACTTCATTAGAAACATCAATGGAGCACACATTCCCACAGGCTGCACGAACACAATCAGTAATGGGCTACTACACATTTGTTGTTTTTCTTCTCCAGAACTTATCAATATTTCTGTTAATCTAACAAATTGCACTTTTATTGTCCTCATGCAAAATTGTGGGACAGCTCATTTTTTAATAGGAGCCAGCATGGATGTCTCAGAGGCCCATGTTCATTATATGTGCCCGTTACCCCCTCCTGCTGCTTTCAGATATCAGATACAGAATATTGATTTTGTGTTAGCCAAGCAATCTAATAAGACTATTTATTTGTTACTGATGGCTCAGACATATCGTAAGTTTTGAATTGTATATATTATTCGGCCTGTCACAATACCACATTTTGAAGCATGATATATTTTTGAAGAAAATATAGACGATAAATGATAATATTGAAATGAATTTATGCCACTGACACAAAAAGCCTGAAGCAGGATTACTCATCAGAAATATTCTAAACGTGTAATATGGTAAAAAACAAAAAAAACTAAAACAAAACTGAGCTACCTTAAAGAAACAGCAGAATGAAACACTTCAGTAGTGAGTTAGTATCTATAAGGAGTCATAAAAGTTATTTATTCAAGCCTCTACAGTTAAAATCTTATCACTGAACAGAAAAAGAACAAAAATGTCCCTAGTAATAAAGAAAAAAGTACCACAATAAATACTGACCACCAGACATATAGTTACATCCATCATATATTGAACAATAAGTTGAAACAGTAATTACCGTGACACACTTGCTTATTATAGTACAATTATGCATTTCTAGTTCTTGAATAATAGTTGCATAACATATTTGTTTTTGATTCATTATTGTTTTGAAAGTATACTTCTACTCCCAACACTGGTATCAGTTGATCAGGCAGATAATGACAAAATCCCTAATTTCCTGTGTTTGTCTTGGCCTCAGAAAACTAGACTGGACTAGGCAAAAGGATAAATTCAATTTGTCAACTGGACAAAAGTTTATTTGGTCGAATACGTTTTGCAGCTCATCCAAGCTGCTTGTTCAGTTCTGGTCTGGACTAGGTTAGGTTAGTTTATTTGTTATTTGTAATTAAAGAATCACATTGGAAAAACTGGTGCAAAAAGCTCAAAGTGCACAATAGACAATCATTACAGATGACATATGACACTGTGAAATAAACAAGCTACAAAGATTAAGTAGCTAAAATATTAAAGTGCTACACCAAAGCTCAAAGTGAAATGTTCAAATTTATAACAGCTTGTGGGATGAAACTGTCAGCATTGCAAAGAAGCCTTAGAAGACTTCTGCGTTATTAAGAAAATCCTTCATTCCATACTTCTTTGACTAAAACTTGTGCTCATTAATTGTAGTGCCTTTTCACCATCCGTTTCTTGCATTCATTTGCTTGAATTAATTCTTTTAGTGTAAAATCCCCCTTTAGCGATCTCTTTGCATTTGTGTCTCAGTGCTGGGCTGTCAAGTTGTAGTTTATATGTAAATGAAGCCTACTTGAATAGTTTGCTCTCTGAAGAAGTTTGCCATGTGTCGATGGAGGCTTGGCTCATTGTAAACATTGCGTCAGCGTTGGCTTGAAATGATGGCATCACACATATTCAATTTTGTTATGTGCAACAAAAAGAGAAAAACACAGTGGAGATGGGAAGCCACTGTGCTGTTGTCATGTTATTAGTACAAAGGGGACCAATGGCTGCTTTATTGGCTTCTCTGCTTTTCAATTGGCTCCTTGGCGATTTACACAGCTAATCAGTAGCGGGCTTCGAGCGAGACCCCAGCCCACCTGTTCAGTCACTATCCACACAGGCATGTATCACACAGCAGGCCTCTGTGCGTCTCTGTGGTCCCGTCATCAATAATGCATGGCTCTGAGGATGAAAGGCTGTTTTGGCTTCAGGCATGTGTCTCTTATGGAGCGAGAAAGACATCAGTGCAGCCACTTAGAAGTATGTATTCACAGACAAACGGGGCACTCCTTCATGCTTCAACACAATCATGTACACAAAGAAACATTGTTGTGTGGAAGGCTGAAGCATGAGTGAACGGTGAATTGTAACAGATGCTAAGTTATGGCTTCAATTTGGCTATAGCAGGGCTGGATAATTAGTGAACCCATTGATTGAATAAATTGTAATATGTGCATTTTTTCCTCTGGATTTAACTTTTTACCTTATTAATAAAGTAAAATAAAATGTTATAATATCACTTAGGGATTTTTTCATGGACAATGGCAATACCTCTTATTTAGAATACAGAGAAACCGATGGCCGATAAGCTTTCCCAATATTATTTTCCCTAAATTATCTAATTAAAATTTACTACAAGGTACCCCAAGCCCTTTTTGACAACAAACCTATAAGAGAGCTGTGTAGTCACTTTTTGTGCAGCTATTTATAAATGTTAAAAGAAAACTTTGTGTGTATTTCTTGGCAGCAGATTGACCAAAACAAAATATTAGCTTCAGGAGATTTAAGGCCAGTATCCAATACGCTTAAAAGTCCGACTATCGGCCCAATATATTTGTCTATCTCTAACATCACTATAGGATGTCATAATAAATTATCGTTGAGTAATTTATGTGCACCAAGGCATGTTTTATCGCTTTGAGCATAGTAGTACTCAACTAGTGATAATAATATTGTGTGTGAAATATTAGACATATTTAGGGTTGTGTACCGCAAAAACATTTATCACAAATGAAATAAAAGAACTATTTTTCCCCGTAATTCTTATATGTTATTCTAGATTGTGGTTAACACAGGAAAATGTACAAAAAGTACAGCTCAGGTAAGATAAGACAACGTGTATTCTTTTAACAATGGCGACATTTCAGATAAGTACTCGTGTCCCCAAAGTATAACTCTCTTAAATCATTTGTTCATAGCCTATTCACGTCCTTTTTATCTCTATCTCTATGTGCGCTTTTCTCAATCCATCCACCCCAGATGTGTTTGACACTCAAGTTTCTACTCGGCCTGAGGTGAAGTCTTAAAACAGTCTTTGGTTTGGGGCTGATTTGAGGAAAAACTTCAAGGCATTTCTGTACCCGTTCAAAGATGTAGTTCTGCGGTATAATCCCTTTTACCCATAATGTATGATGTAGAGTCTATGATGCAACTTTCCACCTCACACAGCCTGCCTGACTAACAGATGAGAGAGACGCCAGCGCAGGATCAGCTGAGGAGGCAGAGGGCCTACAATGCTAACTTCTGACTTTCAATTAATCCAAAGCTCTACAATACAACTTAAGATCACAACGATGCACATACAATAAAGGTATATACACAGAGGTGGGAGATATCATATAATGCAAAAAAAAAAGGATAATATGATTGTAATAGTTGTTACGGAGTTATGTCATGATAATTACTTTATCTTTCAATATATGAAAGCTGGAACAAAATATTTTGGGGCTCAATATTTACCATCTGTACAATTTATTTGCAAAAATGTGGAGATTTGTAATAAAAATATGTATGAGCTCTACAAAGTTGAATATGTGACTTCTAATTATTGGTTTATTCTGTTATACATGTTGCAGCTCAGGCCCTTTATTGATATTTAAAAATGGTTTACTGCGATTATACTTGCGTATTATTATTGAGTCAGTTGGATAAAGTATTAGTAGTTTCAGTATTAATGTTTATTGTGCTCTCTCTCTGCAGCAATATACCATGTGTCAAAATTTGTTATCATGACAGACCTAGTTATGAAAAAATGTGTACAATTTTTCCGATAATAGTAATACAGTATATAGTTACCTCACAAACTTTGCAACACAGTTCTCGAAAGCTTTTTGCACTAATGTGGATTGCATTGTTCTTTTTTATCTTTCAGTGCAGCCTCTCTACACAGCAAAACTCTGAGGTATAAATATAGACCTCAACACTAGGCCATAGACTAACACTTTAAAACCACTAATTGAGCAAAAACAAACAGAAACTTGCGTTGCATGACAGCACAGGGGTTATTTAAACAGAACGCACATCTCATGACGTGCTTTAATATTAATAACCAATATGCTTTATTCTATATATATATAAATGTAAGCCTTGCCCCACTCTTGGGTTTCTATGCAGATATAGTGAAAGCTTTGAGAATGTGTGAGTGCGTGTTTGCTGTAGTTGTGCCTTTGATGTTCACTCTTCATTCAGTCTTTTAGCCACTGCTCCACGTCTGCTTTCCCTTTGAAGACCATGTAGAGATGATTATTAAAGGAGTCTGCTTCAAATGTATGGCTGGATATGGATATGGGTGGAACTGACATCAGCTGCAGCCTCTCCCAGCATTTGAGCGTTCATAGTGTTTGGCAGTGAGTTGATCCAGGAAATAAAATGAGCCGCTTCACAGGTAAACGCTGGTGGCTTGTTTACTCTTAGTCTTAGTGTTTTGCATTCATTCAGCGTCATCCCTTTTATTAAAACGCCTTGGGCTTTTTCTCAAACACGTCATTTTAAAGTTCATCACTCCAATGAGGAAAACTTATAATTTGAATTTTTAAAGGCTGTACTGCATCATAAAACTTTGCCTCACAGAAATGTATACCAAGATTTACTTGGATTTGCTTAATACTTTCAATGATATGATGCCATATTTTTACTGAACCTTTGTACACTGTGATCTAATTTTATACATGGGGTAAAGATTGAAATGTGTGTTACTATGAGGAAGAAAAGAATATACAGAACCAAAACAAAATATTGGCTTTAGGAGATTTCAAAGATATTGGCTTTAGGAGAAGATCAAAGATCAAAGTCAGCTTTATTGTCAATTCTGCCATATGTGTTCAACATACAGTGAATCGAAATTTCGTTTCTCTCTGGCCAGGTAGTGCAAAAAGACAAGACAGTGTACAAAATACAATATAAAGACAAAGCACAACAAAAACTATCTAAGACAGAGATCTAAAGTTAAACTAAAGTCTAAGATCTAAAATCTTAAAGCAGTGCAACATAATAAATAAATACCTATATACAGATGTCCAAAAGGGTGCAGTGTGCATCAAAGTGTGCAATTGAAGATACAGCAGTGAAATGGTAATGTGCAATAGAATGTGCATTGAAGTTAAGATAAAAATAAATGTGCAACAGTAGTAATTCTAGTGCAATAACAGGAGTAAACAACAGTAGTAAAAATTCCAGTAGTAATGTGCAATAACAGTAGTAAACAACAGTACAACAGTAGTAAAATTCCAGTAGTAAATGTAAATGTGCAACAGTGCAACAGTAGTCCTTAGCAGCAGTTTTTTTTTAAAGTGTCTAGAGTGATATGTCTTTTTATGGAATACAGGTTATGCCAATGTGGGGGGTGGGAGACGGGTAAGGTGAGAGTTCAGGTGAGAGTTCAGCCTCCTGACAGCCTGGTGGATGAAGCTGTTTGACAGTCTGGTGGAGTGGGCCCGGAGACTCCGGTACCTTCTCCCCGAGGGCAGGAGGCTGAACAGGCTGTGTGAGGGGTGGCTCAGGTCACCCACAATGCTCGACGCTCTGCGGGTGAGCCGGGTGTTAAAAATGTCTAGGAGGGAGGGGAGAGAGACACCAGCGATCCTCCCAGCTGCATTCACTATGCGCTGCAGGGCTTTCCTGTTCTGTTCAGTGCAGCTCCTGTACCACACAGTGATGCAGCTGGTCAGGACGCTCTCAATGGTGCCTCGGTAGAAGGTGGTCATGATGGGTGGGGGGGCTCCAGCTCTCCTCAGTTTGCGGAGGAAATAGAGGCGCTTCTGAGCCCTCTTTGCCAGTGATGTAGTATTCACTGTCCAGGAGAGGTCCTCACTGATGTGCACCCCCAGGAATTTGGTGCTGCTCCCCCTCTCTACAGCAGCACCATTGATGGACAGTGGGGGGTGCTGGGTGGGACCTCTCCGGAAGTCAATAACAATCTCCTTGGTCTTTTCAACATTCAGAAGGAGATTGTTATTGCTGCACCCCTGGGTCAGAAGGCTCACCTCACTCCTGTAGTTTGTCTCATCGTTATTAGAGATGAGACCCACCACAGTCGTATCGTCCGCAAACTTCACTATGTGATTGGTGCTGAACGCTGGTGAGCAGTCGTGGGTCAGCAGAGTGAAGAGCATCGGACTGAGCACACAGGCCTGGGGGGCTCCTGTGCTCAGTCTAATGCAGCTTGAGGTGTTTCTGCTGACCCGGACTGCTTGTGGTCTCTCACTGAGGAAGTCCAGCAGCCAATTACACAGTGAGGTCTGAAGCCCCAGGGGGTCCAGTTTGGTGATGAGCTGCTGTGGGATTATGGTGTTGAATGCTGAACTGAAATCTATGAACAGCATTCTCACATATGAGTCCTTATTGTCCAGGTGGGTGAGGGCTGGGTGAAGAGCAGAGCAGATTGCATCCTTGGTAGAGCGGTTGGCCCGGTAGGCAAACTGGAATGGGTCTAGGGTGGAGGGGAGGATGGATTTAAGGTGTGCCATGACTAGCCGTTCAAAGCACTTCATGATGATGGGGGTCAGTGCAACAGGGCGATAGTCATTCTTCTTCTTCTTCTTCTTCTTCTTCTTCTTCTTCTTCTTCTTCTTCTTCTTCTTCTTCTTCTTCTTCTTCTTCTTATTATTATTATTATTATTATTATTATTATTATTATTATTATTATTATTATTATTTTTAAGGGGGCCAAGCACCCAGCCCCAACCGTCTAGTGGCACCAGCAGGTCAAAGTTGCAGAAATTTGTGAATTGCCTAGCAACGCACCTAGCAACCTTTGATCTGTCTTTGATGTGTCTGTTCTGACAGGGTTAGACCCTGACCCTGTCAGACCCTGTCAGACTCTGTTAGATCCTGTCAGACCTTGTGAGACCCTGTCAAACGGTGCTTGGCCCCCACATTGCTGCTTGCAGCTATATTTATTATTATTATCGTAAATACAGGTACAAAAAGTACAGCTCAGGTAAAATAAGGTAAGATGTATGTATTCTTTCAACAATGGGGACATTTCAGATAAGTACTCATGCCCCCAAAAAGTAAACGTACCGAGTCCTAAAAGCAGAATAGAATACAGAGAAACCGATGGCCAATAAGTACCGCTGTGATTTTTGGGTCATTATGTTTGGCCGATTTTCATAAATTTCCCCAGATGATCTAATTTGAATTTTGCAAGAGAACAGTGCAGTTACAGTTTTGCAGTAACCTCTTTGGACTAAAGTGTTAAATAAATCTTTATGCATATATTCTTTATGCATATTTTGGAAGCTGGTTTGGGCTAACAAAATATTTGCCTGTGCTGGAGATTTAAGGCGAGTAGCCAATACTCCTGACATTTCAACCACCCGTGGTTCTTGTTGTGTCAAGATCCAAGCCTCCCACATTGTTTGAATGTGGTGTGTGAGTGTTGGTGGTGGTTAAGTGTTGGTGGTGGTTATAAACACCGCTTCTTCGTCAGTCTACCCCAGGTCAAATGTGTGAGAACTTTCTTTAGCTGAATATAAAAATGCTGCCAAAAATGTGAATGAATTAAACAGGAAAATTTGTTATTATCTTATCTGAATCTTGTCAGTTCTTTTTTCATGGTAGATTACTACTAGATTGTATGCTTTTAATGTTGTGAGTGTGGAGTGACTGCACTGTCTATTGTCTGTTGTCTTTTGTTGCTGTGTTTTTATGCCTGTTGCTTGTCCAACTAGAATTTCTCAATAAAGGACAGAATAAAGGCTAATCTAGTCTATTGCATTTCTTTCAAATTCTACACAGACAGACACAGTGATCACAATATCTTCTTAGGGATGCACCGATGTCTGCTAATGTCTAATACTGGTATCAGACATTAGCACAGAAAAAGTAGCTGGATCGTCTATTGGCTTATACAGTTTGGACATCTAAATCAATGTAATAAGACTAGTTACTGGTCGTAGTTGGACCAGAAAGCCTTATAATATTTTTTTGTTTATACATAGTTGTTGTGTAGTTACAATAGCGATAAATAACAGCTACAGAACACATATTGGTCAGTTCTGTCCTATTTGATATTTTTTTATTTTAGGAAATAAATGTTTTTTTCTCTATCTGCACTGTTATTGGTTAAAGCTATAGTTTTGGTATCAGTACTGAAAAAGCTGGATTATAAATATGATTTATAACTACTGTAATTCACCATTACTGCGCATATTTTCTAAAACAATATAATAATACATAATATGTATAATATGTTGATTTCATTGTCCAGACACTGCATTGGATGAGGTGGTGAGGCTCAAATGTCCACTGGTCTTGTTGACTGGGCAGATCTGTGGGGAGATCAATCGCTCGATCAATGATTACAGCTGCAAAACTCTTTCATTTTGGTTCAAACCCTGGACATGGCTTCTCTTTGCCTTTCCAAACAACATGTCCCTCTTTCAAAGTTCACATATAGTTTATTTGCATGAACACTTGATAGCCAGCGGATGCACTTTCTCTTAGCTGAAGTACTCCCGTTGTTTTCGATTCCACTGCTTCCACCGTTTTCACCAAGGGTTCATTGAGTAAAAGGTAGGTCTCTTGGGTGAGATTAACCGTATGTGTTTGGGAGATTGTAGGCATTTTGATGTTAGCTAGTCTGAGGTTCTTTTGATAATCTTAAAGACAGCCATGACATCCTCTTTTACTACATTTGAATACATATTTTTTTTCATCTTTTTAGGCATGGACATAACTGGAAGATTGTGACCGCCCTTACGTGAAAGCCTTTTTCAGTCACGACTATGGTGAGTGACTCTGCTATCTCTATATTTGGCTTATACACAAATAGACTCCATTTATTTAGAGTGGTCGTATGGGAGACAGTTATAAAATCCATTTAAAACTATATATAGGAATGTCCCAAGTCATGTTTCGATTTTGTCAGCCATTCAGCCTTAGTTCTTTGCTTTTTGGCAAGACTATCTTTCCCTGTTAATGCCATATGGCCTTCTCTGTGGTAACGAGTGTCGACTATGGCCATCTGACCTAATAATTATAAACAGGACATGACACTTTTGCCATATCAGCTCATATAATCTATTTTGGCTTTATTATTAATAAGAAAATCTATAATTGTATGTAACTGTAGTGGCATAGATATAAGATAGATACAGTCCTACATTACGCAATACTGTATTGACTCTTGTGAGCTTTAAGTCATGTTATAATGTTATTACCTCCTCAAAAACATACCTGGAGTTGTGTTTTGTTTCATTCACACATGTTGGTTAGTTTAGTTAGTTAGTTTTCAAGAAATTTTTGTTGAAAAGGGTCGGCTAATTTCAACCCTTTTCAACAAAAAGGGTTGAAATTAGCCAAATGATTCTAGTGAAGGTGTATGGCATTTAAAAACATAAAGGAGCATTTCCTGTATTACCACATGACATCAGAAGGTGGAACAGAGTGTTTCTGTTTGAAAGAAGAACAAAATATTCAGGGTTTGTGTGTTAAACATGTGTGAATGAAACAAAACACAACAAAACAAACGTTTGTGTATGTTTTTGATGAGGAAACAACATTATAACATAGATCAGAAATCAGACTATGGATCAGACTACTGAATGAGGCTAACTTAGTTGGAACTATTTGCAATGACAGTCATTACCAAGCACATTACTATTGCATTCTTTTTTATAGAAGGCATTTTAGGTTTTTTATTAAAGCAGTGTTGACTTTTCTTGAACAGGTGTAAAGCTGAAAAGGATATGAGCCAATGTGTGGTTATGCTTTTGATGTGTCTATGTAGTTTCCTGTTTGCTTTCCTAACTGCCATTTCAAATGCAATGTCGAATCATCAAACACATATAACCTTTTAAATTTCAACAATTAGTATTTTGTGATAAAATTGCTCATTATATTAAATTAGTTTGGTTTAGTTTAGAAAACTTTACTTATCCCTGAAGGGCAATTCTGTTTGCACTCACAAATCGCAGCATTAAAGACCACACACACACACACAACAGTTCACGCAGGTCAGGTGCACATACAGTATGGGCATGAGGCATAAATTACAAAGGCTAGGTACAAAACAGAACAGCAACA
Source organism: Paratrypauchen microcephalus (assembly GCA_036785185.1). Taxonomy (NCBI): domain Eukaryota; kingdom Metazoa; phylum Chordata; class Actinopteri; order Gobiiformes; family Gobiidae; genus Paratrypauchen; species Paratrypauchen microcephalus. The sequence continues at coordinate 9,209,388 of JAVJIX010000005.1, forward strand.
TTAAAAACAATATAAAAGATAAAAAGACACTTGGCAATGCTTATTACGCCTCTGTGTTTAGGAGTCGAATGGCAAAGGGAATAAAGTAAGAAACAAATCTAGACTACAGGGTCACGCACTCAGGAGCGCCCTGTTTGTTTACTATAATTCCACTTTTGCCACACTTTTATGCTTCAACTGCTGCTACATTCAAGTGTCAGTGGCTCAACTGCTGCTACATTCAAGTGTCAGTGGCTAAGTTGTGTGTGATGCTTGCACTGATCATTTTTTAGATACAGGTAGAAATCACTGCATTAGTATTATAAAATGCAGTGATCAATGATATTGTCTTGAGATATTTTCAGAGGGTATATATCATTTGTAAATTTTTTTATCATGTGGTGCTTGGAGAGAAGTTTCTTACAACCACCAAGTATGAACCAGGAATGAATGAATAAAATCATGAAGCAACTTTAAGTATCTATAAAAGCGACATATAAGATTAACTTCATGTATTTTTTTCTATGTTTTATGCTCTGTGTTTGTCTAAGGGTTTTCTGTGTTCTCTGTGGCAAACAAGCAAATAGAATATTGCATATTATGTGCTACAATTCTGGCAATATTCTACCTCTTGATGACAAAAACATGCTTCAAAAATAAATATTCAGTGTTCATTGCACATTAAAACACTCTTTACCTTTTGCCTCATCAATGCAGTCCATGTTGATACTGCATCTTTGTCCCACATGCAGATAGACAGCACCCTCTGCCCATATGCCAGTTTACAATGGGGCTTTACTGTAATACTCTGTGTGGTGGGGGTCACTGCTCTATGCTTTAATAACAGCAGGATTACCTGAGGTCGACGCCGCTAACCCTGCTTTCTCCTCTGGCGCTTTCAACCACACAACTCCCACTCAGTGTCTCCTGCTGTCTCTACTTTCCCAGATATTTCTAAGCATCTCCTTGAGAAGTCTCAAAATCCCAGGTTTTAGGACTTGTCTGCTTCCTCCTTTCTTCTTCATCCATGGGCATTTGAATCCTCCTTCTATTGACATGCATCTCTGTATTGATCTGCACTTGTTTGCAATGAGATGGGCCGTGACAGGGACTGAAGGCTCTGCTGCTATCTGCTCAGTGTAGTTTTATATATATAAATTATATATATAGGGGTATATGGGTAAGTTTAGTTTTGTCATGTAATCTGCTGGCTCAGGTAGGGAGATAGAAGCAATTTTGGGTACACAGCACTTCTTCTCGCTGCCAAACACATGAGGTATTTACACAGAGTGGTCACAGAGTGGCCAGTTTCAAAGAATATCTTGCAAGCATTACTAATATTCTAAAGAAGTGACTTTATTGATCTCACACTGGAGAAATTCTTCTCTGCATTTTAACCCATCCTATATATATATATATATATATATTAGGAGCAGTGGGCAGCACACATTAGGGCGCCCGGGGGCCATCTCCATGATCTTCTTGCTTCGGCTTGGTCAGGACCTAAGCAGGAGGTACCTATGCTGTATGTTATTGGAAAACTAGGGCAAATGTAATAAATGTTGAATGACCCCACCACCAAAAATGTTTGGTAGGAATGGGACGAGATTTGAGCGTCATAAGAGCAAGACCATATGAGATTTTGACATAATTTATAAATAATACATTTTGCAGTTCGGGTTGTAATTTTGGCCACACATTTTTTGATTTATTTGTTGTCAAAACATAACTCACCAGCATTAGCCCTTCTTTTTGTCCTAGTCAAATGTAAATATACACAGCTCTGGAAAAAGATAAGAGACCACTGCAAAATTATCAGTTTTTTCAGATTTTACTACTTATAGGTATGTGTTTGGGCAAAAGGAACATTTTTGTTTGAGTCTATAAACTACTGACCACATTTCCCCCAAATTCCAAATAAAAATATTATCGTTTAAAGCATTTATTTGCAGAAAATGACAAATGGTTCAAATAACAAAAAAACAAACAAACATGTTTTCAGACCTCAAACAATGCAAAAAACAAGATCAAATTGATTTTAAAACAACATAATACTAATGTTTACACTTACACAGAGTTCAGAAATCAATATTTGGTGCAATAACCCTTATTTTTAATCACATCTTTCATGCGTCTTGGCATGCTCTCCACAAGTCTTTCACATTGTTATTGGGTGACTTTATTCCACTCCTGGTGCAAGAAGTAAAGTAGCTCAGCGTTGTGTTTGTGTTGGAATTCAACAGATGCTGGAATGGCTGTAATACATGTAGAGATGCTGATTTCAGAAAAAATGCAGTGGTCTCTTATTTTTTTCCAGAGATGTAGAACAAAAAATCCCACAAGATTATTTTCCTTTTATGTGCTCTATTTATTAATCGATCAAACAAACTTAGCAATAGTCTGACAGTTTTCCAAACAATTTAAGGATGGGACAAGATCTCGTGTCACAAGAAGATAAAACTGGTGTCTTTGTCTCATCTCTCATCTGGGCCCTGTGTCCTGACAGCTCCTCTGATGGTGCTTGCTCAACCGGTTCATCTGTACTCAGCTTAATGTACTTAATGTCCATTAGTCGTGTGTGCAAGTGAAATTGTGCGAGAGTGGGAGGTGTGTACATGTGACTGTGTAGACTGCGGGTCGGTTGGCAGTGGGTGGGTGTGACGGGAATTATTTTATTGTCTTTGTAAAGCTATTTATGTTGCATGCTCTGTATAAAGAGTGTTTTATAAATAGTCAGACTATTGCTAAAACCTTACAGTATATTGCAGTAATATGAGAGTATTCATTGTACCAACCTTATTTATTCTTTGTCTTACAGAGCATGGATCAGACCTGTCTCCTGCCCCCTGTGCCTTGTGTGATCACATCCAAATCCCAAAGTGTTTGATGAATTTGAGCCAACAGGGCAGCCATGTTGTCCAGTTCGTGGCGGCGTTCTGTGGGATCTCAGCAGTCCGGCCCAGTCATCGCGGGCAACACCAGGGGCCTGAGCGTGTGTGGGGTCACCAGCGGGACAGTGGTGCTCGAGGCCCAGTACGACTATAACTACCGCGCAGCAGACGGCCGACAGGTGTCCATCAGGGAGGGGGAACGCTTCATTCTCCTCAAGAAGACTAATGCTGACTGGTGGCAGGTGAGGGATGGCAGCCATTATGAAATGTGTGGTGTGTTTAATTTAGCAAAGAAATCATAACTTGTTCTCCATATAATTTATGCAAACAATTGGACTATTAAATCATTGAATAAAATTATAGACAGTCAGTTATAATTGTTACAGGATAGGAATTTTATTTAGTTATTACACACTATTATTACACGCATTATTACACACTATTCTAATCTGTTGGTCACTCGATTAGGTTGGGCAGCTTTACAGAAAAGTAAACCATGTAAAAGCAGCAATTACAACATTTTAGGGACATAACTTTTTTTGCAGTTAGGTGTGCAGAATGGTGGAAAGAACGTAATTAACAAATTGCATAAAAACTGCTAACCCTGTAGTTTCTGAAATGTGATTCTTGTATTAGTTTGTCAGGTGTAGTTCAGTCTTTTTATCAATTCTTCTGGAAGTAAATTGTAAAATGTGAACTGTAAACATTATCGTTAAAAAATAAATCGCAAAATCAAATCTAAAAATCACTAACATATTTAATAATAATAATAATAATAATAATACATTTTGTTTATAAAGTGCTTTTCAAGACACTCAAAGACGCTGTACAGAAGGTAAAATCAGTAATAAAACAAGTAATAAAACAATAAACAATCAGACAAACATTAAACATTAAGAAACATTAAAAGCAGTTCTAAAAAGGTGAGTCTTGAGCAGTTTTTTGAAGGTGGGGAGGTCAGACCAGTCACGGATAGGTTGTGGGAGTGAGTTCCAGAGGGTGGGGGCAGCAATGGAGAAAACTCTGTCACCCCAGGTTCGGAGCTTGGTCCTGTAGGGGAGGGACAGGAGGTTGGCGTCGGAGGAATGGAGGGAGCGGGATGGGGTGTGGCGGTGCAGGAGGTCAGAGAGGTATGATGGGGCCAGGTTATGGAGGGCTTTGTGGGTCATGAGGAGGACTTTGAATTGGATACACTGAGGGATGGGGAGCCAGTGAAGGTTTTGAAGGACAGGAGTGATGTGGTCTCCGGAGCGGGTGTGGGTGAGGAGGCGGTCAGCATAGTTTTGGATGTATTGAAGTTTGTTGAGAGTTTTGGAGGGTAGACCATAGAGAAGGCTATTGCAGTAGTCGATTCGTGAGGTGATGAATGCATGAATGAGGGTTTCAGCAGCAGAGAAAGAAAGGGATGGGCAGAGTCGTACAATGTTTTTGAGATGAAAGAAAGCAGTCCGGGTTATGTAGTTTATGTGTGGTGTCAAAAAGACATATTGATCAGCCCAAGTGCAAATCATGTATACTCCTAGAATTAGATTTTTTTTTTATTTTATTATTTTCTTTATTTCATTATATGCCGGATGCGTCCCCAATGAAATGAGCTGCTTAATTATCGAGCAGTGGCTCTCTCCACTTGTGTGTATTTTTTAGTTTAACATAGTCATCTGAAAATATGTTTGTTTGTTGACAGGTGCGGCGGATTGGTGCGGCCAGTAAGACAAAGCCTTTGTACGTCCCTGCCACCTATGTGACAGAGGTGCCTATTCAGCCCATGCCCTCGTCCCAGCGCCTGGTCACGTCAACTTCACTCAACTCCAACTTCCGGACACTACCACGAGTCGCTCTCACGCCAAGCCCCACTCATTCAGTATACAGCGAAAGGAAAGGTACGGAACAAGATCTGACCAACTTCTCTAACAAATTTGCGTCAAAATGGGATAAAAGATCTAAGTTTATTACACAGCCAGAAGCATTTTAGAAAAAGCTAACTTCTTTTTTGGGATTTGTTCAGTTTCTATTGTTGTTTTTGTTTTTAAATCTTGGCACCAACAGAACAATTGGCAAATGTGTGTGCCAACCAGACTCATTAAACTAAGAATTATGCTATGATTTCTGAAGGATATACACTCAACAAAAATATAACACACAAATATAACACTTTTGTTTTTGCTCCCATTTTTCATGAGATGGACTTAAAGATCTAAAATTCATTCCAGATACACAATATTACCATTTCTCTCAAACATTGTTCACAAATCTGTCTAAATGTGTGATAGTGAGCACTTCTGCTTTGCTGAGATAATCCATCCCACCTCACAGGTGTGCCACATCAAGATGCTGATCTGACATCATGATTAGTGGACAGGTGTACCTTAGACTGCCCACAATAAAAGGCCACACTGAAATGTGCAGTTTTGTCTCACAGCAAAATGCCACAGATGTCACAAGCATTGAGGGAGCGTGCAGTTGGCATGCTGACAGCAGGAATGTCAACCAGATCTGTTGCTCGTGCATTGAATGTTCATTTATCCACCATAAGCCGTCTCCAAAGGCGTTTCAGAGAATATGGCAGTACATCCAACCGGCCTCACAACCGCAGACCACGTGTAACCACACCAGCCCAGGACCTCCACATCCAGCAGGTTCACCTCCAAGATCGTCTGAGACCAGCCACTCGGACAGCTGCTGAAACAATTGGTTTGCATAACCAAACAATTTCTGCACAAACTGTCAGAAACCGTCTCAGGGAAGCTCAACTGCATGCTTGTTGTCCTCATCGGGGTCTTAACCTGACTCCAGATCGTCGCCGTAACAGACTTGAGTGGGCAAATGCTCACATTCGATGGAGTCTGGCACGTTGGAGAGGTGTTCTCTTCACGGATGAATCTCGGTTTACATTGTTCAGGACAGATGGCAGACAGCGTGTGTGGCGTCGTGTGGGTGAGCACTTTGCTGATGTCAATGTTGTGGATCGAGTGGCCCATGGTGGTGGTGGTGGTGGGGTTATGGTATGGGCAGGCATCTGTTATGAACGAAGAACACAGGTGCATTTTATTGATGGCATTTTGAATGCACAGAGATACCGTGATGAGATCCTGAGGCCCATTGTGCCATACATCCATGAACATCACCTCATGTTTCAGCAAGATAATGCACGGCCCCATGTTGCAAGGATCTGTACACAATTCTTGGAAGCTGAAAATGTCCCAGTTCTTGCATGGCCAGCATACTCACCGGACATGTCACCCATTGAGCATGTTTGGGATGTGCTTGACCGGCGTATACGACAGCGTGTACCAGCTCCCACTAATATCCAGCAACTTCGCGCAGCCATTGAAGAGGAGTGGACCAACATTCCACAGGCCACAATTGACAATCTGATAAACTCTATGCGAAGAAGATGTGTTGCACTGCATGAGACAAATGGTGGTCACACCAGATACTGACTGGTTCTGAGTCCCCAGACCCCCAATAAAGCAAAAAAAATGCACATTTCAGGGTGGCCTTTTATTGTGGGCAGTCTAAGGCACACCTGTGCACTAATCATGATGTCAGATCAGCATCTTGATGTGGCACACCTGTGAGGTGGGATGGATTATCTCAGCAAAGCAGAAGTGCTCACTATCACACATTTAGACAGATTTGTGAACAATGTTTGAGAGAAATGGTAATATTGTGTATCTGGAATGAATTTTAGATCTTTAAGTCCATCTCATGAAAAATGGGAGCAAAAACAAAAGTGTTGCGTTTATATTTTTGTTGAGTGTATTAGAACTTACATTGGCAAACCATCTGTGTTTTTACATGTTTATAATATTTTTTAATTATGCTTCTCATATCAAGCAGCAAACATTTAATAATGTTTGCTGCTTGATATGATATAGTTTGAAAAATCAATTTCCTATTGATATGCAAATCACCTACAAGAGAAGTATAGGTCATAGGTCATAGTTGCTTTATTGTCGAAAAACAATCATATGTACATGTACATAGAATGAATTCGAAATTTAGTTTCCCCACTAACCAGGCAGGACAGTATAGAGTGGCTAGGGGAGGGGCCGCTGCACTTGCGCGCGCCGCCGACTGGGAGATGCAGAGCAGAAAAAATGCAATACAATCAATCAGTGACAATTTTTACTGACAAAATAATGACAGTAATGACAGTAATGACAGTAATGACAGTAATGACAGAAAAACAATTGGAAATATAACATGTGGTGATCTTTTTCGTTGGTAACAGAAGGAAGGGTGTGGGGGGATCAGACTGGAAATCAATGAAATTGATTGAACTGAGAGCAGAGATCAGACCTTAACTAAAGACAGGGATCTTCTACTCATTCATTTCTAGTGTCAGTGTCAGTGATAGTGGGTGCCATGTTTATGTAGAGTCCAGATAACAAACCACATTCTGTGGCCTTGGAAGTGTTCATGCAGGGAGGCGAAGTCAAAACACAGATAACCATTGGAGCCAGATTTTCACAGGAGACATAATTATCCAGAGGGATTAATTAATTTAGCATCGATGACCCAGGTAAACAATTTAGATTGAGCTTGGGTTTTGCCAGACCCCCATCTTCATATCGCCATGAAGATTCATGAGAGATCTCATTAGTTCCTCTTGGCGCACAGACTGCGCTGTGTTGGCTTTACACTGTTCTGTAAGCATGCCCATGATGATATCCAAACGTCGAGATGTTTCCTTCGGTTGAAATCCTTCCAAAAGGTCCTCAACCCGACCCACTTTCTGATGTAATCCTTTCACGAGATCTCCAATGGCTTCACAATGGCTCGAAATTGCTGCAGACAGCTTTGGGAACTCTTTGCTTGCTGCCAGCTTACACATTTTGCGATAGATCATGGACAATCCCAGGCCAATTAACAGATGTCCAGGTATCAGAAATCCGAATACGTAAATATCCTCCACATCCTCCAGGTACATTGGTGCCAAACATACGACTTGCCACGCACGATACGAGTCCCTCGCATATCCAGCAGCAAAAGTACCATCCGGACACACCGCTTCTCCCGGAGCAGCACTCCTCCGTGAAAAAAGAGTATCAATCGTGCTGAGGGTCCAGCTGATCACATCCATATTTAGGAATTTGGAAATTTGGAAAATCTGCTCCAAAAAGCGAGAAAATGACAAAAACAAGAGGGGCACGCAGACAACAGGAGCAATAGATAAGAGAGGAAAGAGAGAGACGTCTGCTCGCTCTGACGGATAGGGAGGATGGGAAGTATAAAAAAAATCTACATAAAAAATTGACTCTTGTGAACTTTAAGCCATTAAACATTGTTACTTCATCAAAAACATACCTGCAGTTGTGTTTTGTTTAATTTACACATGTTTAAGTAACCATTTATTACTAGTCTATGTTAGAGCTCAAAATGCTCTGGTCTGTTCTACCTTGTGATGTCACGTAGTTTTCCAGCTACCTTTCACCTTTAGATCAGGCAAGATTGGCAATTCCAGGTCTGAAATTATCCAAATGGTTCAAGTGAAGGTGTATTGACTTTAAAACACAGTGGAGCACTTCCTCTATCACCACATGACATCACAAGCTGGGACAGTGTTTTCAATTTGTGACAAGAACTCAGCCTAAATATGCAGGATTTGTGCGTTAAACATGTGTGAATGAAACACAACACAACTCTAGGCATGTTTTTGGGGAAACAACATTATAACATAGATCAGAAAATGATGTAATGTGGGCTTTTAAAAAGGATTTTATTGATAATATAGTAATAAATGCAATTATTTTAAATTAATTTCTCTTGTAATACATAGTTTTACCATAATATTGATTACTTATTCTGTTCATAGTGACGGATAAGCCTATCTACCGCTCCATGGAAAACCTCAACTACAGCAGTGCCTACCAGGGAGCGGGCAGCAGCGCCAGCGGCCGTGTACCTCCTCTGCCCTTGTCCGGATTCACCTTCACCCCAAACTCATGCACATCTTTGTCTGGTCACCTCACGGTCCCCAGATCTCCCTCGCTGTCTACTTTTAAACCAGTCTCATCAAACTCCAGGGTGATTCCTACAATTACCCGCAGCCAGAGCTCCAGCAATCTGCCTGAAAATGTAATAGAGAACCCATATGACGAGGTGGGAGGAGGCACCAGTACCAGAGTGAACTGCAAGTCCCCCAAAAAGTCTTGCAGTCAGTGGGACGTTGTAGGAAACTCAAGGAAGAAGACTCATCTACAGGTAGGAGAGAAGAGAAAAAGGTGTTGTTTTCCTGTAAGATCATTCACCAACTCATTTTCTCACCTGTATTACACAAATTTGTAATTCTGAACTATGCGTGAAAAGTCCCTCAGTCGTCCAGGTAGAATCCATGATCAAAGGAGAAGTTCAATTTGTCAACTGGACAAAGTTTGTTTGGTTGAAAACGTTTCGCCGCTCATCCGAGAGGCTTCGTCAGCTCTGAGAATCCGTCGTTAAACAGAAATGGGGGAGTTAGACACAACTTGTCTCCCATCTATAATTCGATTCTCAAACAAAGAATCATTAGGACAGACAAGCCATTGCAGAGGGGTGGAGAGGGTCGTTGTCTTGAATAGGGAATTGGACGCCAGAGAAATTTGAAATACAAAGAGACAGATTAGTTGATAGTTTCAGAGCTATTTCAGTGTAGTGAGCGCCGCCTAGGGCTGATAGATATGCTAATACAAGACTCCAGAGGAATTCGTAAAACAAAAGAGAGTAGCGGGGATAGGTTCAGAGCTTTGTTCAGGGTAGTTAGCTCCTCCCTTGCAGCTAGATATAAACAGGGTCGAACCAGCATGAGGGCCAGAGCTGACGAAGCCTCTCGGATGAGCGGCGAAACGTTTTCAACCAAACAAACTTTGTCCAGTTGACAAATTGAACTTCTCCTTTGATCATCAATTCTGAACTATGTTATAATCATAATCAATTATTTGTCAAAAACATACCTGGATTTGTGATTTCATTCACCCATGTTTAACACACAAACCCTGCATATTTAGGTTGAGTTCTTCTCTTTAACAAAAAACAGCTGTTCCAGTTTGCAGTGTCGTGCAGTAATACAGGAAATGTGCCGCAGTGTTTTAAACCCCATAAAACTTCACTAGAATCATTGTATAATTTCATCCCTGGAATTGCCAATGTCTACTTGAACGAAAGGTAAAACGTTTCTATTGACCTGAAAACTACTGCTTCATGACATTACAAGGTGAAACTGAGCATTTTGAGCTTTAAAGATGCAGACAGCCTAATAATGTGGGCTTACGCAAACCCCAGGTATGTTTGACAAGAGTAAATTATGCATAATACAGGACCTTTAAGGGACCTTTAAGGGCTTTGTGTTTGAATGCTGCAGAGGCTGTAAATTTGAACACAATCTGGATTTCCCTATTGATTGACATTGGCTAAGTTGTCTCCAATCAAATTAAATATTTCCACTCTAAAGAACAGATACATGGCAGCAGCCGGACAAGAGTTCATCAAATTAGTCAATGCTTCCAATAAATCTGCAATAAGAAAACAAACAGCATCTGTAGACTTAGACAGATTTTATTGATTGAGTAGCTCACACATCACAATATATTATAATAACAAAGAGCAAAAATATAAATGGTAATAATCAATATAAGTAACAAAAGTATGTAAAATACCAAGAGACTGGTGTGAAATAAGGTATAACTATATAAATGTATGTACAAGTAAAAATAAAAAAAGATGTAGAAATAGTAATACAAACTCTCTCATGTATTTGTCATTATTAAGACGCAATAATGATAAACATGTGCACCACAAAGTAACCACTACCAATGTATTTGTATAATATTGCTTTGAAAACTAATGCTGCCGCAGCATCTGAAACGGTATTCCGGTATTCCACAGTATCTTGACCTCAATAATCCTCCTAGAGCACCAATCTAGTCAGCAGTGGCATGATGTCAGAGCTGGCCTGCATTACATCAGACCAGATTACAGAAGACATTGTTGGTGAGAGAAATAATCAAGGTTATCTGTCTCAGCTCAGAACAAATCTGCGTATCCAAAGTGTCTTTTTTACCATGGCCTGAATCATGCATGAGGCAGCTGTGATCTGTGAGGGCACTGCAGTACTCGTATATGCACCACTTTCTCTTTTCCCTTCCTTTCTGTGGCTCTGTTCTGCTGTACAACACTCCCCTTCTCTCATGGTTTAAAGCCAGTAAGCAGGATTACTGCAGCCACATTCAGGTCACAATTCCCTTTCCAATGAAAAACATGTTTTTAATAGATTTCAATCTCTACCGCTTGCTACACAGTCATACCATATAATAAATTAAATATCCCCCATTTAAATTGTATTACTGACATTAAAGTATATGTATATATAGTATATAAACTCTATACTTAGTTGCTTAATTTCATCATGTCGTGACATTGTGTCAGCCAACTGTAAATCTCTCATGAAGTGTTTGTTCCCTCATCCCCCAATGTGTCTTCTGAGTACTTTGTGAATGTTATTGTGGTTTTTAAAAAATGTAACTTTAATAATAAAAGATAAAAAAAAAGATGAGGATATGAGTATTACATTACAGAATGAGAATGTGTGGAACTATAATGTACACCCTTAATCGTCAAATGCAATAATAATAATAATAATAATAATAATAATAATAATAATAATAATAATAATAATAATAATAATAATAATAATAATAATAATAATAATGTAACAAACTTCTCTAGTTTTTGAAAGAAATCTTACTGAATGCTAAAGAGACAGGATACTGAATTTCTACAGCTATCCCAAATGGGATTCCTCCAGGTGAGTGTAAGGCTCAGTGCTGCCCCCTGGAGTAAACTATGGCAGTGCCACAGAGACCTATTGTATAGGTCCAAACACGTGCCTAATAATTATCCCTTAGACATGACCGGGTTTATGTAACAGGGATCATGCTGCCAGTCGCTGCTGTTTGTTCTCTTACGCAAACCACTGTAAATAATTGATCAAAGGTATTGAATGTCCTTCATGTGCTTTGTTGTGTCAGCTATATATTAATACGATCATTTATTCAACATGCTGCGTGTGTGCAGTCCAGCTCTATGTAAAAGAGAAAGAGTGCAATGACCCTACTGAGCTTTTAAATTTAGCATGTAAAAATAATCTATATAAAATTCCTTTGTTTTCCTTTGCAATGTAAATGTATTCATAGTCCATTCATTGTCTTTATTGCACATAAACAGTCAAGTAAAGTATATTGTTCTACTTCTTCATTGTAATAAATGCATCTTGTTTTTCTTGTGTAAGGTCCCTCAAGAGTCGTACCTGTCTCAGCTCTCGTGGCAGGTGTCTCCTCTGTACACGGACCCTCAACCGGAGAAACGGTCTTTCCAGCAGGAGCCCCCCAGTCCTGCCCCGGGACAGCAGCCTCTGCAGACCCTGGATCTGTGGGAGCAGTACACAGACCCCGCCTCTGGCCGCTGGTACTACGTCAACAGTGTCACTAATGAGAGGTCATGGAAGCCTCCGCGAAGGGCCCGCAGTCACACAGCCAGCTCCGGTACCAAGACGAGTTACAACAAGGTGAGCAACAGGCAGTGGTGGTGGAAGAAGAAGAAGCTTTGTTACTGAAGTAAAAGTAGAGATACCAGAGCAAAACTATAAAAACCAAAACTATAAAGTATAAATTAAAGTTAAGGTCCTTAAAGAGTAAAAAGCAAAAGTATTTCTTCCGTTTTTTTGATCTATAATAAAGCTTTCAAATGCTTTGATTTTGATATATATTTGTTCTGAATTTTGTTCAGCTGAAACTATTGAGTATAGTTTTTTTTTCTTTCTGTTTTTATTTATATTTTATTATATTTTATTATATATATATTTATTATATATATAAACCCCTCAGGATTTTAAGCAGGTCTCTTTTGAAATCTACTTAAGTAAAGTACAGATACCTAAAAAAGAAAAGTACTTTACCACCTTGACTTCATTATATTCCACCACTGGCAATGGAGGAGGAGAAGAGGTTCTGTTTATCTTAAAGGTTAAAGTAAAGTGCTGGAGGAAAATGTCTCTCTATTTAAAAACCTAAGTTACCAAAATGCTTAAATAGTACCAGTCAAAAATGTAATTCAGGTTAACATGAGATTTGAGTGCAGTTGTTAAATCAATCCACAAGGAGTTTATCCCAATCTTAGGACAAAAAGTGGTGAGGCAGGGCACCTGGTGTGAATGCCCAAAATGAGCACCGTGCATATGTTTCTGTTTCAGCCCACTGTGGTTCAAGCTCAAACGTTACCCCGAGACACCAGCCATCTGACTCTGACGCTTCCTGCTACAAGTAATGGGACCATGTACAGGGTAAGGATGAAAAGACTGACAGCTCCATTTATTTAGTCTAACTTGAATAGTCATTTGCTGCTGTGGTTTTCTCCACCCTCATTTGCAAAGCCACAAACAGGAACAGGTGCGGTTGTTGTCTGTTTTATTTAATTGCGTTTTAACAGTGACAGTAAGATTAAAATTATTAAAATGGCTGCTCTTCTGGTACAAAAACCCCAAAACCTTAAAGGTATGTCACCAGTCCACTAATCCCAATTAAGTGTTGGTAGGTGTATTCAGGAAGTGTTGGAAAACAATAAAATCCAAACAGTAGATTCAATCAAACATTACACAGACCATATATGACATGTACAGGCCACAAAAAGAGTCACTGCACTGCCTTATTCTATCACTTAAAACAGATATCTTTAGTCTCATCTAAAAATGTTTTGGTTGGTTTAATCCCTGAGGGAAATAAAAGTGTTAGGCAGCTAATTCTGATGCAGTTAAGCAGAGGCCAACAGGACAACAAGTATTAAATCGAGCTCTTTGGTATTAACTCAACTCACCGTGTTTGGAGGAAGAGAAATGCTGCCTATGACGCCAAGAACACCATCCCCACCGTCAAGCATGGAGGTGGAAACATTATGCTTTGGGGGTGTTTTTCTGCCTAGGGCACAGGACAACTTCACCGTGTCAACGGGAAGATGGACAGAGCCATGTACTGTTAAAATCCTCAGTGACAACCTCCTTCCCTCCACCAGGAAAGTGAAAATGGGTCGTGGATGGGTTTTCCAACACAACAGTGACCCAAAACATACAGCCAAGGCAACGAAGGAGTGGCTCAAGAAGAAGTACATTAAGGTCATGGACTCTCCCAGCCAGTCTCTGGACCTTAAACTCTATAGAAAACCTCTGGACGGAGCTGAAGCTCCGAGTTGTCAAGCAACAACCACGAAACCTTAATGATGTAGAGATGATCTGCAAAGAAGAGTGGGCCAACTCTCCTTCTGATATGTGTGCAAACCTGGTCATCAACTACAAGCAACATCTGACCTCTGTGCTGCAAACAAGGGTTTTGCCACTAAGTCTTTTTTGGTTAGAGGGTTCAAATACTTATTTCGCTTAATGAAATGCAAATCAGTTCATATATTTTCTTATTAGTTAGCTATATTCTGGATTTTCTTTTTGATATTCCATCTCTCAGTATTAATCAAATACTTATTTCCTCCACTGTATATCTCAGTGATTTCTACATTTCCTACTTCCACTTTATTAAACTACTCAACTTGAATGTGTTTATGTCACAATTACATTTCGAAACTTTCCTTCATTTTGTAAACTATTAGCAGTAGAGTTCCTGTTGACTATAAAGGTTATGATGAAAAGTGTTTCTGCAACACAGGAATGACTGAAATGGATGCTTCCATAGAATGAGTGACGACACATACACTGCACCGTGAGCTGTGTGATCCAGATTGTGGAAGATAAGCATTTTGCATCTGAAATCAGGCTTGCCTCATCCTTGCCTCAGTGTTTCAAATTTAATGTAGCTCATCAAAAAATACGCTCCTGATCAAAGAAGTGATTCCCCCATCAGGTTAGAGTGAGGCGCACACTGGTGACCTATATGTGCCACCTTCAATTCAATTCAGAGGTCCTTTCAAACAGGAACTATGCAGTGGCAACCTATGCATAGTGTATCATACTGATGCTGAACCAGGGCTTTTGTTGTGATTTATAGGCCTATTGTAGCACAGGTCTTTGTACAAGTTTTGGGTGACTGTATGTAGTTAAAGGGACAGTGTGTAAGATTTTTACCCGTTACTTACCGAAATTTAAGATACCCATTCAAAAATACAGTGTTTTCCAAGCCTTTTCACTTCCATCATGAAATCAAAGTATTCTTTTGGACTTAGATATAGTCACATAAAAGGGGGATCTTCCCCATACAGAAGCAGCCATTTTGAATACGAGAGCCACAGAGGGACATTTGGGCTCCGCCTTCACCTTCAGCAAGGCTCGTGGTTTTGGGTAAACAACGACAAGCATGTTGCCGGATCACACGTCGTAATGGATCTAACACGTGTTTTGGACTAAATTGTTTTACTGGATTTTATTCGCTGGATCCTTACAGACAGATTTCAGACCAAGCTTATGGTGAAATGCTGAGTTTGACCTGGGCACAGCCTTCAAAGGTAAGCTTTGTGCTTTTCCGTTTTGTGCTTTTCCGTATAAAAGCCCCATGTGCTCGGGGAGAGATTGTTGTGCCGAGAAATTAATTGCATAGTCAAAAAGAGGAGACTGTAAGGTTTCATTTGATGTGTAGATTGTCATGATACATGATCGGGAATGTGTGTTTTCATGCAAAAAGAAAAAAAAAAAGTGAACGGGGGACTGCGTTTTATGTATACAGTAGTGGCGCGTGGTTCTTGCGCCGGTACGCGAGCTGTCGGCGCTACGGCGCGCCCGGTTGACCCTCGAGGTCTGCCGTAGCTAAAACAGGAAGTGCAATAGCAACTATCCACCTATGCGCCACGAATCCTACACACTGGGGCTTTAAATATTTAATTTTTTTAAATATAGTTTATATAGTTTTTAGGATAATCACTAGCAATTCACTTCTATTTTTTTTTGAATGGTGAATATACGTGAAGAGTCCTCAGTCGTCCAGGTAGAATCCATGATAAAAGAAGAAATTCAATTTGTCAACTGGACAAAGTTTGTTTGGTCGAAAACGTTTCACCGCTCATCCGAGAGGCTTCGTCAGTTCTGGTTAGAGTGCTGGTAAGACACTTGCTTATATCTTGCTGCAGGGAGGAGCTGACTACTTTCCGAAACTATCTCGCCTATTGGTTTCTGTCTTTTGTTTCTCTGGCTGATGGATGAATAGGTATGCTAATCTAGACGGAAAGTAGTTAGATAGTCAGCTCCTCCCTGCAGCGAGATATAAGCAAGTGTCTCACCAGCACTCTAACCAGAACTGACGAAGCCTCTCGGATGAGCGGCGAAACGTTTTCGACCAAACAAACTTTGTCCAGTTGACAAATTGAATTTCTTCTTTTATCAATGGTGAATATACCTCAAAATCAGGAAGTTGAACCCTGTGAATACCACAAACTGAAAATTATAGTATGAAGAACTTTCTAATTTTGCATGTAAAATGTGGTCTTCTTAATAATAAGAAATAACCAGTCCTGTACTATTCAGTGAGGAAGGTTATTTTGTAAATCAGTAGGCATAACTACAATCAGTAGGCATAACAATTAGATCAGATCTGTAAAATAAATAAATAAATAAATACAAATAAAAATCTAGTAGAATGAAGTGCTTTATAATAGAGCATTATGTAATTGCCAGTGCTCCTACTTGAACAAAGACAATGTCAGTGTGATTGGCGGTGTCAGGTGATGCATTAAGAGGAGGCACAAATGCTCGTAAAGCTTTGCGCATAATTGAACATAGCACTTCCTGGTTGAAGTGCTGCACACGAGGCCGATGGTGTAGGCTGATAAACCTGCTTCCCTCTTGAATGGGGAAGTATGTGCGAAGTGGGAGGAGGGAGAGATGTTATGGTTTTGACTGTCACACTTCAGTCATGACATGCAAAGAGCAGCACTTCATCTGAACTTCATCTCATCGTAACACGTTGGATTCAGATCTTCAGTCATGAGCACTTTTGTTGTAAGTAGATTTTAAATGTATTTGACGGTTCCTTTATACAAGTGACTGGAGAGTTTGTTACTGATGTGACCCAGTTCAAATGCTTCAAAACTGCATGTATAAATCAAAAAAGTTGTATGCTGTGATTATTTTAGCTACTTCAATCAGCGGGGTGAAAGAGCTGTCCGCTTTCCTCCAAACTTTGTGGAAAATATGAAATATGCAGTTGTACATGTGTTGCGCTGATGATTCACGGGTTTTTTTTTTCTCACAGGATGTACTCTATGAACTGGTGTCAGGGTTAGCTGGCCCTTATGAACATACTAACATCCTGTTTGTGAAAAATTGGTTAGACTTAGTCAAACTTTATTGATCCAAAAGGGAAATTATTTTGTGTTAGGTTAAGTTTAAAATGTGCTATAATTGTTCATGTGACTGTGTTTGTCTTTCCTTGTAGCTGTCACCTGACTACAGCTTTGGGCCCCAGGACAAAAACACTGACAGTGGCTGGGATATCTCACAGGTGACTAACATGTCCACTATAAAGCATTTTTAAACATTAGAAATTGGTTCATAAGTTATTTCCAAACCTTATAGTTGCAACAGTAACACATTTGTACTGTTTATTAAGGTATTAAGGTATGTTTAAAATGTACATCCACACAAAAATTCAAACATGTAAAACTTTTGCAAAGAGATACATATTTTTAACACTTTGTTCATTCATTATTGCATCATACGTTTTACCCCCAAACTTCAATGCACAATTTGCATTATATGGTACTGTTTAGCTTGAATGGGAGATAGGTCTGTACTGTGTCAGCACTATCTGCTCTCTGGAAATGAAGGATTCTCCTCTTAAAATCAGTGAGTTGGAGTTATATTTGCAAAAACTGCACAGTCTCACAGTAGAATGGATTAACTTAATGCCAGCTATGCGCTTCACATTCCCAGTGATCAGCATTTATGCATATTAAGTTGGTGAAATAACAACTCATCGTGTAAAAATAACGGCTATTACCCAAGCAGTTCTTACTGCAACATGTTGCATCACAGTGGGGTGTGGGTGCTCGCCTTTTAAAGACCTTTTATAGGACGCTCTTAGCATAGGAGCAGATTTGGCACTCAGTACTAGTCCTCGTTACATGAAGAGATGGCAAACATCAAGGGGGATGTTTAGTTTGATTTTTTAAACTGGGTTAGATGGATTTACAAAGGTATTCCATTATGAATGCTGCTGTGGCAAAGTTAAGTGAGCACGGGCCTTATGTGTTATGATAAATATACTGAGAGGCATAACTTCACCAGTGTTGACAGTCAAGCACCATCCAACCGTTTTATAATGATTTAATGATTTTACTTAGTCAGAGTACCATGGTAAATGTGAACTAAATGCATGTCTTAATGACATTTTGATTTATGCCTGCCCTCTGAACCTTCACCTGAACATATGTTTTAACATGTGAAGAGCCTTCCCCGAGCCTCCTCCTCAGATACCCTCCATAGCATGACGTACATCAACTCTCAAAGTCAAAACTATAATGAGTCCAGGCAGCAGCTCAGCCACTCCCAGTCTCTCATCCTCCCTGAGAATGGCAAGGTACAGATTCATTTCCCCACATATATACAGCACTAACTACTGAACAGCTGCTAAAGTGAACTGTCTTTCCTCAGCTCATTCAGCAGTGTGGAGACTACTCATGTAACATGACCAACATTGTAGTGGAGTCCCCCTCTCCAGCCAGCTCCCCAGACAGCGATAGCTGCACACCGGTAAGACCCTAACAATAAGAGCTGGGGTGTTGTAAATGACCAATTGTTAATAAAATAAAGCACAACTTTTTTTTTCTCTCTCAATTTTCCAATGTAGTAATCACTTTATTCTCTACTTATCAAGACATTTGATGTCACACTTACTTTATACACTATAGACTGAGAAACTATGTTTGGCAGTTACACATTCTTGTTGAACATGTTTGCTTAGTTTGACAGAAGACACGAGTCAACCATGGGGAAAATCGCAAATTGGTTACACAGGTTTTACGGGGAAGAGGGCTGCTATTTTTAACTGTTACAAGAAATGTGCTTTAACCATATTAAATAGAGATGGCAGCTAGAAGAAGAGCATCTGGTGTAAAAACATACCCTGTTACGATTCTTGTTATATATAAAATTGAATTATTATTATAAACAAATTATTATTATAAACAAAAAAAGCTGATAATTTCTTCTATGTTCAGTATTTTAAACTTTTTTTTTTTTTTTTTACTATTAAATTAGCTTTTAAATGGGGCCACTCCGCTGTGGGAGAATTTAGAGCAGATCCCCTCATGTTTTTGTGAATGATGCAAGAGTAAAGTTAAATGGCTCTCCTCCTCTCAGGATGCTGTTTGTTACAAAAGGGAAAGCCTTATTCTTACATGTCTGAACTACCCACGGCTCATGTTAAACATTCAGGACTAATGTGAAATTTGTTTTTGCAGGAGTTGGAGAAAGCTGGGCTATTAAATAAGACCAAGATTGCTGAAGGAGGGAGAAAGCTAAGGTACAATTAAAAGCACTCTTTTGTCAAATATTATAAAACAAGGAATGTTTACCATTGCAATGAAAATTTGTTTACAGGAAAAATTGGAGTCCTTCTTGGGTGGTGTTGGTTGGGAACAGCCTGGTTTTCTTCAAAGATCCTAAATCACAGACACCATCCAGCTGGGTAAGTGGTGTGCAAATGCAGAACGCTGAATTTAAAAGATTTGGTTAAAGCTGGTGAGTGGGTACATTTCCTGATTATAAAAGCTCTTGTCATGCATGAGGCACAGAACAGTTTTCTTGCCTGATGGTTTTCCTATTTTGGGATAAACCCTGCAGACTCTCTTGCCAGCTGACTCTGCACCAGTGAGCTGAGAGCTTCGGTTTAAACTCACTGTATATTTTGCCCCCGTGTCACATTCTGTTTCGAAATGTTTACTTCTATATAGAATTAAAATACTTAATTTTTCATCACGCTGGGGGTGTGCTACATGGAGTTACCATGGTGACGTAATGCGCAAATTAGCAAACACCTACAAAAAAGCTTTAGCGTTAAGATTGTCTGAAAACTCACAATAGATTTAAACAGCACATTTTCAGTTTCTGTTTAGGTGTGATTTTTTTACAAAAAGGTGAGAGTGACTAAAAATGCTGGCTAATGCTAGTTAGCCTGTGACTGTAATTTCATGTGCGAGAGACTTGTTAAAGCGTATACAGTAATCCCTCGTTTATCGCGGGGCTTAGGTTCCAGAAATAACCCGCAATAAGAGAAATCCGCGAAGTAGGACAACTTTATATTTTACAATTATTCTACATGTTTTAAGGCTGTAAATGCCTCACCACACACATTATACACTTTTATCAGACTGGAATTAACATTTTTCTCACATTTGTCTCTTGTTTAAACACTCAAACTTTCAGAGATTTTCAACAAAATGTATTAGTAGTGACGCGTGGGGGGAGACACGGCCCCGGAAGCCCCGCCGGACGCGCGAGGAGCACTGCCAGGTCCCGGGACGTGACGCGCACCAACCCCTTAGAGAAGTGCGCTACACGTGCACCCCTCATCGTGGACAAATCCGTGACAGAGCAGTGCGACCGGCACGAGGCCGCGCGTACACCGGGGCTGCGAGCACGAGATTAAACCGCACAAGCACACCCGAGCCACAAACCAGCCGCACGAAACCAACAAAGAGTGGTTTAATCCTGGTTTAGACCTGGTCTAGTCCCGGTTTAGTCCAGGTCTAGACCTGGTCCAGTCCTGGTTTAGTCCAGGGCCAGTCCAGGTTTAGACCTGGTTTAGACCTGGTCTAGACCTGCTTTACTTTTGGTCTAGACCTGGTTTAGTCCACGTGTAGTCCTGGTCTAGTCTCTTAGCCAATCAGGACGCAGAACACAATGTTACACTATAAAAAAAAAAGTTGCACTATAAAAAAAAAAGGGGGAAAAAAAATGGGGAAAAAAATCCGTGAAACAGCGAGGCCGCGAACAGTGAACCACGATAGCGCTAGGGATCACTGTAATCATCTCTCTTGTTGTAGTTCCCCCCAAGTCAGCTCTTTCTAGTCAGATTGTGTGAAAATAAAGATCAGATTAAGTCTAACTTGAGTAACAGCGCTTCTAACAGAGCAGTGCAAAGTATTGTTTTTAGTTCTTACATAATTAATAAAGAGAACCCACTATTGGCACGACATGCAATTTGCCATCGATTACATGTATTTTATTAAAAGTAGGCAGACATTTATTATTATTATTATTATTATTATTATTATTATTATTATTATTATTATTATTATTATTATTATTATTATTATTATTATTATTATTATTATTATTATTATTATTATTATTATTATTATATGTTGGTGCTGAAATGTCCTTTTAGAGACCAGGAAACAGCAGACCTGAAAGCAGTGTGGATTTAAGAGGAGCACAGCTGCACTGGGCCAATGATCTATCCAGCAAGAAGAATGTCTTTAAGGTGAGAATGACCAGTCTATTGTTTTTTGTTTTGTGGGATAAAAACAGTGTTTTAAAGAAAAGCTACATTTCTAATGAATGGGGGAAGTGTGCATTGGAATCACTGTTATGTTTAGTTTTAAATGAACCCTATTGTAAGTGCAAGGGTGGAAGAGGAAGCATCAAAATAATGTGACTTTTAGTTCATCGTAATTTCATCAAAAATAAGATTTGTCAGCTGACTCAAGCAGAGAAATCTCAAATATCTAGTAAACATAGGGCGGCAGTATTTCAGCTGATAGAGTGCCCACTGACCCACAGGTTGCGAGTCCAGCTCCCACAGATAAATGCTGTCATGTCCTTGGGCAAGACTCTTAACCCATCTTGATTTTACAAAGCACTATGTAAAAATCTGATCATTTACCATTGTCTACGTGTGGTAATGTGAATTTCTCCTTTTGCCATGGATTCTTCCTGGACGACTGAGGGATTTTACACATTGTCTGTGTGTTTCACTGTTTCAGCTGAGGACAGTGACCGGCAATGAGTTCCTGCTCCAATCAGAGACGGACTCACTGATTAAAGAGTGGTTTAACACCATTCAGAGCGTCATTGACCGCCTGGTAATACAATGCTTCCATACCACACATACCGCAGGATTTTCATTAAAAATGTGTCACCAACATTGTTTTCATCTGTTAATATGATTTTTATTTAGTTTACAAATGTAATTTCTACTCATTGCCAGTGTATTAGGTACGGATAATTTTACCACTTGCTAATGTGTTTTCACAGATGTATCTCAATGCCTCTTATTTTCGTGTGGATACAAACTTTAACATTAATCATTAAATCATGCTACTAAATGTAACCAAATATTAATGACGGATATGTAATGATTTGGGGAAAATGCACAAGAAGTTATAACAAAAATCTATTTATTCTTTATTTGTTTATAAACTTGTCATATTTACTTACCAGTTACATTATTTAGCATTGATATATAAGCTATATACAGGAAAAAGTGTTGAAAAGGATTTGAGCTTTTTGTCTTTAATGTTTCATTGTCCTCTCTTCAGGACCGTGAAAACCCTCTGGACAATGTGCTGCTGTATTCTCTGAGGAGAGCGGGCAGTGTGGAGATGCTGGACCACAGTGGGGATGAGGATGAGAGGAAAACATCCTGTAAGTCTCAACACTTCAGACTTCAGACTAGACAGACTGTCAAACACATGTAAATGAAACAACTCCAGATATGTGTTTGATGATAACAACAATCTAATGTGGCTTATAGCTCGCAAGAGTCGATTTTATGTTTCATATATTTTTATTCATGTGTTAACAGTTATAGATATGTCGTTCAGACAACACATGTACACACATCATTTTCATTTTTATGCAAAGAGAACATAACCCACAAAACCATCAAATAAAAACAAATCTCTCAAACCCTGAGGAAATATGAGAAAATACAAGTAGTAGTGTCGTATAATATAACAATACAATGATAGTAGATATTATATTATACACACATACACATACACAATATACATACATAACCAGACATATACACACACATACACACCTATACAACCATAATAATGATAAAAAATTTAATAAATAATAATAAAATAAAATAAAAAGGGGGGGGGGGGGGTTAGACTGTTTCAAAAAGGTCAATAAATGGTTGCCACATTGTAAAAAAAAAAAAAAAAATGTTTATTTTACCTTTCTTGGAGTACCTGATCTTCTCTACTTTCAAAAAGGACATAACTTCATTAATCCATTGAGTGCTGGATGGGGCATTTGTTGATTTCCAGTGCAAAAGGAGATGGCGTCTTGCAATCAGAGAAATAAATGCCAAAATCTGTAGCTGGGCAGCTGAATAACAAGGAAAGTCTTCTGAGAGACCGAAGGTGGCCACATACAAAGAAACATTAATTATTTTTGACAACACTCTGGACAGAGTATCAAAATAAACCTGCCAAAAGGTCGTCAGGGTTGGGCAGTAAAAGAACATATGGTATGTGCGAGGTCACAAGGTGATCCCCCACACCTGTGACAAATGTCCACCACAGAGGGAAAAATCTGCGCTAGTCTTGTTTTTGAGTAATGACATCTAAACAGAACTTTAAACTGTATCAAAGTCAATCAGGCACAAATAGTACTCTGAATAGATTGCAATGCAGAATTCCACCAGTACTCATCAAAACCTAGTTCCAACTCATGCTCTCAGGCTTCTTTTGTTTTAGTGGTCAGATTGTTATCATATGATTGAACAGTGCAATAGATTTTTGAAATGAGAGACTTATGTGAGGGGTTCAACTGAAATAACTCAGCCCAAACTTGTCCAGGAGGGAGTTACGGAAAGTTAGGAAATTAAGATCTCACACAACTCCTCACCTGAAAGTATCTGAAAAGATGGGAAGGTGGGAGGTTGTATTCACATGCCAGGTCTGTAAATGAGTAAAAAAAAACATCCTTATAGGAATCTTTAAAGCATTTCAATCCTTTATCATGACAAATGGCAAAAACGTGATCTGAAAATGTAGGTTTGAACATATGTTTTTTGGGGTCAAAACAGTAGGATCAGTAAATTTGAATTGTTTCCTAAACTGAGACCATATCCTGATAGTAGAAATTACCACAGGGTTGCAAGTAAGGCCAGAGGGGTTGACAGAGACCAAACCAGTTAATAAAGCTGAAAGAGATGATGAGGGGCATGACTGCGCCTCCAATTGACACCATGGTATGGTAAATGATTTTGACCAGTATGTAATTCTAGCTATGTTCACTGCCCAGTAGTAAAATTGAAAAAATTTAGCAAAGAGAGGCCACCATCAAATTTACAATTTTGCTTAACTCTAGGTGTGCAAGAGTTGATTTTGCGTAATATAGGACCTTAAAGGGATAGTTCCGTTTTTTGATGTGAATCTGTATGACATCCCCTTCAGCAGTGTCGTGCATTAACACTGGTTTACCCCTGACAGTGTCCTCTGAGCCGAGTTCTGCCCTGGTTCTAACGCTGATGAAAGTAGGTCCAGCAAGTTAGCTTGGACATTAAATAAAGCTTGTTTTTCTTCTCAAGACAATATTTGTCCAGAAAGTGATATATTTGCGTCACAAAACAGTTGTCCACAAAAAAGTTGGAAGTCTAAATCGCGTGGTGCTATTTTCTCACGAGTCGTATCACTGCGCGCCTATTATTATTATTAGCCTGTTCACTTGTTTTTTTTTTTAATCTTTTATTACAAGGTACATATTTTGACATCACAGTAACATTCGCAAAACACTGTTCACTTGTAAGTGGCGATGTTTACAAGTGAACAGGCTAATAACTAATATCCCTTTAACAAAACTTTCTTGATAGGACTATAAAAGTTTACCTATTATAATCTAATTTTAAAGCAAGATTACAACTGCATTACTAATAACACTCATTGAACAACTTCATAGAACATTTTTAATTCAAGGTCAGCCCCTTAATTATTCTAGATCTTCTACAATTTATAAAGAAATATAAAAACACTGTATTTTTACTGTGAAAATATGGCATTATCTCTGACCATTCACATTACCATGTCTTCTTCAGCTCATTGCTTTGTCTGATCCTAACATTTCATAAAGGCTTTTTTCATCCCTCCATCTTGTCCTCCATTCTGTGCTCCCTCCAGCCTGTGTACATTTTAACACAGCCCCCCTGGCAGGTCATACCCCCCTCTCTGTGCTGTCCCACCTGAGGTGCCGTCCTGCTTTGCCTCTCTTCATCCTCACCACTATCCCCTCTTCTTCTGCCCCACAGCTCGATGACCCACACTCACCCACACTTCTTCTGCTCTCTCCTCTGTTCCTCTATCCTCCGCAGTCCCTCGTTCCTCATCCAACCTGGAGAACACAGAACGGAGACGTGTCAAGTCCAGACTCAAGAAGCTGATCCTGAAGAGACCTCCTCTGCAGACTCTGCAGGAGAAGGGCTTAATTAAAGGTGAGATAATGACTTTTCTCCTGTCTACATTGAAATATTACAACACTATATTTATGTCAGGGGGGTATTATGTTTAAATAAATTCATCTTTGTTCATGGTTTATGTTTGCTGGTCAAGCAGCTGAAATGAGTTCAGTCCTGATCATAGACTGTAGAAAGAAGTGGACTAAGTGAGTATGACGCCACCCATAGCATTCAGCTCCAGTCAAATGAAGCTCACTGAGGCTGCAGATTTATGGGGCGAATTTAGAGCAGTGATCCGTATTAGGAATAGTATTATTAATATAATAATAGAAAATAATATTTACAAACAAAATAGTGAAATAAAAATACCAGGATCATATAGAGTGAGAATGAGCAGCGTGACAGCAGCAGTTACGGAGAGAGGGGCGACATTTTCTCAGTACCAAGTGAATTGGAGCCGGAGTTGATGGAGCCGGATAGCTGGTGAGCTATGACCATTTATGTATACAGTCTATGGTCCTGATGAATGCTTTCTGTGGTGCAGAGGTTGCTTATGACAGTCCTGGAAATTAAATTATTTCTACTAACATATCCTATTAATGTTAATTCTGTCATATTAAGTGATGCGTGGTATGGGGAATCTATAAATTTCACATGTTATGTTAATGGGCTTCAAGAAACAAATGTTCAAAGTTCAAAGTCAGCTTTATTGTCAAAAAACATATTTACAGGTTGTACACACAGGAATTGAAATTGCAGTGCTCCCTAGGCCCACAGTGAACATTAAACATCTTATAATTTGACAATAAAACATAATGACTAAAACATAACTTATACAGATAGCGAAAGTACAAAAGGCTTGTATATAATACAAATAAGTAAATAAGTAAAACACACAATGTGTAGCATAATGAAGCTCAAATGGTGTCATTTAAGCAGCAGTGTCAGTGTCAGCAGTGCAGTCCTTGGAGACGTTTACTACTTTGCTTTTGACATAAAAAACATGATGTAACCCAAATTGTATATTTGCTAATTTGCCATTTATACTGTACCAAATATCTATAGAATATGATGCATTTGTTAAACGTACTGCTGTTTATGGATGATGTAAAAATAAACATTTGAAATAAACATTTGAATTCTTAAAAGTTTGATCTTTCTCCAAACCATAGAAGACCAAAGTATGTGATGAAGTGAAGGACTGTACTCTGAGCTAGATGCTTTTTATAACATCACTCTATAGAAGTGTACAGTGCATGAGGAGCATTGCATCATCAAAGGTGTTTTAGCTTTCTGCTGGGACTGCACTTGAACATAGAGGTTTGCTCCCACAGTGGACAATCCTTTTGCCTCTAAGTAAAGTTCTCCTCATCACTTCTCAATCAAGACTTTGTTGGAAAATGTCATTTGAAGACATTGTTTGAATTATATATGCGGTTGTGCGTCTGTAGATCAAGTATTTGGCTGTCGTCTGGAGATGTTATGTGAGAGAGAGAAGAACACCATCCCTCGCTTTGTCCGACTCTGCACCGAGGCAGTGGAGAGAAGAGGTGAGAGAGATTAAAGATACTATTACAAGGTCCTTTATTATGCTATAATATTGTTTCCTCATCACAAACATACCTGGAATTGTGTTTTGTTTTATTCACATATGTTTGAGTAACTCTTTATGATTAGTCTGTTTATATCTTCAAAGCTCTAAATGCTCTGTTCCACCTTGTGATGTCATGTAGTGGTAGTTTTCAAGTTAACAGCTCCTTTTATCTTTAGTTTAGTAGAGATTGGAAATTTCAGGGCAGAAATTATGCAAATGATCCTAGTGAAGGTGTGTGGAGTTTACAAGGAACAAAATATAAAATAATCTGCATATGTCAGATTTTAATATTAAATGCCTGATAGAAGGAATAAGATTTAATACAAATTAAATGAAATCTATGCAAGTACAAATATTTCACTGTCTGTATTTGCAATGGGCACTGGCGATAATAATGACCGTGAGCGTAGTGTGGAACAGATAATATCAATAAACGTCTCTAGGGCTGTAGTCACTAAAGATGTACCTATCTGACAAGGTGAAGTAGGCCATATTAAACCCAAGACATCATGCCGTGATCCAAAGCAATTCATGAGCAGATAAGAAGAAAAGTAATTGACATGTCCCAGTCTGGAAAGGGTTACAAAGCAATTTCTAAATCTTTGGGACTCCAGCGAGTCACAGTGAGAGCCATTATCCACAAATGGAGAAAGGATGGTACAGTGGTGAACCTTCCCAGGAGCGGCCGGCCTACAAAAATTACCCCAAGAGCAGAGCGACGACTGATCCAAGAAGTCACAAAGGAACCCAGAAAAACATCTAAACAACTGCAGGCCTCACTTGCCTCAGTAAAGGTCAGTGTCCATGACTCAACCATAAGAAAGAGACTAGGCAAAAATGGCATGCATGTCAGAGTTCCAAGGTGACAGCCACTGCTGACAAAAAAGAACATAAAAAGTCGTCTCACTTTTGCCAAAAAAACATCTTGATGATCCCCAAAGCTTTTGGGAAAATATTCTGTGGACTGATGAAACAAAAGTTGAACTTTTTGGAAGGAGTGCATCCCATTACATCTGGCGTAAAATGAACACAGCATTTGATAAAAAAGAAAAACAAAAAAAAACATCATGTGAAACGTGGTGGTAGTGTCATGGTTTGGGGCTGCTTTACTGCTTCAAGGCCTGGATGACTTCCTGTGATTGAAGGAACCATGAACTCTCTACCAACAAATCTTGAAGAAGAATGTCCGGCTATCAGTTTGTGACCTCAAACTGAAGCGCACTTGGGTTCTGCAGCAGGACACCAGCAAGTCCACTTCTGAATGACTTAATTTTTTTTTTTAATGAGGGTTTTGGAGTGGCCGAGACAAAGTCCACACCTGAACCCTATTGAGATGCTGTGGCATGACTTTAAAAAGGCAATTCATGCTCGGGAACCCTCCAGTGTGTCTGATTTAAAACAATTCCTTCACAGGGATGTAAAAGACTCATTGCCAGTTTATTGCAAACACTTGACTGCAGTTGTCGCTGCTAAGGGTGGTTCAAGCAGTTATTAGGTTTAGGGGCAATTACTTTTTCACATGAGCCGTGTAGGTTCAGATGGCTTTTTTCTCTTAATTAATAAAATGGGCACTTAAAACTGCATTTTACTTGTGAGTTGTTGCATTTTACTTGTGAGTTGTCTAATATTTAAGTTTGCTTGATCTGAAATGGCTAAGAGCGACAAAGTTGCAAAAAAAAGTAAGAAATCTGTAAGGGAGCAAATACTTTTTCACAGTGCTCTATATGTATCTGACCCAAACAGCACTCACAAGACTACAACAGCACATGTTCTAGGTCATGCAAACTCTACTTTTTATACATTTTTATGCTTGTGAAAAATTAATTCAAACTCCTGATTTACTTTTGACCACATGACCACATGTTTAGCCAACTCAGATATCTTGCTGCGGTTGTCCCATATAAAATCTAAATAAAAGTAGGCAACTAATACAGATTTTATTTAACTAAGGCACCATTGACAGATTAATCGACTAAACGACAAGAGGACTAGCATGCATTTCCCATTTAAAGGAAAAGTAACGTTATTTTACAATCTGAGCCTTCTTTCGGTAATAAAACAAGTCGTTTGACTCACCCATAGCACGTTCGTGTCATTTGGAGCTGTTTGGTGAAAGTTATGTTGTAGCGTATCCGTTAACATGAGTATTCGGGGCATTACTTTGCGGTCTCCAAATAACACAAACTTTAGCACTTTTCAAATCATAGAAGCCCGATGTCTTAATGTAAGATTTCGTTTGAAGCAAAAGTGGCCTGTAATCCGAGATTTATCCATAGTTTTCAGCTTTGCGTTTCATGTTTGGGTCCCGGGAGCTGATAGCACAGTCCGCGCATGCGCACCGGCGTCCTCATCTACTCGAAACTATGGCTAAATCTCGGATTACAGGCCACTTTTGCTTAAACGAAATCTTACATTAAGACATCGGGCTTCTATGATTTGAAAAGTGCTAAAGTTTGTGTTATTTGGAGACCGCAAAGTAATGCCCCGAATACTCATGTTAACGGACACGCTACAACATAACTTTCACCAAACAGCTCCAAATGACACGAACGTGCTATGGGTGAGTCAAACGACTTGTTTTATTACCGAAAGAAGGCTCAGATTGTAAAATAACGTTACTTTTCCTTTAAGTAAAATTTCTGAGCTAAAATATGCTTAAGATTTCAAATTTCCCCCACTGTTCTCATTAATTGGGGTAATGATAGCATTTGTCACTTCCTCATTCCTCATAATAAAGCACATAACCACTTGTGATGTCATCCACCAGACTTAAGACAACGTGCTCTCTCCCATGACAACAGCTTTGCACCTCCCGTTCAATGTGTGACAGGATTCATCAACAAAATCTCACAGAAATGTTTATGATTGCACAAATTTAGAGAAGAACCCCATGACAGCTGCCAAGGCAGAGACAGATCCAAATGAGAGAAAATAGACTTGTTTTGAAATTGGATCGAAACAATGCCCCAGATGAATATTTAATACACAGGGATTTTATTCTCGTTTTTGACCACTAAAGCTTTTAAAACCTGGGTTTGATGAATTAAATATGTCTAGCCTTTTTTGTACAACTCGACTGCCAGAAGATATTTCAGAAAGTTTAAGAAGACGATCCTTCTCTCGCCATAAGAGGGAAAAGTACAGTGCTGGAGGAATTGAAGCTGGAGGAAGACAAGGAGGGAGGGGTCCACCTGCACAGGCACAGGGGCCCAAAACTCTGCACTTTGGTCTTGTGGTGTGTAAAAAAGCGCAAGATTTCTCCAGTTTTAGGGCTTTTAAGAACTTCTTGTAACCAAATCCATTTTGATTTTGCAAGTCGTATAAGCGCTTTGTGTGAGCGATATAGCAGCCCTTGTCATTGTCAATGTGAATATTTCATAATAAAAGGACCAAAAGTTGAACTTGTTCTTTCACCATGACAATGAAACATGCTGAAAATGCAGAAGTCTTCTCTACCAGGAGCTGTTTTATTGAGCTGCAGGCTAACAATGTAATAGGAAGTTTAAACCTGCTTATGTGAGCCTCATCACATACACGCCTTTTTTCTACAGTAGCTTCTGCTATTTTAAAGTGTCAAGATGGTGTTTTTCTCAACCTTATACTTTTTGCTTATGCAACTTAAAACTTCCTTGGCTGAGTAAATTATTGATTAGTCTAAAAGAATGACTGCAGCATGACAAATAGAAAACACAGTGGCACACCTTGTGAAGTCTCCTCTCCTCTACGTCTTAATCAGCTTTGGAGCTCACAATGCTACAAAAAATGTGTAATGTTTTTTCCTCACATGCATCAGGTCATTTACCTTTAACTCTTTTTCATGCATAAGGTCTCTCTTTTTTTTTTATCATAGCCTACTATCTGACTATCTGACTTCTTTTTAGCCTTTTTAAAAATAGGATTCTGAAAAGGATCCTCATCTGTTCATTATATTAAACAGACATTCATCTTTCTCTGTGTGTTTTGTCACAGGACTGGACACTGATGGCATCTACAGAGTGTCTGGGAATCTGGCAGTCATTCAGAAACTACGCTTCAGGGTCAACCATGGTAAGTGACTTTGATGTTTAAACTTAAAATAAAGCTCAGAGGAGAATTTTATTATAAGTATTAAATTGGAGAAAGATCATTTGAGAGCATTTAGATCAGCCCAGATATACTGTATATAACTGAATCAGACATGTGTACACATAGCTGCCCTGACTTCATCTATCATGTGGGTCAAGACACTGTTGGTTTTTGCAGAGCGAGCAGTGACTACAGATGGACGTTACATGTTCCCCTCAGAGTTGGTACAAGGTAGAGCCAGACTGTTCAACAGAAACTGTGTCTTTATGTTTACTCTGCTTGTTTTGTGCATTACATGTTGCATAATGTAAAAAGTGGCAATGACCGAACTCAGACACAGAATGACAAACAGAGAGAGATGAAGCACCGCTCTCTCTCAAGTCTTCACTAGTTGTGCTACCATTTGCTTAATATGTGTGTATGCGCGTGTATGTGTGTATGTGTGTATGTGCGTCCCTAAGGCATTTCTGCTTTAAGTTTTCTGATGTAATAACTCAGCAGCAGGTTGTGCAGAGCCGTCATATGCTCCACTGTCTCCACCAAGTGGACAAAACTCAAATAGCATGATGGTATATGCCTGCTGATGTGCTGCATTTTGCTAAAGCTTCTTCTTGTGACTTTCTTACTATGTACTTTGCACTGTCAATAACTGTATGGATCTGACTATTGATAGCATAAAGACTAAAGGCAAAATCTGAAAAAAGGCCTCAGAAATGTCCTTGGACGCATATCATATACATTACTGAAGTAGGTCATACTTCATTTAGACAGTTTTTAGGCAGTTTAGTAAGTTTTTATTTATATAGCGCTTTTCATAAACTTATATCACAAAGACGCTTTACAGATCATTATTCATTCACTCCATACCTGGTGGTGGTAAACTACTATTGTAGCTACAGCTGCTCTGGGGACAGATTGACGGAAGCTTGGCTACTAATCTGCTCCATCAGCTCCTCCGACCACCATCATTACATTAACCTGTTCACTTGAAAGTGGCGATGTTTACAAGTGAACAGGCTAATAATAATAATAGGCACGCAGTGATACGACTCGAGAGAAAACAGCACCAAGCGATTATGACTTCTGACTTTTTCGTGGGCAACTGTTTTGTGATGCAAATATATCACTTTTTGGACAAATATTGTTTTGATAAGAAAAACAAGCTTTATTAACTGTCCTGGCTAACTTGCCGGACCTACTTTCGTCAGCTCCAGAACCGGGGCAGAACTCTGCACAGAGGATACTGTCAGCGATAATTCAGTGTTAATGCACGACACTGCTGAAGGGGATGCCATACAGATTCACATCAAAAAAACCAAACTATCCCTTTAAGATTGGTACAAATTATGATGACATGAGTACAATAATCAAATAGCATTTTTGGATATGTTTGTGGTAAATATGGTCCAGCTATGGACTCAAACTCAAAAATAATCTAGGTGTTGCATCAAGGCTCTTTTCAAACCCCACTAAAACTTTTAAAATGTTGCAATGGTTAATCATTTCTTTATAGCGACTCTCTGTGGCACTTCTCTATACGTTTACATTATTACTACACTCTTGTCTTTCACACGCTGCTCATAAGTCATGTTCTCTTGTCCTCACTGTCTCCTCTTCTCATTTGTGTCTCAGAGGAGAAGCTCAATCTGGACGAGAGCGAGTGGGAGGACATCCACGTGATCACGGGGGCTTTGAAACTTTTCTTCCGAGAGCTTCCCGAGCCGCTGGTCCCATATGGCTTCTTCACCGACATCGTGGAGACAGTCAGTGAGTGGCCCAAAACAAATAAATCAAAATGTTCAATAAATCTGTACTGTAGTGCATTCCTTTTTTTAAAAACATGTATTTAGTGAGATTTTCATTTTACATTTAATAACGCGAACAAAAGTCAAATGAGGGAGATAAATATAGTAATGATAGAAAAGGAGGTGTTATAGTGCATTTCTCTTTTGTTTGCCAGAACATTATGCACCCCAACGAACACTGAAGCTTTGTTTGAGTGGGAAGTTTGGATAAAAAAATTTCATATAAACTTTAATTTAAGTTTTATATCCCTTGAAAGTGTTTTGATATGCTTATCCTGTTATTAGGGCTCACAAAAAACATACATTTTTCTGTTAAGTTTTAAGCAGCTTAAAGGTTCAACATTTTACCTCCACATGACTTGAAAACATGAAATACATTTAAATCTCTCATTGAAGTTCAATTGTTCAGACTTTTAATCTTTTCTTATCCAATTTTCAATCAAGCCAACAAATATAATCACTTGATTTGCATATCGGTGTTATAAATAGTTTTTTTTTTGTGTGTGTGGTTTTATTGTGGATTTTCACTTCTCTGTGATGACAGCTGATAATGGCTGAACAGTGCACAAGATTAGATAATAAGAACAAAATCAATGTTATCGTTCCAAATATGAAGTGAGTTTGTGATACTGTGAGTGAGTGATACTGATAAATTACATGAGTCTTTACGCAAATGATGAATCCTGTATGTGTGTGTGTGTATGTGTGTGTGTGTGTTACAGAGATGACAGACTACATAGACAAAGTGGATCGTCTCAAGTGTCTGGTCCTGAACATGCCTCCACCAAATCATGACACGCTGCAGTTCATGTGTCGCCATCTCAAACGGTAAGGCTTTTAGTTCTATAAAGCACAACTTATGTAAACATATTAGATTCTTATATTTTTGAATTTTCTTCATTTTCTTTTACTGTGTAAAATGTCTTGTAAAAGGTTTTAGTTGCACAGTGGATTGCATTGCTCAACCAAAGGCGTCTTGATTGGGTTACTTAAATTCTTTATCATCTACGAGCATTATTTTATTTTTTATCTGACAATATGTAACTTTTTAGCGAAAAATACACTAAAACAAAAGCATGTTTATTTTATCTGTATGGCACTGAAAAACATCTGTCCTTACTCTGATGGGGCTTGCATCTCCTCAAACTTCTTTTTTGGCCTCCTTCTGCTTCTTTCCAAGCAAATGTTCTTCCTTTGACTATCTTCCACTGACATAAAACTTATTTATCTATAAGACTGGGTATTGAACAGTCAGAATCATGTCTTGAAACCACAGCCTGTATGTCGTTCCTTTTTAACCCTAGAACACTTTCTCTATAAAAAGTAATAACATCACTTTTGCCAGGTAATTTTTACCCAATATAATATACCAAATTTTTACCCGATATAATATACCCAACAAAAAGTACTAAAGTACTAATATACCCAACAAAAAGTACTAAAATAGATCAATATATGACAACACATGATAAATTAAAGTGGTTTTCTTTTATTTTCAACTGTAGTATGTGTAACAAAATGGAAAAAAAACATAGGAAGACCCTAAAAACAACATAAAACCAAAAATTCATATATATATATATATATATATATATATATATATATATATATATATATATATATATACACACACACACACACACACACACACACACACACACACACACACACACATATACTGGAAACTTGGTCTTTGGTCCACCCATGTGAACATGTGAGACTTCCCTGGTGAAGCACAGACTGCAGGAGAGAGGAACAAAAAAATAGTATTTTTTCAGTGGGTAAAAATGACCAGCTGACTTAAATATTGTTTATACCATAAGAATTCCCTTTGAAATCACCACTTTGTGATATTTATTCATAACCATTGCACTAAATAAGGATAGATACACATTCCAGGACCACTCTTACTTACCTATTTTTTTTACATCCTCTTACATTAAATTCATTACATTCTTACATTCCTCTTTCACTGTTGCCAGGTGAAAATCACCTGAAAGCCTGTAGGAAAAAGTGGGCTTTGGGGTAGGGAAACACCTACACCTTCAAAGATGTCAAAAACAATGGTGAAGCTCCCCAGGGACCCATGACACTCAGAAAAATGCAACATATTGAAAATCATGTAAATACATTTGCTCGGGTGAAAATCACCTGGAGATAGTGCTCTAGGGTTGAATTATATTCTTTTTATTTATTTTTTTATTATATACTTATATACAAACATTACCCCTGAAGTTTTTGCTGAAAATCCAAGTTATTTAAAAAATCTGACCACAAGAGGGGGCAGTTTCCCCGTCTTACTCAGCTCTTTCTGTCTATGGCTCTGGACGTGTGTCAGCTCTGTTCTGGGATCACACTGTTGTAAAGCCCGTGCTCTCAGTGAAGATGAAAAGGCTGGAGGAGGATGAATGATGTACAAAGTTTTGTGAGCCAGTTCCTTTTACAGTACATAAAGTGTGTGTTTTTTACCGCCTTTGGTTTTTCCTTCCACTGCAGGGGTGAGTGTTCGTGTTTGCAGGCCTGTCTCCGTGCCAGGGTGTGGTAGAAGGGGCCATGAATTTGTCAGCTCTTGTGTCTTTTCGCTTATTTTCCCCCCTAACAGCAATTCCTCCCCTCCCAAGTTGTGCATCACTTTTTTTAATCTTCGGGCTTAATCACTCTAGTCTCCATGTCTCCTGTTAACTTGCCACCTTAATTTCCTTCCTATACACACCCCCCTTCTCTCATTCTCTGTGGCTCTCCCCTCTTTGCCTTGAAGGTCCTATGGGAGCCTTGCGGTTCGTCTGCTGGAAGGCATACCAACACCACCGCCGCCACCACTGGAACCTCTCCTCTCTTTCTCTCTCTCTCTTTCTCTCTCTCAGCCCTGTCCCTTGCTTATTTTTTTCCCTTAGTTTTTTTTTCCTGCACTCTTTTTAATGTGGAAGTTTTGAGCAATTGCTGGCTGCCCCTGTGGCTTGGTGGGAATGGCATTTTTAGAAGAATGCCTCATGCTGTGGCTTTAACCCGTTCCCCGGCCCCCCTTGTTTAAATCACAAATCACACACACCGCGTACTGTAGGTGGATACGTACGGAGCACATCTCGGTTGTAAAATATAGGCGTACAACACTTGAACATGCACTCATTTAGGCAGATGTTCATGCTGAGGAAGGCTCCAGGAATAGTACGGAAACCTGGGACAAACAAACCTGCAAATTAAACCTTCACTCAAGGCCATTTTAGACATTTAGGGCCCCATAGGTTTCTTATTTATAGGTTAATGATTTTGTCTTGTGGTGTACCACGATAGTTTTATATGGTTCAAGATCAGATACATATTCCTCCTATGCCATAATTGCATACAGTCTATGAAACAGGGGCTTTTACGTGTCTGTCTTTAAGGCCTGCCCACAGTATTTCAGCTGGTCAATGGTACTCACTTTTGATTGGTATTGTATAAATCATTCACCTTCCCAAATGTAATTTCAGATTTATTAATAGTATTTAAAATGTGTTTGATTACACTGGTCTACACATTTTTGGACTCGACCTGCTTCCAAGATAAAATAAGCAACTTTATCTCACACTGGAGAAAAGTGGCTTAATCTCATTTATATTGATAAGATGAACTGAAAATCAATTGTTAACTGTGCTGGTTAGCTAATGTATTCAAGATATGTAATGATATAATAATAATAATAATAATAATAATAATAATAATAATAATAATAATAATAATAATAATAATAATAATAATAATAATAATAATAATATATTATTATATATAGATGTATGTTAAAACTCTAGACATATGAAAATGAATGTATTGGAATGTGCAGACAGGCTTTTAAATAGAACTGGTTGCTTGTAATCACACTGTATCTTCTGATAAACTACCGTTTTTAAGTTATTTTGCATAAATTTCCTATTTTGACCCAATACTATATCTTGGAAACTACAGCCAATCAACACTTCTGACTTACTTTTTCTTTATTAGTGACCTAAACCAAGAAAAATTTCACTACTTTTGTTCCAGAAGCATTTTGCTTGCAGACCAGTGTAATTTAACAAGGGCCAGTTGACACTGCCTTTTCTTTTTTTTTTACCTATACCCTCAAGTATACATATGTATACCCTCAAGTATACATATGTATACCCTCAAGTATACATATGCCATATAATTTACACTAGATTTACATGTTCTGAACCACACCTTTTCCTGGACATCCTTCAATTATCTTACCATGAGAGCCAAAACTGCTGATGTTGTACACAATTCTTCTTCGCAGTGAACCACTCACTTCCTTAACTGCCTTCTGTCTTATCCTGAGTTTGATTTCAGATTTCACTGCTATTTTTGGCCAGCTGTTTAATGCTGGTCAAAAATTAGTCACAGACTAATTGACTGTGACCAATTGACTATAAAAAAATAATATTAATTGTATTTCAATAATTGTGATCGTTATCTCGCCTTCACAGTCTCTAAAACTTTGTGAAATACAGTACTCTACTTACACCTTA
Source organism: Paratrypauchen microcephalus (assembly GCA_036785185.1). NCBI lineage: Eukaryota > Metazoa > Chordata > Actinopteri > Gobiiformes > Gobiidae > Paratrypauchen > Paratrypauchen microcephalus. The sequence continues at coordinate 9,246,600 of JAVJIX010000005.1, forward strand.
TTTAATCCTACCTGTACCTTTGTATTTTATTATATTTTATTACATATTTTTTTATTATATTGCTTACTTTTTTCCCTTGTATTTTTATTTCATGCTATTAGTACTTCTTGACTATCTTAGTGAGTCAACGGTTCTTCTGATCCTAAGCATTTCATTGCATTGTTGACCTTGTGTTGATCCTGCATATGACAAATAAACAATCTTGAATCTTGAATCTTGTCTTTGTAACAAAGACAGTGGCATTATTATTAAACTATGTCAAATTTCAAGAAGAATGAACAATTTCAGATTTTCATTAGTATTACACTTTATTTAATGGTAATAATTGTCTGACTGGAATAAAATAAGTAAGTAAATAAGTTTAGCCCTATCACTGTTTCCCAAAGTTGATCATAATAATAATACATTTTATTTATATAGCGCTTTTCAGGACACTCAAAGACACTTTACAAAACAAGTATTAAAACAGTCAAAAAAGTAATAGATAAATAATAACATAATGATAAAAACAGTGAATCATGTAGAGAAAAAAATCCACTTCCCCGGACCCTGTGTTATTCATCACATAAAACTTCCTCTGCTTCTCTAACTGTGTATTAGATTGCCAAATAGTTTTTTCTGCCCTCAAGTCTTAATAAAACGGATTTTGATACTGACATATTAACAGAGCATGTGGAATCACCCGCTGACCTAAAACCGTGAATACACTAAAGCTGTTGTATTCTTGACACTGCATAAATTACTCACCCACTGTACCAGAGTATCGAGGGACAGAGGAGCTCATTTTCCAACAGTGAGAGATACAGGACGACATTTATACCATACTCCCTACAACTGTACAACAGCTCACCCTTATGTAACAAATAACCCTATGTCCTGTCAATCATCATATCCTTTTTGCACTATTTTTCCTAATGACCTCTTGTTTAAAGCTGAGATACAGCTCTGGAAAAAAATAAGAGAACACTGCAAAATGATCAGTTTTTCAGATTTTACTACTTATAGGTATGTGTTTGGGCAAAAGGAACATTTTTGTTTAAGTCTATAAACTACTGACAACATTTCCCCCAAATTGCAAATAAAATATTAACGTTTAGAGCAGAGGTCTTCAACAGGGGGGTCGCGACCCCTAGGGGGGTCGCGGAGGTACTGCAGGGGGGTCGCGAAATCTTTTGATTCCACTTTAAAATAATATAATTTTATATTTTATAGTGTAAAATACAGTATTAACCTGTGTATTATTTCCTTGTATTGGATGTACCATAACAGAGTAGCAATGTTTATACATGACACTAAGCTCAATTTAATATAAAACACAATTCTATGCCGTATATATAGTAGGGGGTCCCTGGCCCAGTTCGCCATCTGTTTGGGGGTCCCTGGCCTGAAAAACGTTGAAGACCCCTGATTTAGAGCATTTATTTGCAGAAAATGACAAATGGTCCAAATAACAAAAAAGATACATGTTTTCAGACCTCAGACAATGCAAAGAAACAAGATCAAATTCATTTTAAAACAACATAATACTAATGTTTACACTTAAGAAGAGTTCAGAAATCAATATTTAGTGCAATAACCCTTATTTTTAATCACAGCTTTCATGCGTCTTGGCATGCTCTCCACAAGTCTTTCACATTGTTCTTGGGTGACTTTATTCCACTCCTGGTGCAAGAACTGAAGTAGCTCAGCTTTGTGTTTGTGTTGGAATTCAACAGACGCTGGAATGGAATGGCTGTAATACATGTAGAGATGCTGATTTCAGACAAAAATGCAGTGGTCTTTTTTTTTTTTTCCAGAGCTGTATATTTGTATTACTATATTTTATTTTTACTTGTGTACATACATATATATAATTATGCCTTATTGAGGATTTATTATCTTTTTTTTTTTTGCTATTTGCCATTATAATATGATGACGTGTGCGCTACGGTGTCCAAATAATTTCCCGTGTGGATCAATAAAGTTTTTCTATCTTTCTATCTTTCTTTTACAGTGTGCTGGAATATTCAAACTCCAACCGAATGACCACCCAAAATATCGGCATAGTCTTTGGGCCAACCCTTATGCGACCTGAAAGAGATATTGGCAACATCGCAGTCAACATGGTGTACCAGAACCAGGCGGTGGAGCTTATACTCAGTGAATATGAACACATCTTCGGGACACGAGGCTTTTCCTGATGTTTCGACACATCCATATGAAAGGACCTCCTCACAATCGGCCCGAGCGGAAGTAGAGTAGCATCTGACCTCCTTCTAACCAAGGACTCATTTGGCGCAAAAATGGATTTAACATCAAAAGATAATTACGGGGTGAAAAAGAACCAGGACAGAAAGCTGCTAATCATGACATCTGGTCTCCGTATAAAGTCACGTTAAAACAATAATAGTAAAAACATGCCAAATTTAGCTGCTGCGCTTGTGTCTTTGAATGTGGAGACACTGCAGCTGGAAAAGACTGTACCTTGTTGCTCCCCTTTCGTCTTTCCATGGGTCAAACTTGATGAGGATTTTTGAAAGCCATAAGTTTACTCCTCAGGTCTGGTCAAATAGCTTTCTGTTAGTTCATCTCCATTCAAACGTCACCTTTTCTGCCTTTATACTTTACTTTATACTATACTTTAACTTAGGTCTTAGCGTCCTTTTTTACCCATACACAAGATCCAAAATATGTCTTGCCAAAGGACACAATGGCGGTACTGTATGTAGCTACTGGAGCTGGTGTCAAACTGCTAAACTTTGCATTGGTGAATGAACGCTTTCACACCGCCATAGGAAAAATTGAAGCTATACACACTTAAATCTATCAGAAAGTGGTTTAAAAGTAGTGAAATTATCTGTCCATGCAGCAAGATGATTTCACTTGACAAGTTATCTGAAAATAAACTACCTCTAGACTAGAATTAATCCAATTTAGAACTAGTAAGTAGATAATAAATCTAAAAACAAAATGAATAACCTGAACTAAGTTTTAAAATCTTGGCCAGACCAGAGAAATATGCAGGGTGGGTCTAAACTGGAACTAAAGATGAAACTAAAAGTGGACTAGACCAGGACTAAACCAAGGCTAGACTGGGATTAGACATTGTATGGAATGTTAACCTAACCACTGAGCCATATTTGAACTGATATTGTCAATTCAGCCATTTTGTTATAAGTTATATCGAGGGATTTCTATAGGTAGAAGCTATCATGTTTAAGATGTTTCTTTTTCTTTTTTGTTTAGTTTTTTACTTTAGGAAAACATGACGACAGAGCAGACTGACATAGCTGCCATATCTTGGTGTCCTCACTGATTAATCACGTAAAACAGTGAGGCGCTAGGGCACATTTGAGGCTAAAATGAAAATAATGTAAAAGTTTAAAACATGCAAACACATTTAAGCTGTCTGAAATGACTGTGAACAATACATTATGCTGTATATTGGACCTTTAAATCATAGAAATGGATGAAGGAGGGAGCTAAATTTAGGGGAACCGTTGCACTGTGAAACCCAGCCTCACCAGCACATACACCTCCACCGTCAGTGTGGCTGTATATACAGTGAAATATGCAAAAAGCAGCAGAAAGCAGACCAGGTGTGTACACAGACGTAAAGTATACAACTATGATTGTGCCAACGGGCGGAGATGTTCCCTCAACCAAACTAGTCCCTATATGTGGACCTCTATCCCTTTTCCTTACTGTACAAATTCCTTTATGATAAATTAATGCTGTAAATATGTGAAATATGACAACCTCGTAGCACCTTTTGTGTAACATTAGCAGTGATGTTGAAAATACTACTGATGCTGTGTACGTAAACTGCAAAAGGTAATACCTAAGTCAATTACTGAAGTTAACAAGATTTGACTTGATTTGAGTAGATTTCACTTGACAAGTAAAATGATCTACTAATGGAATTTTGGAGTCTTTTTTTCATATAATTTTATTATTTTAAGTATTCTAGAGTCTCCAGAAAGCATTACTCTGATTGGACCACGTAACGGAATACATAACAAAACAAATTTTAATGGAGGTATTTATATTCAGGAATTAAATATTGGAGTTATTTTAACCCACGTGAGTAAACAGTGGGTTAAAATAAGTAAAAATGCTTCTTCTCACTCCACAATCTTAGACTCAAATAGTACAGATTTGCATTCATCTCTGTACCTTTTTCTCTTTGTTCTTTGTTCGAAATAAACTTAAAGACTCAAATGCATTTTCAAAATATTCTGAGCAATACTGCATAATGTGTAATACATAAACATTTGGGAGCATTTACTTTGTTGAATGGTATAAACAATATATATATATATATTTTTTTTACATATATATATATATTGTTGTTTTTCTTATCTTCAGAGTAACTAGGTGTATTTTCCTGTTTCAACTACAAAAAGACTTGTTCTGGTGGTGGAGAGTTTTACTTTGTCATAAAATTTACACAAATCAATATAACATGTTCTTAATTCACGTCATTTTAACTCGTTTTCACGGTGTAGGCTTTACCTGCACTGTTCACCTTCCAATAAACCTGCGTGAACATCCCCATCTGTGCTGTTTTGTGCCTTATTTTGCAGGGTGGGAGTAGTTTGCGTGAGAGATAGTAGAAGTGTGGAGGTATGCGGCCCTCAGAGACTCTGTGGGCCGAGGCATCCCCTGTGATTGGTGTAAATGCTGCTTTTAATAAGAGAACAAAAGAGGAACTGGAAATGCATATGTTTTCAAAAATGTGGACTTCCCCCCGTTTTTTTTTTTTCAACAAAAGCCTCTCACTCTGCGGCCTGGGTAATTTTATATGTGACTGTGGGTTTGGCAGGAGACGAAAAGATCAGAAAAGAGGCACAAGGGAAGAAAAGGCTTGAAGATTGTGCTGAGTTTTATTAGCAGTATTTATTCATTTTTATGTACATGGCGGTGTGAGTGTGAGGGGACAGGGCAGGAGGGATGGGCAGAGCTTTTGATCGCCGTGTGCGTTTTTGATACATATACAGGTTTGATTGACAGACTTATAATTTTTACCGAGCGGTGTGCGACCACATGTGTTTATTAGATCCAAGAGATTGTCCATGGTGATCTATGAAGTTAGCTTAGAGTCAGTAATGCACAGAAGATAGTGTATTTTTACAGCTGTGTGATTAGACACGCTTTTAGTCAGAAATCTTACTCAATTTCACATCACATTTTTATCATATATTACATTATGCGCATTGACTTAAACTGTATATATTGGATAGTAAAAGTTGCATATTTTACTGCAGAACACAGTCATTTCAGAAGAATACGCTGTAGTATTTGATCATGCGATTTTTTTGGCCTGAAACCGTGCAGGATTAGCGTTAAAAACAGAAAACACAGCAAAGAGACAATGCAAAATATATAAAGCTGATTGCATTTTTACACTTTAATGGAATGCAATTCAATGTAAAAGTATTCTAGAGTCTCCAGAAAGCATTACTCTGATTGGACCATGTAAAGGAATACATAACAAAATCTATTTTAATGCAGGTATTTATATTCAGGAATTAAATTTTGGAGTTATTTTAACCCAATCGAGTAAACAGTGGGTTAAAATAAGTGTTATTCCATTTTTCATTTATATGAGTCCATCTTAGACTCAAATAGTACAGATTTGCATCCATCTCTGTACCTTTTTCTGTTTGTTCTGCCGTGACATAGCTCGAAAGAAACTTAAAGACTCAAATGTATTTTCAAAATTTTCTGAGCAATATAATACAAAACCAGGTAACACAAACAAACATATTGGAAGCATTCACTTTGTTGAATGGTATAAACAATAATATTTTTTTTTACATCTTAGTTATGCATTATCAACATTTAGATTACATTATTTGTTTTTCTGCTTCCTGTAACTATGGCCTTTATGGGGGATGTTAGAAAAGGACTGAAGCCTGG
>JAVJIX010000005.1:9257500-9307500 GCA_036785185.1 Paratrypauchen microcephalus
CAGCCATATTGTTATTATTATTTAATTACCTTTAACACAAGTGGGAGATATATCAAATACTAATAATATTTCAGTTCATCAGCGTTAGTGACTACCACAGTCATTTTTTGGCAAAATTTACTTTTTGGCCCCTTCTGCTTTCCATACCCTGCTGTAGATGACAAAAGGAGAAATTCAATTTGTCAACTGGACAAAAAGTTTATCTGGTCAAATATGTTTCACAGCTCATCCAAGCTGCTTCTTCACTTCTGTTGTAGATGTTATTGGCTCTGTCCTAGACTAATCCGAACAATTTTTACAGCCATAAAAACACAAACTGCCCCAGTCATCTTACTGACAAAGGAAGATTATTTTTGTATTTTCCTGAAAACCTTGCAATTATGCTACAAGGCCAACGTAATTGTTGTTTTGGAAATTAGAATATAAAGTAAATCGTCTATAATTAAAACTTAAAAATTACCTTAAAAAGAGACTGAGGCTTGTAAGTCCAAGTGCATTCCCCCAGTACAAGGTTATAAAGTGATATTTTTGCATGTTTGTGGTAATTTTATGGGCCAATCATGTGCTAGACTAACCAAGACATTTACAGACACATTTTCGCACATACTGTCTGATTATCATCAAGATTATGCAAAAAAAATATCGACAAGTGGATTTTTGTCAATATTAATAACAACAACAACCCCATACACCTCCACAAACAATCTTAAATAAATATAAAATGCAGTTTCCTTACCTGTGTGCTCATATTTGTGCCGTAAAAGCGAGCTGCTCTTCTGAAACGTCTTATCACAGATGTCACAGGCGTACAGTCCTTCATCGGTTTTCTTCAGTCTTTTCCTTCCTGGTCCTCCTTCACTATCGAACCCATCGTCCATCAGGGAGAGATAGTCCAGACCACCACGGCTTATCATCTCACCCTAAAAACACAAAGGTTTTTAGTTAAAATCAGCGGCGGAAGAAGTATTCAATTTTGTTATTTCAGTAAAAGTACAGATATTGGAGGAAAAAAAATAGAAATACTTAAGTACAAGTAAAACTATTGCATGAAAAATCTAAAAAGTATCAAAGTGTCTGTTTAAAATGTTCTTAAACAGTAAAAAGTAAAAGCATTTTGAGTAGATTTTGAAGTTTAATGAAGCTTTTTTAATACAGATTTGTGCTGAATTTTGTCCAACAGAGGTGAACTGAATACATTTTTCAAGTAGTTTTGATTTGTATATTTTTGTTTGGTCAGACTATTAACTTAAATTAAACCCTGAGCCTTTTCAACAGGTCTCAAGCTATAATAATAATAATTTAAAAAACCCTTTTCGGTTCAGTTAAAAAATACAGTGGAGTAAAAAGTAGATAACTCTCTCAAATGTAGTAATGTCAAAGTATCCACAAATATACTTAAGTTAAGTACAGATACCAAAAAGTGATGCTTAACGACAGCACTTTACTACTTTTACTTTACATTCATCACCACCACGGTCACCATTTCATTTATTATCTAGTTTGTTTAGACGTACCATTAATGCTTGTCTCTCTTGGTGGATTTTCTTGAGCGCTGCCTCTGCTTCACTTTCCATCATGTATGCCATAGGTGACAAAAACCCAGGACTACTCGCTGGTTGTCCAAACGGAAGCGGAGTGATGCCTTCATGTCCTAATCCCGACTGATTAAAGACCGGAAACGTTCCGTACATTGAACTAGCAAAGATGGGAGCGCCGGGAGCCCCATAAGCCGGGTGATGAGGGAGAGGCACAAATGTGGGGTGAGTTGGACTTAGTTTCCTGATTTGTTGAAACTCCCTTTTCTCTCCTCTGCTTGTAATACCGTTGGGGGTTTTGTTTTTACTCTCTTTAGGCATGGACAGGTCTAGTGGTTCACTCTGGTTTCTGGGTGACAGCAGTTCCGGTGGGCAGTTGGTGAGATCGAGACACGGAGGAGAGACAAAACCAGCTGTGTTCTTCCTGCTCTGAGGAGATGATAGTTTAGGCGAGTTGTTAAGCATTTGAATTGGGCTTCCTTTCTCCTGTGCGGCCCAAACCGGCGCTCGGGAGGACAGCTGAGGTGGTGAGTGCATGGCGACCAGAAGCTGTTGTGGGACAGAGTGCCAGTTGGACTTCTGCGGAGGCGATTTGTTGATGGGAATACCATTAGCGACTTCGTGCGGTTTCCCATTCTCAGTTTCCTCACGGTTCATTTTACACAGGTATCTCTCATGCTGAAGGAGGACAGCCACGTTTGGGAAAAGCTGAGAGCAAAATCGACAGGAGACCCCGAGCCCTTCCTTCTCCCCATTGTAAACCTCTTTCTTGTCCTCCATTTTAGAATCAAAATCCAACTCCTCTTGTTTCACTTCCCTGTTTAGCATCTTCTGTAGCACCTGCTCGAATTTGGTTCCAGAGTTTAAATAAGGCAGCAGGGTGGTGCCTTTGAGGATGTTAGCCCTTAACGCTAGCTCTGACTGAGGGTCCCACATTCGCCCCATGTCTACAGGCCTGGGGAAGCCCTTGAGAAGATGCTTGTTGTCTTCTGGTTTGTCAATAGCGCCCCTCCCTCCGCCTGCAGAGGGAGAGGTCTGAAACGTGGCCTGAAACATATTTGTGCTGTGGCCGTTCAAAGCAGCGCCAGTGGCTCCAGTGCTGCCTCCTCCACTGCTAAGGCACTTTTTACTGCTCAGATGAGAGCTGTAAGATCCCGAGTGCGAGAAACGCTTCTTGCAGTTGGAACATTCATATGGCTTCTCACCTGAAAGAGGAACAAGTAGAATATTAGTCAAATGATTTCATAATACTATAAACCAAATAATACACTTATTTAAAAGTCCTATATTATGCAAAATTGACTTTTATAATGCTGTTACCTCCTCAAAAAGTTGTGCTTTGTTTCATTCACCACGTGTTTGAGTAATCCTGCATTATTAGCTCAAAATGCTCAAATGCTCAAAGCTCAAAATGTTCTGTTCCACCTTGTGATGCAATTTACTCGTAGTTTTTAAGTTAACAGCTTCTTTTCACCTTTTAGTTCAGATGGCAGTTCCAGGAATGAAATTATTCAAATCTAGTGAAGGTGGAGCACTTCCTGTATTACCACATGGCATCACAAGGTGGAATAGAGTGAGTGAAAAACTCAACGTAAATATGCAGGTGTTAAACATGTGTGAATGAAACAAAACCCAACTCCAAGTATGTTTGTGAGGAAGAAACACCATTACAACAGAGATCAGAAAACAATATAACATGGGACCTTTAATTGCCATCATGCTCCCTTGTTGAAGTATGTGACTAATTAGCTTGGTAGAGCTGGACACAACGAAGCGTAAAAATTATTTAGTGAAAGCAATTAAGAGCTATGGGTAGGGAAAATGATTACATCTTACCACTGTGGATTCGGAGATGCTCTTTGAGGTGGTGTTTGTACTTAAATGCTTTCCCACATTGAAGACATTTAAACTTCCTCGTCTCTGGGCCTTGTTCAAAAGTTATAGCATTCTTGAAAAACAAAAAAACATCTTATTAGTTGTGGTGCCGTTAAAAGGATTGTGTAAAGCTGTGTCACTTAAACCACAAATAAATGAGAAATGCTTTGTAGATTCTTACTTTTTCCTGAAGCTGGGTGTGCAGTGCAAGGTGCTGTTCCATCTGTGCCCTGAGGGTGGCGGTGTACCCACAGAGAGGGCAGACCATGGGCCCTTCGTCCTGCTCCTGACAGTACTTGATGTGGTCCCTGAGAGCGGCGCGCGGGTACGTCCTGTGGCAGAACGGACAGGCCTGCAGGCTCTTTCCACCATCTGGAAATGTCACAAAAAACATAAGAAAGAATGAGTATTCCATAAAGATTAGAGGTTATACAGTTTTGCTACTTAATTCTAGTTTTTAGATGTAATGGCACATAGTTACTCCATAACTTTTTTCCATTTTTAGTTTTTAGTCATAGAAGCCTTTACATTGCATTATTAAGACTTGTGTGAAACTTAAAGCTACCTGCTGCATCAGGAGAGCAATGTTGAGCTCCAGGAGACCAGATGGCGGCGGGTAGGTCATCATGGTTACTGTTCTGATGGTAGAGTGGTGTGCTGCCATTCTGGGTCAGATGGCCCAAAATACTCGTTGAGTTTGAGGCTCTTCTCAGCTGGGCTAGGAACTCATAGTGCGCCAAGTCCTCCAAGGCATTCTGGGAATCTGAGGTCTTACCTGGAAAAAGGAAAAATCTAAGTATCAAACATCTTGATAATTATCACATCATATCACATCATTAATAATTTTAAATTTATTATTTGGCATATTGTAATACATATGTAGTATTTTTAAATACAATAATAAAATTATGTTGTCAATCTTGTGATCATACAATATATTTTATATCTTAGTTAAGGTAAGTTAAGATGTATATTAACACTTCGTGCCATTCTCACAATGTGGTTTTAAAACCTGCACATTTGAAGTTGCTGAAGATACGTGATAAGTCATTGTGGTTCAACCTCACCTGTTTGAATGTCAAAGGGTTTATGATGAGTGCTTATTTAGGTACCCACGGCACGTACTGCATATTTAATATAATGCCATTACACTGTTGACTTTGGGTCTGACAGATAGACCGCTTTGTGTGAACTCATTGTTGGCCGCATGTAAAACTGGATTCCTAGGTTTCCTCCTCGTGTCCTTGAGCTCAGTGACAGGCAGGAGACACATGTATGTGAGGAACATGCGGCGCCTCCCATCACTGGCCGCGCCAGTCATCTTTGCTTACAACCACTTTGAGGAAGATTTTTCAAATGTTTGCAGATGTTGGCATATTTTGAGCAGTTTTTAATGTGGCGATGGGAAGAGCCTGTGTGGTTTAGTATTGTAAAAACTCAGTTTTGCCTTCATCAGGCCAGGCCAAATCACACCAGGCCTGGGAGCTAAGTGATTGTTAGTAGGCAAGCCGCGTGAGCCTTTGATCTGCTCTAAATAAAAGGGAAAGCCTCACGTCGAAGCGCACTGATTTCAGTACCATAACGTCACCTCTTTGATGCATGGAAATATTGTGACATTGTGTGGGATGAGTTCTTTTGTCATGCTTTCAGAAGGCAGCCTTTTCAAAGAGCAGAGAAAAGAAGCAGTGTCTGAGGAAGGCATGCTTTCACATGAGCTGATATGAAGGTGTGAGGAGTGGCTGGAAGCACACAAGCCGCTTGCATCAGAAACACTGTACATTTGTTTACACATACTGTAGTGGCCAAAACAGCATTCTCAACAACAACTCTGGCCAACCATATTATAAAACAACTCTGATGGTTTTAAGTTTGAAAAAAGCTTATATTTACACTGATTTATACATTTATTTAACCAAGACTTAACACTGAGACTTCTAAAAGAGAGAACTTGCCAACACTATAAACATAATACAAAGAATAACTAAATATTCATTATTAACAATAGCATCTCTCAAGTAAAACATAAGCATGTCTCAGTCACCACACTGTTTACAATTTTTTATATCAAGTGTCTGAGCATATTTGCATTGGGCTTTTTCACTTACGGCACATGCTCCCTGTGTCCTTCTCCTCTGCTGGGTCAGTCACAGAAGGGCTCTGGCTGTGTCCTTGTACAGAGCGGAGGGGACTGCCGGGCTCCCCTGTGCCCTCACTGGGCGTCAGGCTTGCCTTGTCCAGGCTCTCTGGGCCCTCATGGGGGTCCAGGCTCCACACGCCCACCTCATCCTCCCCCTCAGATCCCAAGGAGGTCACCTGATCAGCCTCCACTGCAAGAGAACAAACAACAAAACAACAAGAGGTCAGTAAGAGCACGCAAAACCATTTTGGTGTCCCACAGAAGAATGAAACGGTATTACACAAACATGTGTCTTTCATCTATTGTGGCCATAATGTATGTGATATTTTCTTTAGAAACCCTTTCATAAAGCATGCCACATGTGCTTTTCATATTATTTAAGTAAACTATTAAACAACCTAACCTAAATGCAAACCAACCAACCACACGATGCACATGGATTTTTACACCATAAATTTAGGGGCAGTTAAATGTTCCTATTTAAATGCATATCTCACCTATCAATATGTCCTATACCTTCATGTGATACATGTGTATTTTCTCTTAGTTAAAGCTGTAAGCTCGAGGTGGATGTGGTTGCTGTGTGTTGCACTTATCTGTGTAGTGTGTACCAATAAAAGCACTCATAAACAGAGCAGGGCTCAAGTGCTCGCTCGGTGCCACATGACTGTTTCCCATGGCACAGACAAGAAATGACAATCACAAACACATGCCTGGGATTTCAGCTGTAGGCTCCAGTTACCCAGGCTGCTTTTGAGGACTCTCTGTTTCTCTTTTGCTGATTGGCAATATCTAATCACAACCAAGTAATGACCAGTTAAGAGCAGAAAATACAGCCCTGTGCCAGTGGCTTTCATCAAACAAAGCCATTGTCATAGAGAGAGCACTCTGAAGACTTAAGGGCTGTGCCAACTGTCAGAGGACAACTCATCTTCTTGTCTCTGCGATGTAGTGTTTCTAATTAGCAGCTAATAAACATCACAACACAGTTTTACTTTCAATAAACTGCACAAAAAATAAATAAATAAAATAAAAATCTACAGAAGATTCACAGCTTGTTCAATGCAATAAACAAACTCTTATCCCAACTTTCCTAACAACATTCTCATCATGATGTCTCCATAGTATCCAGAAGAAGGCAAAATCAGTTCAGTTCAGAAAACTTTATTGATCCCATAGGGCAATTCATTTGCAGCAAATTAATCTGCCTTTCTTTTTAGATTTCAGAATAAGCAAGGCAAATTTATCTGTACAGCACAATTGGTACACAAAGTAATTCAAAGTGCTTTGCAGAATAAGAAAGACAATAAAAACAGATATAGTCATCATAAAATTAAGTAATTTGTTAAAGTTAATTAACATTAACTGAGAAGAGAGAGGAGTGCAAAATAAAAAAGGCTTATGCACAGCTAAACAGAAGAGTTTTGAGCCTGGATTTAAACATAGTCAGCGTAGAGGCCTGTCACACATGTTCAGGAAGACTGTTTCATGTTAAAAATAAATAAATAAAATAAAATCTTTGTACACTTGATTTGACCTGGACCTTTTTCTATTGACAAAGTTTATATTTGTGAAACCTACACATCTGTTCATTAGAACTCAGTCAAATTGAAAAGGTCTTCAGTTTACGGAGGGGCCCACCCGAGCTACTAACACATCTACTGCGCATTCAAACAATTAGCAAAAAGCCTGACGCATGCTTAAAACAATGAGCATTACTAATTTGATTTACTCTGAGAATGACTGGCTCTCGGTAGTGGCGTTAAACTGGTCATCAAATAACCCAACGGGAGATGGCTATGAAGTTTTATGACGTCGCTGAGGTCAGGCGAAGATGGTTGCCCGGATGGTAGCGCATACCACCAAGTAGAAAAAAAAACACAAGAAAAATCTGGTTTAAATTAGCATCAAATTGGCTGTAATTTTCTCCATTGTAAGAGTGAGTGACACTGAGCCCGATATGCATTGTCATTAAAAGCGCACCGTGTTCTCGTGTCTTTGATTATGTAGTTCATTGATTTGTTTATTTGGATTATAGACGCATCTCTGAAATAAGGTTTAGTTTAAATGTTCAAAGTAATGCCTGAAATGTGCCTGAAATGTTTTTGAAAAGTGTGATTTATTGTATGTATTTGTTGTATTTTCCATACGTGAAAATGAAAATAAAAAATTGTTGTCATTTTGCATATGTAGTGCGTGGGGAGGCAGTGAGTCATTCTGAGAGAGATGCTGCATCATGTTTGACAAACTGTGTGTATTCAGATCAAGGTTTTCCTATTTCCAGACACACTGGAAATCATCTTGAGCTGAGGTTAATGGAAAAAAAAAAAAAAAACATTGCCACCTCACATTGTTATTTAAAAATGCATTCAAATAGCAACAACTGCACACAGAAGAAACGACATTATTTTACATTTCTACTTTACTACATTCAAAAGATACTATCAGTACAGATACTATCTGCTATTGCCTCACTGAAATAATAATTATTTGGAAATAGCTGTGGTTTTTAAAGGCCAACAAAGAGATAGCAAAATTTTCAACCTTTACAAATATTTTTTTATATATTTCCTTAAATTATGTGAGAAACCATTTGAGGAAATACACACGTTATGTAATCAAACTAAGATTTCTGTTTAAGATTTGTTGTTATTGTTATTATCATATTTTAATTGTGGTGTTAAATGTTCATTGTTATAAATTATGTAAGCAATTTATAAGTGAAATATAACAATAAAGTACAAAAATATGATGTATATGACTCACATGGGAAGCTTAAACCCAGTGCAGATGTTTAAAAATGTAAAAAGAAATAGTAATAGCTAAAATGAATCATATTTAAAACAATTAACAACAGTGCAATGGTGTCGAGTACTGTTGTGTTGAGTCACCCCTGTGATTGAAAACTAGAGCAGGAAGACTGTATCGCGTGTGATGTTGGTACTCTACCTACAAAGCCGCTCACAGATGAGGTAAGTCCAAAACTCAGTTCAACACGGGGCAGAGGAGACTTCAGCACGTCCATAACAACGTCTAACACAGTTGATTTATTCTACAGCAGCCACTCACACCTGCAGCCACCACAACAACACCACCACAGCAAAGAGAGGAACAGGGCAGGACCACAGATGCACCACCCACCTGACCCCCGAATTAGGTAAGCTCCTATAGAGAACGTCATACTGAAGGAATGACAAAACTTTCATAATGAACAAATAGTTAATAGGTAATTCACAATGAGTCAGGCTTAATTCGGCTGGAACACTCTGAGCGTGTATTCTGTAAACACTTTGCCCTCTCACATAGTCTGCCACCTCAGTTTGTCAATAATATATTTCTCTGTTTTCCATCTCGTTTTTCCCCTCCCCCCCTCTCGTAATGTATTTCTAAGCAAAAAAAAAGACCTCAGTGTTTACCGTTCCACTGTATTACGTCATATGTGTTTGCAACTACTGTTATTGTATCTGCATTTTCTATTCTGTTCATGTTCTGCTATCGCTGATGAGAGAGGTGGTGCAAAATGGAATCTTGTGGCTTTTAAATCTTGTTATACTGCTGTTACCTCCTCTGAAACATGCCTGGGTTTGTGTTTTGTTTCATTCATACATGTTTGAGTAACCTTTTAGTAGTTAGTGGCCTGTCTACATCTGTCAAGCACAAAATACAGTTCCGCCTTGCGATGCCATGAAGCGATAGTCTTCAAGTTTTACCTTTTGTTTAGTGGAGATTGGCAATTCAGAACTCATTGTGTGTGAAGTTTAAAACCACAGTGGAGCACTTCCTGTATTCCCACATGACATCACAAGGTGGAACAGAGTATTTTCTATTTGAGAGAAGAACCCAGCCTAAATATGTAGGGGTTGTGTGTTAAACATGTGTGAATGAAATAAAACACAACTCTGGGCATGTTTTTGAGGAAAAACATTATAACATAGGTCAGAATTGGGCATAATATGGGTTTAGTTGAAAAGTTATAAAAGGATGTAAAATAAGGCTTTAGGGTAATGGTAAGGATTTGGAGTTAGAGTACCAGGATATTAAGTAGTTACTGGGGTGAACCATTCTTAGTGTTTCAAAGCATGCTAATACAATTCTCTAATACTGTACATAAACTCGGCCAAGTTCATTTTGAGTACAAGTTTGAAAAGACTTTAAATCAAATGGCATAGAGTGGCTGACAGTAAATTGGGGATTAAATGCGGAGAATTATATGCTAACCGATAGGAATGTTGATAATGGGATGCTGTGCTGTAATTGTATTGCATTTCTGCGGTTAGTGAGGAGGAAGAGCACACATACTTTTCTAATGATGCTGGAGAAAAACCCCGCGAACATTTTGATATGAAAGTCACCCTTCAGCTGCTCACGGTGTAAAAGCAGGGCGCAAAATGCAGAGACTGAAAGTGTGACAGGGGGGTGGTAAAGGTCAAAGGTGGCTCCTGTAGTGGCTTAAACAGTCAGTGAAACTCAAGGGAGATGGACATAGAGCTAAAGTACATATTCAAATGGCAGCAGCGTGCAGAGGGGGAAACCCAGGTCTCGAAGCGATGAAGGAGGAACAAGATGACAGCACTGATTATGAACAGAGGCGCCTGGGAACTGTTATACAATACAGTAATGGATTTGAACGTGTAGTGCAGTGGTCGCTTGACATACATTATTTATAAATACTATGTTCAATATATGAAAGCTGGGATAAAATATTTTGGGGTTCAGTATTTATTGTGGGTGAGTGGGGAGGTTTTTTTGCCATTTTTATGTAATAATGTAAGAGAACACAATAAATAACTTCATTATTAATTCATACTGATGACATTTAATGGTTGCAGCTTAAGCTTTTTAATGAAAATTTCTATTTAAAAATTGGGTTTGGTCTCAGTGGCATAAAGCGTTTTCAGTATTATAGTTTATCACAATATTTCTCTGTAGGAATATCTCCTGCTTCAAAAATTGTTTTATCGGGACAGGCGTAGTTCTTCACACTTCTCCAAGGTCAGTCCCTCTAAGTGAGTGACCGCTGGAATTAGCCAATCACAGTGGAGAAGCAGATCATTATATACTTTTCAAGATTCAAGATTCAAGATTTTTAAGTTTATTTGTCATATGCAGAATCAACACAAGGTCAACAATGCAATGAAATGCTTAGGATCAGTAGAACCGTTGACTCGCTAAGATAGTCAAGAAGTACTAATAACATGCAATAATAGTACATGGTAAAAAAAAGTGTTGCAAAAGTGCAGGGGAAGAAGTAAACAATATAATAAACAATATAATAAACAACTGACAGAAACACTGTATGTGTAATTTATTGGCCCTGATCATTTTTTTTTTTTTTTAATACAAGAATGGAATTTGCCTTTGTTTTGTTTTGTGTTTTTCAACTGAACTGACATGGAAGCTAAATCTGTAAATTTAAGTTATGTTTTGGTAGACAGGGGTGGGATTCAATAAGTTTTCTTCTCCCCACTCCTTTTCGAGCAAAAAAAAGAAAAAGTGAATGTATATTGGTTACATGTATTTATTTCCGTGTGTTGACCTGCTTGAAATGAATAAATAAATGAAATGAAATATTAGTTTAAGTCTACATAAATTGTAGACTTAAATATATATATAGGCACGAATGGGCTGTGGATTGATATGGACAGCCTTAGATGTCTTCTCGTTAGGGGACCAGTTGTCATAACAACTAAACTTCATGATCTCTAGCCCTTCAAGGACAGGGCACATGAGAAGAGCCATCGTGAAAGCCCCCCAAACAAATACAGCCTTTTCTATTTGTCCAGTGTAGCTTTTTCAATTAACTCACTCAATGAGAGATGCATCTTACAGGCTAAAGTTTCTGAGGACTTTTGATAGAAGCCATAGAAAAGCCATATTTGCGTCGCTGGTTGTTGATCATCTGCAGTGTAGCGCTCGAGTTGAATCAAAGCGATGCCCTTTAGTGCTGTGTACATGTGTGATGTTATGTGAAGTCTTAGACATCTGAAAATCTATCTGCTCTTCTCATCTCTTATCGACACAGCACATCTATAAGCTCCAAACCACTTCTGGTGAGAGGAGACCTTTTCTGACCCTAGCAACAGAAAACATCAATAATAAAACTTTAAATGAGGACAATGTATTCAAACTTTATAATGGAATATTAGACAATTTAACAAGAAAGTGTGGTTTAAAGGAAGGAAGAAAGCAGCAAATAAACAAATAAATAATGATTCTTATTTGAAATATTGAACTTGACGTAAAACTAGTTAGTGAAGTCCTCCTAATATTATTTTCATATTGATTTTTGACAGCTTGACATGTACATTGCTGGTTGTACAAACACAATTCCTTTTGGTAAGTAGTATGTTGTTTTCAGTAAGATGAATTTGTTTTAAATCAGTTCCATTGGTCAATAATTTAAAATATAATAAAAAGAGCTCCAATAAAAATACTATGATCTTAATGCAAGTAATTGTACCTTCACTGGATATTACATTTTGCAGCGTTGCAGTTAATTAGTGGTATATTCTGCAACAGGTAGATTAGAAAAACAAAGTTATAATATGTCAGATAATATCAGTGTTTTTGTGCTTGATGTGAGTCTCTCTGGTGCACCAAAGTTTTCCACCCATAGTTTGAAGACAATTTTTTTCATTAGTCGGGAGG
The DNA here is from genome assembly GCA_036785185.1 of Paratrypauchen microcephalus. Taxonomy (NCBI): domain Eukaryota; kingdom Metazoa; phylum Chordata; class Actinopteri; order Gobiiformes; family Gobiidae; genus Paratrypauchen; species Paratrypauchen microcephalus. The sequence goes on from JAVJIX010000005.1 coordinate 9,269,696, forward strand.
GAGTCTGAGTAAACAATCAGTTTCTGTCTTTGCAGAAATAAGCCAAGGTGAGAGTGGAGAGGTGTGCTGTGTCGTATTGTGGTTTCCTGTGTAGCTGCCGCCTCATTTGTGCTTTTCTCGTTCACCTGTTGCCGCGGACGACCGACCACCATGATGCTCCACTTACCATGTTTGACATTAAATTGTTTATTTATTTTTCAACCATCACAATTTAGTATTCACAATCCAACCAAGCGACTACAGATTTTACAGACATTTGTAATGATTAATTTGTAATGCTACCTTTAATAATTTGGGGCTTTTTGATTGACCAGAAATCATTAAGAAATACAAATCTGAAACAAAGCATAAGTTAGTTAAGAATTAAATTGATTGCTCTCTTCTTGGAATAGGCTATCTAGGAAAGGACCATAAATTTCTAACCATATAACAAATATAATTTATTGTAATTTTTGTTTGACACTATTGTCTTTGCTCCAGACCACCACCTGGTGCTGACAATGTAACAAATCGATAAAAAAAATGAATAATAAATCTCTTTTAATTTGAATTTATACACAAAAATGCAAGACAAGATCCAAAAATAAGATAAATTTGAGTTGAAAGTTGATATTTCCACTGACATTTAACATCATGTCATTGTGGACTTCCCTTTTAGTGAGGGATGACTCATGTGAGGTGTCGCTGACTCAATTATTGATATAACTTTCTGTTGTTCATTTAACATTTTAACCTTCTCACCTGCATTTTGGTGCTGTTACGGTTGCCCAGGTTATGATTACCCAGGTTTATGCCCCCTTGGTTGGTCCTGTTTTGGTGGTATGCCCTGATCGCCACACTACCAATCCAAGCCCAACCATCACTTCATTAGACGCCTGTCATTGCAAAGCCTCTCACACCACTCTATAAATACCCCCGTCGTCTCCCCCTCCAAATTTGTTTTCCCTCTTTTTTCGAACACATGAAAATGCTCAGGGACCGTTCCAACTCCTCTGATGTGGCTCTTTATTTTGTACTTTGGCGCAAGGAACCGCACAATAGTGGCTCCTTTTGAATATTAAAACATTCTCGGAGTGAGCACAAAGGTTTCTGAAGTTTTTTAATAGGGGTGCATGCTAAAAAAACCCCGCTTTTAACGGCGATACAGTGTGGGATCTTGGCTTTTTGATTTGAGGGTGATCCAAAGATTTCCAAAGCAGAACTGCACTCCGTCCAATTGTTCTTCTCCTATTAGAGGTGATGATAATAAGTCCCAAAGTCACAGTGTAAAATACAAGCTTAATGTTTCTATAATGAGCATAGGAGCTGTAACTGATATATGCATTACTTGAGCTATGCCAGTGGTTAACGTACATAAAGAGTGCCATCCTCTGGTGTAAGCAGACATTGCATGGCTCCATTAAATGCATACTTCACAGTGACCACATGTGACCTTCAAAGAAAGCTTTAAACAACATAGAAAAAAAATACTTTTCCAATGTGTAACTGTCCCTCCTATTGTTGCCCACATTCTTGTATCCACTGTTGACACTTTATGAGGACTGGGAGACAAAAGCAGAATGGATCACTTCTAATGCTCCCTTGTGGTTGGATGGACACGATTAGGTATGAACGCATGTGTGTGAAGTGCATGTCACCAGCGCCATTAAAGAGCAACTAATTAAAGTCAGGAAGAAAAACGCCAAGGCAGCAACCGCAATTGGAGTATGAGTGTGTTTGTCATTGCCATCCTGGCCCAGTTAGGAGTGAGTGAAACCTCAATGAGTGAAATAATGCATTTAAAATAAAGGGCTCAACAAAACGCCGGGTTTATAAAGCAAACTTGGGGATTTTAAGAGGATCTTTGATGTGTATCAGAGGAGGAGAGCCGCGCAGTGACTTGGGACAGCAGTAATTTTAAGTCGAAGCAGAGCCTGGCGGAGTGGAGTGGAGCACTGGCTGACTGCCTGCCTGCCTCGCTGACTCTGGGCTTTGATGGCGCACCCCGTTTGAAGTGGTTTTCGGGGGATGGGAGCGGCGTGTGGTGTCAGTGGGACAGGGGAGGTGCTCCGTACAAGAAAAGAGGGGGGCCGATGGATGGTAAGAAAGAAAGAAAGAAAGAAAGAGAGAGAGAGAGAGAGAGAGAGAAAGGAAGGAAGGAAGGAGGACAAAAATGGAAAGTAGAAAAAAAAAAGTTTAGGTAAGATAAAAGACAATACAGAAGCAATTAGAGAGAAGAGGAAGTTCGATGGAGACAAAGAGATGGCACGCGGTCAAGTACGGCCTGCACATTTGACTTTTGAGCTGCGCTTTTAAGACGGCTCACACCTAAACTTATTGATGACGTTACTGTCTGTGATTCTCTGCCAAAAAGTCTTACAGGACTTACATTCCCTCATCTTAAAGTATAACTCTGCAGAATCCACAAAGTCAGAGGTTTCCAAACTTGCACACAAAGTTGAAAATCTTGTAATGAGTACCACCTACCTGGATTAAACTATGCCTGAACTTATGGCTGTGAAGTTAATCGAATTTTATTGAGATTTGGTCTTTTACGATCGTCAGTGATCAGCTTGGTTATGTTTAATAGAAAAGTCAATCCTCTGTGAGTAAACATGTGATTTAGAGCAGACAAGCAGCATTCAAATTGTAGAAGAAAAAACTTGACACTTTTTTGGTAAAGTATGCAGTGGTTAAAAGTCTGTACTGCTTTATTTGTTTAGACACAATAAAACATCCAATGGACACGTTTGATCAATCAATACAAGGAAGGAAATTGTGATTCACTTTTTGTCATATCACTCAGAACTTACTCAGAGCTAAGGAAGTTATAAATCTTTCAAATCTACGACTAAAACAGGGACAGAGCAGCATAGAAAGACCAAACCATTCCATTCAAATTTTTATAAACAAATATCTAGACTTGTTTATAGTCTAAACAAGGAAAATAATACTACCTGAACCACAATTTGAGAAACACTGCTATACCTCCAATTAATTGAGTCACACATATTAAAAAAAAAAAAAATCAGTCCAACAAAATACCCTTAAAAATAATAACTAAACTAAATTAGTTAAATGAAACTAACTTTACGTGCACACCAGCCTGCCACATAACATGAGAAAACCTTTGAGAAAGCAGGAGATAAGTGCGTCTATCAGATTGTGTTGGTCTGATAAATTATAGAGACTAGAGATTAGCCACTGTGGATTTTTTATACTTGAATCGCTTCCTTCGAAGTACAAAATGCATCCGTTCTAAGATATATGTTAGCTTATCAGAGGTATAGGTAAAATGAAAGTGTACAATATAATATAGTAATAATGCTAAGCCCTTTACAGCATCAAAGCCAGGGATGCTTTCAAAAACAAGATAATATTTTTTAAGAGGTAAAAAAAGGTTTAGGAATGTGCAGTCCCTCCCAGGTAAACAGTGAGAGCGTGGGATGAGCAGGGTATGTGAAGGGAGTACCAGGTAATCACAGGTACAGACGGAGAGGAGCTGCCAGCTTCACTCAACTCAACAAAAACATCTTCATTACAGTTCCAACCAGTGTGATTTTTATAGTTTTAAGTTAAGTATTGTATGTGTATTGGAGAATATATATATATATAGTATCTCCTTCAATCAACAGGTAGAGGTACAGAGATGACAATCAGGTGTATTATTGTCTTGTGTTATGTGATTGAATCATGTTTATGTAAATAAAGTAAAATAATACTTTTTAGACACAAAATAGCAACAAGTATAGAATATAAATAGTGTTCAGGCCATTGTTGAGACTAAAAGTGCAGAACAATTTGGTAAATCAGATTTGTTATCAGAAAGGCAAACTTGTTTGTAACCTTGGAGATGTTATTGCTTTGCTTGAAACGTTCCTCAGTATTCTAATTACCTATCATGCATTTTTTGTGTTTTTGATGCTCAACGATACCTCGAAAAAGATGTTTAATGCAATAGGATGAAGCATTCAAGACAAAACTATAGCATCTCCATAGAAACAAGAACGCAGCAGACCCTCGACCAGATAATTCACACATTCAAGACAAAACTATAGCATCTCCATAGAAACAAGAACGCGGCAGACCCTCGACCAGATAATTCACACAGTGCACCTTTAATGTCACTATCTACACACCTTGTTCCTCTTTTAACTTTAGCTCAATAGGTTGTGGCCATCTCTTGCTTATACTTATCTGCTTCCTCTCTGCCTCTCTGCCACCCATCTGGGCCTTGTAATACATGACAGCTGAAGCGCTCTCTCCCAATTTAATTTGAGGTGCGATAAAACAGCACCTATCTATAAATTGTGAAGCCCAGAGCCTGTCTATCGGGATGGTTCGAAGAAGTGCTTTCCACTGTCACACATGTGCAGCATATTAAACGCACAATACCGGGGCTGTCCGCTCTGCAGGGAATATTACAATTAGAAAGAGGGCTTTGTAGCTGTGCTTAAGAAATTCAGCGAAAATCAGATTGCGTAAATTTCTCTAATGAAGGACGAGCTCAGAATACAACGTGTAACAAATAAACTATTGACATGTTGATCTAAGCTTAATCGATGATAGCTATGTATTTTTTTATTTACTGCAATTCATCAGTGTAATGATGAGCAAATGTTTTCGAGCACAACAGTTTCGCTTGAATAGAATTGCTTAGACACAAGTGAGAAGTAGCCAAAATACAGTTAACGGTAAAGGTGTGAAGCATACACTAAATGTAACTACTACTCTTATCTCACACATCTGAAGTGAGTGTGACCCAACAGCAATTCTTAATAATTAGTCCACAGCTCACTATCATGCTATCTATTCCCAGCTTTGAAAAAGTATGATATGCATTTCTGATTAAATCACAAAATGACTTGACTATGAGTAAGAAGCTTTATATAGATTTTATATTAGATGCCCCTTTTGTAATCCCTCTACAAACCCAAAAGAGGAATGAATTCAGAACATAGAAAACTGGCCTTCTCCAACACTGCGGTTTCAAACAAAAATGCACATTTTGTCACAGCTCATATGAATTCTGCAGCGCTTATTTTTCCTTTGTTGATGACCTGCGCTGGCAGAGGTGTCATTTTTAATATTGAAAAACAAAATTGCAATTCCAAATGGTCTATAGAGAAGTTAACAACTGGGAGCCTCCTCATATTGTCCCGCTCGTGCAATGGCACCGCAAAACTTTCCGAATAATTCCCCTGATGGTGTGGCCACCACTAAGTCCAAATGTGCCTCCATAAGCCATTGGCCTGCCCCACTGTCTGCATATGAAACATCCAAACGGGGCAATAATGGACTAAACATGTGGGGGAGCGCAAAGGGACTTGATGGAGGGATTCCCCGTTAAAGCAGCTCAACATGTCACACTCTGAGCTGTGCAAACCAATCAGGAAACTTCTCTTTTCTCCCTGTCACTTATCCTACTGTCTCTACCCTGAAAGTATCTCCATGTCTTCCATTCTCACGCTGAAAAAAAAGGTCCCAAACTGTCTCCAGCCTGTCAGCCCCATCAGTTCCCCACCTCTCTCATCCTTTCTTTTCCCGGGACCCTCCCACCCGCTGCTTCTGACGCCTCCACGGAGCCCCTTGAAGAGTCCCACTAATAAAGTATGGAGCCTGGGCCGAGCATTGCTGTCTCGCGCTCCCCACCCTCATCCCTGAGCGGCCATACATCTGCCACTAAACCAGACCCGACCTGCCCTTCTCTCTGTACAGTACAAGTACAAGTAAGACCATCTATGATAACCCTTTTTCTCTCTCGTTTCTGCTGTTCCAGTCTTTTGTGTACAGTGTGCTATGTTCACTGTGGCAGCAGCGTGCCAGAAAAAGCCACACAAACACACACACACACACAGTCACAGACACACAGCTGGGCCCCAGCTGCATACAAAGACTGGGGTTTGGAAATCAATGAAGGAGAAAGAAGAAAGGGGGAAAGAGTTTAAATAAATTGGCACTTGAAAAAAGAAGAACACGCAGAAAGAGAGAAACATGGAGAAGGAGAGGCTTGCTCGACAAAGAGGCTGATCACCAAAAACATAATGTGACTACATGTTTATGAATGTGCCTATGAAATGCAGCGGGCCTGACTCCAGCGCTACGGTCCAAGCGCAGAGTGGCATTCGGCTTGAGGTGCCAAGGCTTTGGAAGCAACAGCAAACACAAGGCGAACACATCAAATAAATGACAAAGCCCATCAAACTCTGCATCTAAATGTGATTTCCTTCAGCTCGGGGCACACCTGGTGGCAATATGTTCATTTAAAGCACGGGCATTTGGCACATTCTTGATGAGACAGGAAATACTGAAATAACTACTTTTAAATTTAGCATAACTAGATGACATTCTTGTTTTAACCCACATTTATCTTTGATCACATGACCACATGGCATTGTACAAGCTCCTATAGCCATGACAGTGCAACATGACAGTGAGTGACCGCAACATTCAGCAGGAAGTGTCAATCAAGGGTACACATTTTTAGGTTGTAGTCTAATCAGTCAACTGCACCTGTTAGATAAGGCTGTGAATCGAAAACTACTCTTTTTGGGAGTTGAGCAGTTATGTGACTAAGACAGTTGCACTTTATTAATTCTTATTATTATGACTAATTTATGTATTCTGCTTCAGTGTTGCTGCAGTGTTGGCTGTTATTACTCTAGAAATTGCTTGCAGACTTCTATCTATCATAGTTTTATTATAGCAGTGAGGCGTAATCAATAGGTGTCCATGTGACTGAGTAAAACGTATAATTTTCGCTTATATAGTCTACATTTCAATAGAAACTCAAAAATCCAGGTTGTATTGATTTAGTTTGATCAGGAATCCTTCAGCGTGCATAGAACATTCCACACTAAGAGCGTAAAGGAAAGCCCACTGCAAACTTACACGCAAACATGTGAAGTTGTATTGTCATTGTGCAAAAAGATATTATTATCAATAAAAATAATAATAATATATAATAAGCACTTGCATAGGGCTTTTCAAGATACTCAAAGATGCTCTACATGAATAGACCAAGAAAGAGGAAACAGGAGAAACTAAAAAGTTAGTGTTGCTGATGCTGAAATGCTGTCTTGATAACACATTTTGAATTGTGAGCTTTCATCAGATTCAACTTGAGCGTAAGATTTGCAAAAACTACACAAAGCTAATCTCGCTTGAGTGCTCGAGGCCTTGTCATACCGTTGGCCTGATAAGTGGCACGTCCCTGTCAGTAAGGGTGCACTGGGGCTGATAGCTTTCACAGCGGCGCGACACCGTTGATTTGTGAAATAGGTTTGGGTGGGGGGGGTGGGCTCGCCAAACTGCAACATGGCCGCGAAAAGGTGAGAGAGGATCTAACCCGGGTGACACTTTGGGCCTCCACACCTCGCTCAATGAAAATGAGGAAACGCACGCCGAAAACAGAAAAAAGTATCTGCAAATGTCCGAATATTTAAGTGGCAGTTGCTTGGCAGATGACAAGTAAACACGCCGGCTGTGTGGTTAGCAAAGGCTCCTGGAAATGAAAACCAGGGTTAGTGGATTTGTATTTGCCCTGCTCCTTCAGACAAAATATCCACTAAGTCAATATGAGCAAACCTATTCAGGGCTCTAACAATTGCTTTCAAATGCAAACTTCAGCTCACACATGATCGGTATTATCCCTTACCCTCTTTGTTTTACAGCTAGGAGCATTTTAATTTAGGGATTTGCAGAGATACACAAATGGTTACTAAGTTAAATCAGTAGTTGTAAAAAGCGATGGTAGCTAATTGAAGACTTGGAGAATCTGTGTTTAGCATCAGTGGTACAGCAGAATAAATGTTTAGAAGCATCTCTGTGAAGAAAAAGGGTGTTATTACTAAAGTTTGCTTGCAAAGCACTTCGAAACATTCCACTAGATCTATACCGATGGCGTATTGAACTCCTTAAGGCTAACGCGTGAAGTTAAGGAAGACTTTATTATGACTACAAGTTCCTCTCAAGCTGTTTTAGGAAGTGCCTTGACAACAACTGATAGGCCTAACTGACATCATCTAAAAGTGTGCACTTTTTTGTGATGTGTGTGTGCGCTAATGTAACATGCCCACTTCATTTGCGCTGAAGAGTTCACAGCAGGACACCCTATAACACTAATTTACAGTTCCTAAAATTTTATGGACAAACTTAAAAGTTATTAAGTCTAGCACAAGACTGAATTGGAGTTTACTTGCTCATTGTTTCATGGTGCAAAAGTTTTGTAAAGCCATTTGCAATTCAGTAAATAAGCTTAACAATATATAAAAGTACTAGAATGGCACTTGCTCAGGGTGGAAAACTGCTGCTTTATGTATCAACCTTCAACAGAAAGATAAGATGGCTACATTTATCCAAACGAAACTTCCCTCGCTCTGAGATAAAGGTGTCATTTTATGCTTTACAAGTCATGGGATTTTACAAATTACCTCGCACCTTTGTGTGACTTAACTGCGGTAGTCATGTAGAGGCCACATGACCAAAGATAACGGTCCCTTGCAGCAAGACACTTAATCGCAAACTCTGTCAAAACTTCTGTAATTAAGTTTGTAAAAGTTGGTAAAAAAAAAAAAAGCCAGTTCATAATAAATATTCCATGTTGTTGCGTTTATATTTTCTAAGATTGCATCCTCGAGTGGGTTCTTAGATGTCGTCCAGACTTTCTCCGCTGCGTCGCGTGTCTCTTACCTCGGTTTCTCCTGGGGTTGGCTTGCTTCCTTCGCTTGCCTCTGCTTTCCTCTGTCATCCTCGTTTCTCCTCTTGTTGCTCCTTCTCTAAAAAGCGGTCCCGGTGCGTCCGTGTCTGTGTCCCGAGTGCGCGTCAGAGAATGAATGGCGTGAACGCATCGCCCCTCGGTCACCGCGGGACACTCTTCTCAGTGTGTGATGGAGGTGCTGCTCCTGCTGCTGCTGCTGCTGCTGCTGCTGCTGGTGATGTCAGCGGAGGAGGCAGGACCCGGGTCACTCCTTGCACCTTATCACACGGACATGTAGAGCCTCGAGTCACACCTACAGGGCGAAAGCGCGCGGCGAAAGAGTTATTTATGAAAAACGTGCTGCGTGTCCTGCGCTCTCTCACGTGAGGCGCTCACACTTTTGGCCGCTGGACTGGAAGAATAGAATAGAAATATCAGCAAACCCCGAGCTACACTGACAGCTGCATAAAAAGTTCTGATGTATGTTTTGTATGAAGGGATTACTGAACTCTCAATAATGTATCATGTTTGTCACTACGTCACTGTAAATACTACTGTAACCTGCTTCATAACCAACTGTGAAATACTCTTACACCTTATTTAATCCTACCTGTACCTTTGTATTTTATTAGATTTCATTACATATTTGTATTATATTGCTTACTTTTTTGCAACACTTTCTTACCATGTACTATTACTATTGCATGCTATTAGTACTTCTTGACTATCTTAGTGAGTCAACGGGTTCTTCTGATCCTAAGCGTTTCATTGCATTGTTGCCCTTGTGTTGATCCTGCATATGACAAATAAACAATCTTGAATCTTGAAGTGATCGGGAATAGCCTCTATGATCAGATAAGAGATAAGATAAGCCTTTATTGATCTCACACAGGAGAAATTTACTCGCCACAGTAGCTCCAGGACATTTGGACAAGAGGGAAAAAAAGGTGTGCGTAAAGCAGCCCCAGTGATGTCCTATACGCACATAGACTGAGAGAGAACCTTTTTATACCAGCAACTACTTAAACACATGTCTTAAATCAACTTAAGCAGACTTTTTTTTAGCAATTTGTTCGTTTGCTTTACACTTTAAGAACACACACATATTTGTAGTTTGCCCCATACTAAGTGCTCTCTATAGGCTGTAAATTTGGCACAGTTTGGATGACTCTAACTCAAACTTACATTATTGGTCGTTTCATGGAGACAAGCCTCTTTTAAGTTGGATGAAAACAAGTATCTTAGCATCCTAGGAGCTTAGGAGGAGCAGCAGCAGCGCGCACACTTCTTGGTACTGGTACTTCACTGGCTTATTGACATGGTGGCAAGTGTTTAAAAAAAAAAGAATCGCCCAGTTAACTCGCCACATTTCCACGAGAGCATTTCAGGTTAATGGCAACAGGTAGAGCCCTCCTCCCTCCCCCATGCATGCCCGCCTGGCCCCCGTGGGTTTTATGGGCCATGTGTTATGCGCGTCCACCTGCCACCTCAGCCCCCCTAAAGAGGAACCCGCCGCGCGCCCCATTCACCGCTGGATGGCTGTAGGAAGTAGTGCATTCACGACCCCATTGTGTTGCAACCTGGACCGTAATCTGTTTTGCAACTGAAAAAAACATCCGAAATAAAACTCTAACACGGCGTTCAGGACCCCCACCTTGGCTTTTTCACCTCAAAACTACAGTGATAATAAAAGCGAGCGGGGATGCGTTTGCTCATGTGGAGTGGCCTACACAGGACCAGTGCACTACAGTGAAGGAGATTACTGAAGTGAATGAGAGATTACCTGACTGGAAACAGAATAAGAGTGCGAGTATTCAGTGAAACTTTCCACCTAAATCCCCGTGAACAAGACCAAAGCACAGATTAACCCCATAAGGATATTACAGAATGTGAAAGTAGCCATATGCCTCTGGGGCAAACTGCAGCTGAGCTTACACAACTGAGTCACCTGGGGCCATTAGCATTTTAGTTAGTGCACCTACTGTTAATGTTTACATATTAAAACACAATTCATTTCTCACTGATTCCAAACTTCTAATTTGGTCACAAAAAGTTCATCAGTTCTGCTCTAACTTGATGGTGTAGCTTTTGTGGGCATACCGTTTATTTGGCACTGTTGCTATAGAGTGACTCAAAATATAATACAAATTGTTCATGACTAATTGAAAAATGCATGTATCACACGCTTTTCACTTTAATGGCCCTAAGATCTATTTCTCCTGCTATTCCTGTTTTCTAAATTGTTGCAAAAATATTAATCTGCAATAGCCACCAGAGGCAAAATCACAATAACCTAATTTTGTTGTTATTGGTATTGAAATATGCTATAGAATATTGATATTTAATACAGATGGGGGTAACTAGAATGAATATTGTTAAAATTCAGATTTCTGTTTAATGACTGAAAATGACCAAATTTAACCTTTGTGAATTTAACCTTTCGATATCTCTCATGAAACATTCACATTATAGAATAGCCTGCAGTAGTTTATATGCTGATGCTGTAAATGTTAAGCACAGTGTTCCTCCATTTCACCACAAAGATAAAAGATAATGTAATCTATTATCACATTTACAGATATCTTTCTAATTTTCAATATTTCAGGTCTTTTGCCTCAATGTACCCTGCAAAAACATTATGGAGAATATGAACAAGAAAGAGCATCTGTGTAGAATCCCTCAGTCGTCCAGGTAGAATCCATGGCAAAAGGAGGAATTCAGTTTGTCACCTGGACAAAAGTTTATTTGGTCAAATATGTTTCGCAAGCTGCATCCAAGCTGCTTCTTGAGTTCTGGAAGAAAGAGTATCTTATCACCGCATTCACTGTTAAGAGAAGCTGCTGCTAAATATATATTATACAGTTACCTTTTACTGGTGCTCTAAAATCTAACTAGAATTTTGATTATGTCATAATTTCAGAGATTAACAGTTTTTGCAATAAATATCCAAACCCATGATCCACAAATGTTGAAACGTTTCATTAGTTGTAACTGGTATTAGTTGGTATTTACTCAACAAACTCCGTACAAGTCCTTTCAGTACAACAGTCACATATTTGGTATATAGGCACTGCTTTCTGAAGTTATTGTGAATATTTCTTTTTGTTTATGATGATATACATTGATTAACCATAAACAAGTTCATGTTGTTTATGGTTAATCAATGTTTATATGAGATCTACAGTCTGAACATTCTGACTTAGACTTAGACTTATACAAACTTTATTGATCCACACAGGAAATTATTTTGAGTATGGTAGCTCACTTATCAAATATAATATATAATATATAACAGAGGGTAAAAAGGAAAGAAGTAGATGGAAATAAGGGAAAAAAATATAGATGGAATAGCAACCAAAGAGCATTAGAGCAGTGTCAGATGAGACATAATTATATACATAAAAATAATGATCCTGAATAATGATAAAAATCCTTCCGCTCAATTATAAACTACACAATGTTGGTAAGTAACCAAAATCATGTGAGAATTCATTTTCAGAATACACATTCATATTCACAATACTCAATTTATGTAACTGTATTCTGGTATAGTTATTTTTTCATTTGGTTGTATTCAGAATACAGTTACTTTTCTCAAATCTAAGAGATACATTGCAGTACTTGATCACACAATTTTGGGTTCAAACAGCGCCATGTTAATGAGAAAAAAAAAAAAAAATTCTTGTGGTATGATGAAACTTGCTGTAAAAGTATTCTTAGTATTTAAAATGTAGTACTCTGATTGGCGCGTGTATATAGAATGTGCAACAAAATACATTTTAATGCAAGAATTCAGTATTCTGTAACTAGATACATTTGCAAAGTATTCTTCCCATCGTTGTGATATCACGTGAACACTTATACTACTAATCTATTCAGAGAAGATGAAGGAACACTTAACCCTTTCCAAAGTATCTTCTTAAACAACACATATAAGTTGTTGTCAGTAGTTGTTCAGTTATAGTAGTAAACTGTGAAAAACAACATAGTACACCCTCCTCCCTCCATCCCTACCCTGGCAGTGACAGCCGGGGGTTTGTGCCTTTTAATAGATTGTGGAAGAGAAAGCATCCTGAGCTAAAGGTGGGGTGGTGGGGGTGGTGGGGGAGCTCAGTGGGGACAGAGGGGTCATCCCAGGCCTTTTGTGGTGGGCAGAGGAGAGCAGGGGAGGGGGCCGTAAACTCAGCTGCTGATGGAGGTCACCAAGGTGCAGAGGTGCAGCAGAGGTCCTGGGAGCTACGGGCGAAGCATTATACTCATTATACCTTCAATCACTGCAAATCAAACGTGCCCCTCTCTGCGTAGGGCTTTTGGCACTCATCAAAAGTGGTTTCTTAAATTACGCGGACAACTGTGTGGAGAAATTTACTGCACCTGCTTAAATGAGTCAAATAAAAAGATAAAAGCGTGCATAAATTCGCACATGCATCTTTTTACCCTCTACAAATGTTTAATTTTAGTGAGGAGATAAAGAGGTTCAAAAAAAATGCAGTGGCAACAGTATAACTTTTACTGTCTTGTTAAAGCGACTCCTTCCACAAATATAAGTCAAAAGGAGGAGCACTGAGGAAGCTGTCCCACTGGGGTTTTGTCCCTGTCTGTGGTGTATGGGTTCAAAGCAGCTCGCATGGGGAGGAGAGCTCTTAAACGGCATATTAAGCAGGAGTTAATTATATGCCAACCTAAGTGACAAAGGGGAGAGAAAGGCTTTACTCTGAATGGCAGGACAAGAAAAGGGAAAAGTCATTATGCTGACCACTTGTTTGCATTTAAAAAAACGACCAGTCTTATTTGGATATTTTCATTTGTGACGCTAGACTCGAAAGTGTTGTGTAGTGTGGCCTCTACACACACACTTTTATGACAATATAGACAGGATAAGAAATACAGATGTGGAAAGCGCTAACAAGCACATGTTTAAGGTCAGATTTGGATGGCTTTGTAAGTAATAAAATAAGGAGAGGTGTAACTAAATTACTACTAAAGTATTAAGTAACTAAAAATACATTTAACTCAAATTTGTATTACCACCACAAAAACAAGCCAAAAAACATGTTGGAAGTGTGTGGTGTAGTAATCAGAGCATAGTCTGGAGAACTTCCCTCTACTGTACATTTGTGAGATGAGTGCTGAATACTCGGTACTTTAAATGGACTGCAATACAAGTATATAAATATGTATAATATTAAAGTACTAGTTGTACTCTGGTATTAAGTAAAGCAACACTGTAGCCACACTTTAATATTTTTTTTGTAAATGATGGTAGTTGTTAGTTTCTTTGAGTTCTACATTTATTATATAACATGGTTCAGTGCAAATATCTGCTCATTGTTGTAAATAATAAAAGATTAGGACAGTTGCCACATATGTTAACAATTTAAAACAAACTATTTTATCTTTTGAATGGGAAAGCCCTCAAAGTGTTGCTAATAACAACAAGCTGAAACCCGTAACTACATCATAAATTATACATCCCTCTGTTTATTCTATACAGATGCGTTGCAGAAATGACATCAAAAGTCTTTCTTACTTCAGATCAAAGCAATAAGTGTTTTATCATAGTTGTAAAAGTAGTGAAAAACATAGTTTTAAGTTTGTGTGATTCTTTGCTCACATACAGCACCACCACTGACCCTACTGTGGAGCCAGTGCTATTGTTTGGAGTAGCCGCCTGTGGCCTCCGTCCGTCAGGAGAAAACTTCCCTTTTCTGCTTGGAGCGAATGAGTCAACCCCGACCGTGTGCCAGGCTGGAGCGGCCGCCACGAGCCGACTGTGCCATGCCGCAACACCACAACGCCAATATAGTCTGGGGCCCCCGGAGCCCAGAGCAGCCAGCACTGTAAAAAGTAATGACTTAACAGTTTTAAAAATACAACAAAAGCACAAGAAGGGCACATTATGAGCATGTTAAATTAGGCGGAATAAATGACAGGTAGCTTTTAGTGACCACACACCGCTAGTTATTTTAACATGTGAATGGAGGAAGACATACTGGGCAGTTTGGAAGGAGCATGTTGCAGTTCAGAGCACTGTGGATGAATGAAATCATCAAACCCAGTGGCATCATCTTACCATTTTTAAAATAATGCTAAAATAACATATAAACAATCTGTCAGTTTGTGATTACGGCAACATTTGGAATGTTGGGATTGACAATAAAAACAGCTGGAGAGCATTTTGCAAATAAACTAAAGTAAAGTGGAATCATGATGTTTGCGGAGCAGTGTCTTTGAAAGTCCTTACGATACTGGACATCTTATTGTAATTTTGCAAGTCAATGTTGTTTTTTCTAGCCTCTTATTCTTCCCATTCAGAACCTTTTTGTATCAAACCGACAAAGTTCAACACGTTTGTTTTTTCATTTATTTACATATCTTTGCTTTTCAGAATTGGGGTTATGTGTCTGTGAAGCAGATCAAGATGTATTGATAATGCAATTCTTTCCACAGTACTTCTGGCCTCAGGACAGACCACAGTCGTTGCAGAGGACTTGTCCAGAGCCTTATGTCACTAAGAGAAACCACTCTATTTCAGTGCTCATTTATTTCACTCCACAAGTGACAGACATGGGTCATCCAAAACAAGCCTGCCTAATGAGAGTGTGGGGAAATAATTAATACTGTTCCCCAGGTGAATGTGTAACAAATATTGTGGAAATATCTTAGCAGTGACATGTTAATTAGCCTTGTCATATGAGAAATACAGGAATATAATTATGTTTTTCCATTTGTGAGCAGAAAAAGATTGGTCCGGCTTGTCCCCAGGCTGCACTGCTCTCTATTGGAAGACCACTGTCACTGCATTAATAGTTACAAAAGACAATCCATAAAAAGATATTAGTTTTGCATCCAAACAGAAAATGTTTATTCATAAACTGGTAAAATATAGGACATTTGTATAAAAATGTAGAAAATTGTACACAAAATATAACACTTTTCTAGTATAGTTAAGGCTATCATTATAGATTTTTGTTACTATGGTGATATTCTTTTGCCAGCAAAAAGTCCGAATGGAGGATGACAGTTATAAAACACACACACAACATCCATAAAGTCCATTATTATAAAACATTTTATACAAAATCTCTTACATTCTAAACCTGCAAAGTCAGTCAATGTTCAATGTCCTATTACGTTTTAGTGTTAAATTCCATCTGTGCATCAATTCATGTAAGGTGTCTTTGGTTGGCTTACCAGTCCGAATAGAATAATACTATTAATAGAAAAATACTTTTGCAGCCCTCAAAATGTCAACTGAAATACTGTCTTTGCTCCTGTGGGATTAATCGTAAGGCAGCAATAAACGTACCTGGGAATCATAGTATTTCAAAGATTTAGCCTTACATGTCCTATTTTGTGGGGAATTAAGGAAAAACCTTTGACAAGCTAATATAATGATCGCTTTCTTTTGCAAATAATCACTGCAGAGGGGTGTAAATGACCAAATGTGGAGGAAAGGCCACAGTTATAATTATATGAATGTACTCTTTTGTATGTACCTTAGCTATTTCAATTTTGTATCAAAGAGAAAAAAATGTAATATATAAATTCAAAGCTGCTCTAGAAAGGCTTACAGTAAAAATGGAGTGCAATCGGTTTGTCTCAAGAAGGCAATTTGAACAAACATGTCGTCAGACCACAAAAGTCCTGAGTGTCTCTGTGTACAATATTCAAAGTAAATGTGCATACTGTGTAAATACTGATATACCACTGGTGAAGTCTGGCTGTGATAAGCAAAACATGATTACAGAATATTATTTACTAGCACCGAGAAAAGCTCTCTTACTACAAGCACATGTTTAGCTCAGCTTTAAAACGCTCCATGGTGAAAGCTTATAGAGATTATCTACTGCCCCAATGTCATGTACATTTACGACAGACACAAATATGTTATAACAGATATAATGTATATAAAATCTATGTACAGGTCCTTCGTAGCGCCAAAGCCAAGTGTGGTGGGAATGCCTGCTAACAGTTTGATATGAGTCAGGCATGGGGCTCTGTGTCTTACATTAAGGCAAATATAAGTATCAAAATAATCAAAACAGCAAGGCAATCTGGTCAGGCACCTTTGGTTTCTAATGGGATTATTAACACACCCCTGGTAACCAAAAACTGAATACACATGATTATTGCTGTACCATTACTGTGCAGAATCATTGGCCATTCAAAGAGTTGACCCACAGATATCAGCTGCAAAAAGATAACACTACATAGCATGTCCAGGCTGGTGGATACATATAAACAGTGTCTTCAGGACATCGTGTTCAGGTATTTGTTTTCTCCAGCCAGTGAGGTGAGCATAGATGTCATGTCCCCCACTGCCATGTTGGACAGTCCTGAGCCTGCAGCCAGGCTCACAGAGGTCTGGGGGGTCGTAAGGCGGGATGAGGCCTGGGAGGAGGAGCCTAACTGTCCTGGGGGAGCGTTCCCCGAGGTGAATGAAGGAGGATCTGTGTCATCAATGATGGAGGTGAAGTCTATTCGAGCATTGTCCAAGTCCAGGTTCTCTAAGGTGTTGGACATAGGGCCAGACTCAGAGAACGGAGCAAGGGGAGCACTCTGTGACTCTATCTGACCCGAGTAATACATGTTATTGTTTGTGGGAGAAAACATCTCATTTTGGGGGGCCTGAGGGTGCTGGACTGGGGGAAGCCGGACCCCTCGTCTTGGACTGGTGGTGGAGTGGACAGGGCTGAGGTGGGGTGGGCTGTTTAGATATGCTCCTCCCACTTGGGACAGGCTGTTTTGGCGGCTCAGAGGCTTCCTGCCAGGGGGAGGCCTCGGGACCATGTCCTGATTGTAGCAGGGAGCTGGGAGACCTGACATCTGCTGGTCTTTAGGAGTCATTGCACCTCTGCTGTGGGCTGGAGGACTCAAGACCATGTTTTGGTTGGGGTAAGCAGGATAGGCCTGATTGGGGTAGAGATTCTGATTTTGGTGCTGTGGACTCTGCTGCATCATTTGTCCACTCATATCCATGTTGTCAGAGAGAGGAGGGCCTTTGATGGGCTGTTCATTCTGCTGTTCCCACATGAGAGCTTGCTGAGACTGGACATAGTTCCTCACCATCATCTCCTTCACCTGCATCATGGGCGTCTCTGACCTTTGCCCCTCAGAAAGTGCATTACCGGCACAACCCAGACTCATGCTGGCTCCACTGGGAAAGGAGCTTTGGTTTTGGAAATCACAGCCCATGTTGTTGTTGTTTCTCATCATGGCCTGTCCCGTGGGGTAGCTCTGGCCTGGCTGTAGATGCATGCGCTGCTGTTGTTGGAGCTTTGCACTCTGACAGGCGTCCCCGGCCCCCATCCCGGGGTGAAACTGTTCTGGTTTAATGGTGAGTTTGTGAGTGCCCTCTGCACTGTTGTACATTCCAGGCTGATTGTTGTTGTAGTGAGATTGAGACTGCATGTTAGGATCTGCATACGGCATGCCTCTCTGGTCCTGGCTCCAAGGCCCAGCAACAGTATCACCTCCCTGGCCTAAAGCGGGATAATGAGGACCTGATGGGCTGAGCTGACAGTTGCTCATCCCGTACTCTGCCTGTTGGAGAAGGGTGTTGGAAGAGATGTCTCCAGCCTGCTGGTAATGCCCCTGGTTATAACCCTGATCAGTGCAGCCCAAAGGATCATGACCTGGTGACAGCTGATTCGACACAGGACCCCCAAGGCCCTGCTGTGGGTATCCCATGTAATTCCTCTCAGGGCCCATGTGATGCTCCATTCCCATAGACTCCATCATGACATTTTCGGTGATGCTGGGCGGCCGAGGAGAGTATATGTGTCTGCCCATGCTCGAATCATTGCCACGGTGCTGGAGAGCGTTCCTCCGACTCATCAGGGACACATTAGTGAGGCTGTTGAAGCGCTTAGGCAGGGCCAGTGGGTCTGCTGCGGATCGCACCGGATCACTGGCCCTCCTGGAGTTGTTCCCTGGTGCCTGGTGAGGATAGATGATGCCAGTACCATACTCAGTGTTAGCACTGTGCCTTCTTGGACCACCATGTTGAAGGAAAGCTGGCAAGGGCTGTCCCTGATAGTCACCTAGCATGCCCGCTCTTCTTGCTGGCGTCCCGGGCTGCTCCATGTTGGGTAAAGGAGTGGGAGGAGGGCCACCTGTTGCTGCTGCATATTTGGCTTTCAGGTTATACTGCTGAGCTGGGGTGAAGTTGGCTAGTCCTGGTAATCCGCCTGATGGACAAGTGGGGCCTCTTCGATTCACTTCAGGAGAAAGCGGGTCTCCTCCTGCGCTCTGCTCCGGGCCTGTGAGGTGTGCCACACCCCCTCCCATCTGGGACACCTCGCTGGACCGCCGGCTGGACAGATACGGGGACACCATGGAGGACCTGCGGCTCACAGTGTAGGCAGAGCTGAGGCTGCTGGTGCCGCTGCCTCTCCGGTCAGAAGAGCAGCCCATGGACGCACCACCACCGTCATGACTGGAGAGCTCCATCACCCGCCGGTTTGAGAGAAGGGGAGAGGGGGCACACATCCCCATGTTCTCACCTGCACCTGTGGTAAATAAGAATAATGTTAAGAATGTTACTTACAAATATAGCTGTAAATAATGCATGAAGTTACAGTGACATATTTATTGTTGAATATTAAAATAAAAAAACAATAAATATTGTTTGTCAGGGTCACAAGATCTCGTGCCACAGGATCACACAAGATAAAATTGTGCTCACAAATTATCTTGTCAGATGTTTTATTGTGTTTACTTGAATTTGGAAAATTGCAAACTGAACTGCACAATTCATTTATTAAAAGTTATGTCAAAATCTCATCTTGTCCTTTCTCGTTTCTCGTCACATAGTGTACACATAAATTTACCAGGAATGGCAGGCAGCTTGTTGTTGTTGCAGCGCGAGGGGGGAGTTGGCCTTCGGATTTGCTTCAGTTTGTCGATCTTGAGGTTCTCCAGTCTCTTCAGAGCTTGTGTTGACATCCCCACACTTCCTGGCTCTCCTCCTGCTCCAGTTACCCCATCCTCCAGCGCTGTGAGGTCCTCCAGGCTGCCTGCTGCATTAAGGTTCATCTCTACCCCACTGTCATTGTTATTTCCGCTTCCTAGTGGAGACCGCTCACTACTGCAGGAAGACTGACCTCCAGGACTTGGCTGGGATTTCTGAAAGAAGTGAAATGTTCAAAATGTTAGGTTTCGGGGGCTTTACCAATAACGCTTTGTGATGTTTAGATGAGGGTCTATACGTTTTCAGATAACACACTAAAACCTTTTTTTGTTTACTTACAAGGGCAGTGTCAGGAGCCAAAAGTTTGCAATCGTCTCTGCGTGGTTCCTCTTTCTCCAGAAGCAGTTCTGTGTTCTGGCCACCAGGTGTCATGGCAGAGTTAGGGGGACGAGGGCCAGTATCACCTCTGTGCTTCTTGGTGATGTGAGCCTCAGGCCCGTGCACTGTTTTCACATGTTTACGCAGTGAGCTAGGATCTGTGTAGCGTTTAGTGCAGCCAGGGATCTTGCACACATATGGTTTCTGCAAAAATACAAAATAATGTAATAAGTATAAAATCTATTGACATAAACTGCATATAATGTATTGTTCTGATCTATACCTCATTGGAGTGGGTCCTGTTTTGATGCTTGGCCCGGTCGGATGCATTGGAAAAGGCTTTATTGCATCCTTCATGTTCACACACATATGGTTTCTCCCCAGTGTGAGAGCGCAAGTGTGTCTTCAGGTTTTCCAAACGAGAGTACGCCTTGTTGCATCCCTCAAACTACAAAAGAATATCATCATAATATACCATAAAAGTTAACAAAATCAACTAAACATTCATAGTTCAAAGTGTATAGTTTAGGCATAGCTTGGCATGTTATCAAAAAGGTTTTATGCATTCTCGATGTGTGATGCAACTTAATGTTTTTTTTGTTAAAAATATCTTATCTTGATTTAATGGTACATTGTGCAACTTTTTTGGTGAATGGTTTGACAAATGAGATGTTTTTGCTTTGTTTGTTAATGTTTCACAGTGAACCTTTCTATCTTCATGGAGACAAAACCAGATCAATTTACAGGTCAGATCTGTGGCAGGCCCATTCACAGTCAGAATTAATGTTTTTCTAGGTATTTTTGAGCTAAATGTAAAGGAAACATTCCAGGAACATTCCAGGCAGAGAAATTACATATTATCCATAAAAACAAGCAGGTGATGGACCTTCCACCAGAAAAGTTACACAGTGCACCTTTAAACCTCATAGTATTATCATAGTATTCTAGCTTCCCGCACTTCACTCTTGGGTACAGTAAGTATTTCAATAGTGAAATCCATCCATTCAGTCTTATCTTATATTGCAATCATAAGTGATATCTGAAAGGATGGCATCCCTTCAGAACTTTGTATTTTTACCGTAACTGGGCTGTAGTACAAACAGATAGAGCTGAGACAGACTCACAGTGCACTTATGGGGCTTCTCCCCCGTGTGCCGGCGCATGTGAACTACCAGCATGTACTGCGCTTTGAACGGCCTCTGCTCCCGGGAACACTCCTGCCAGTGACACACAAACTCCTTCTTCTCTCCGTGGATGTGCTCGTTGTTGATATGCTGTAGTTCACATCATTACATTAGACTGCTATACTTTATTGGTGGTTTTCACATTCTGGAATGTGATGGGTAAGAGACAGTTTTCCCTATTGATAACATTGTACTTTCCTATAAAATATTTAAGAGGTAAATTCAGAAATGTTGAACCTGATCATTTCTATTAGTCACTATATTGCAATAGAAATCTGCATCTTAACAATATACAGCTCTGGAAACAAATAAGGAACCACTGCATTTTTTTTTCTGAAATCAGCATCTCTACATGTATTACAGCCATTCCATTCCAGCATATGTTGAATTCCAACACAAACACAAAGCTGAGCTACTTCAGTTCTTGCACCAGGAGTGGAATAAAGTCACCCAAGAACAATGTGAAAGACTTGTGGAGAGCATGCCAAGACGCATGAAAGCTGTGATTAAAAATAAGGGTTATTGCACCAAATATTGATTTCTGAACTCTTCTTAAGTGTAAACATTAGTATTATGTTGTTTTAAAATGAATTTGATCTTGTTTCTTTGCATTGTTTGAGGTCTGAAAATATGTATCTTTTTTCTTATTTTGACCATTTGTCATTTTCTGCAAATAAATGCTCTAAATGATAATATTTTATTTGGAATTTGGGGAAATGTTGTCAGTAGTTTATAGACTTAAACAAAAATGTTCCTTTTGCCCCAAAACATACCTATAAGTAGTAAAATCAGAAAAACTGATAATTTTGCAGTGGTCTCTTTTTTCCAGAGCTGTACATTTTAGCTGTCCTCCATCTGAATTAAATATAATTGGCCTATAGAAATTTGGCAATATGATGTTATTGGGTTAAATAGATAATATTTATGAACATACATGGACAAGCTGATCCTGGGTGTCAAACTCCTTGTTGCAACTTTCCCAGCGACAGTTGGTTTCATAGATCGCCTCAGGTTCGGGCTTCCCATCCTCTTTGTCCAAATCATCTCGACCATCCAGCAAACCAAGAAGAGGGTCCTGAAAAATGGAGTTTACAAATACAAAGATTAATGTTATGAAATATTAGCACGGAAAACTGAAGAGAATTTAATTTATTCTTTAGAGATCTGCACACAGTCTTCTAGACCTGAAATATTAAATGACAGCAATTATGTACCTGAGTACCAGTGGAGGAGGGACTGGCCACATCTCCATCTGACCTCTCCTCCAAATTCTTCACATTTATGCCATCCATCCCACCTCCCAGGCCTGGCTCAGTCTTTAGCTACAAAAGGCAAACATTACAAATCAGCCTTTACAGACATACAGCCGATGCTCCTCTTTGAGCTGTCATGAGCAGAAGTCTTACATGTGTGAGTGGTCTTACATGTCCGTGCTTGGGTGGAGCGTGCAGCCGGGGATTGTGGGGTGGTAAACGGGAAGCTTGACAGGGCCCTGGAGTGTGCCCACCCAAAGGAGTCACACCACCTCCTCCGTACAGGGAGCTATGCTGACGAGACTGGCAGTTCATGTTGTTGTTGTAGTTGAGGGATGGACTGTGAGGAAGAAAAATCAGAATCAAACTAAGGTAACAGAAAGGGATGAGGCAAGATTACTATTGAACCTTGAACTTATAATTCATTGTTACTGATGAATAAATATATGCATTTTACATCTTTCAAATAAGCTGTGATTGTCTAGAAGTATTAAATGACATTGTTGTATCTTGATATAATGATATTGCCTTATTGCCTACCTCATGGCGCTCACAGACAGATGGCCATAGGAACTAGATCCATTGGCGTTACAGCGCGAGTTGACAAAGGCCACCAGAGAGTTGGGTGAGGTTCGGATCACAGTCTGTAGATCTACGCTGGCATCAGACAGAGGAGAGATGGACAGGGCTCTCTTCTTGCTCAGCTTCAGCATGGAGCGAGGTGTGGAGTACCGTGACCCTAAACAAGATACAGGAAAAAAACATGAACAAAAGTAACTGTGAATGTGTGTATTTTGGGGAGCAGAACTTAACCTACCATCTCCACCATTAGGGTCCGAGCCAGGAGGCAGCTGACAGAAGTTGTGATGGGAGGATATCATATTTTGGTTACAATAGGGGGTGCTATTGCCACCTGAAAGACAAAGCAGAGACAACATAGTTAAATAAAGTCGGCATTCAGGTTCAGTCAGCATTCAGGCTAGGGTGCAGGCCAATATAAGCAGTGAGAGAATGACTCACCCTCTGTTGGTGGCATCCCCCGGTGTCCCATCATATTATGAGGAGGTGGAGCTTGAGGGGGTCTCATGTATGGATCTATACAGTGACCAAATCCTTGTCCTGGTGCTGAGCCATGTGTCATACTGGGTGTCATGGGGTTGTACATTGTGCGGCAGTCTTGGGGCGGGCCGTTCTGGGGTGGAGCACGCATCAGCGACACCTCAGCGTACTGATCCGATGGGACTAGACTACACAGGACACAGAAATGTAGAAATAAATATATAATGCTGCTAAAAGCATGTATTCATAAAGCACATATGCTAAAAATATTCAGACCTTTAAATGTCATGCTATTTGGCTTACTAAGACCACTGCATTTTTTTTCCCTGAAATCAGCATCTCTACATGTATTACAGCCATTCCATTCCAGCGTCTGTTGAATTCCAACACAAACACAAAGCTGTGCTACTTCAGTTCTTGCACCAGAAGTGGAATAAAGTCACCCAAGAACAATGTGAAAGACTTGTGGAGAGCATGCCAAGACGCATGAAAGCTGTGATTAAAAATAAGGGTTATTGCACCAAATATTGATTTCTGAACTCTTCTTAGGTGTAAACATTAGTATTATGTTGTCTAAAGAGCAAACTTAAACTACAAAGCAACTAATGAGAGTTATTACCTGATGGTTCTCAGTTTGTTTTATCATCACCGCAGTGTGCGCTTAGCAGATGAAACTACACTCTACAGTCTGCCCAACAACAGAACAATCTATTTTCTGATTGGCTGATTTTTTTCCGGGGAGCGGGACGGGGAGGAGGGGGAGAGTTTTTTTCGCTGAAAACGCGCGGTGCCTGCATAAACTGAGCCACACAGACCGATTTTCTGGGCACAAAAAAAAAAAAAAAATCAGCGTGAGAAATGCCATGTGTGAACACGTCGAATTGCGTGTGTCACACTCTCAATGCGTGAGACTTGAGAGCCCTGAAAATGTGCTTAGCATTTGAAAAGACGAGTAACCCTGATTTACTTTATGTTGTTGTAATGCATGGTTTTTGCCACTAGATGGTAAGAAAGTCTTATATTGATGGTCCCTATGTGTTCTTTGGGATTCCCCCTTCAACCTACAGAGAAGTTTCACTGGAACTTTGCTGCCTAATTTGAACACTTTTTCTGACAATCATGCCTGTCATTGGTTTGAGCAGTAGATTTGATATTCTTTTATGCAGCCCTTCCAAATAACACAACTGTGCACTACCTCCTAAGTCTCCCTTTCACTCCTTTACACCATTCAGCTCAACATGTATTCCACACAGGAGCTTAATCTGTCCTCCCTAATCCATGATTCCCCCTGAGCTGAGCCCCCTCCCACTCACACTGTTTTCATTCATCCCTCCTGCCTGCCTCCTCTTCCTCCCTGCGCTCGGCCCGTCCTAGTGGAAGCCGCGAGTGCGTCGGTGGTTGTGGGTAACCTGAGCGCAGCGTGGGGCAGTCATGCAGAGCGCAGCGGGGCCTGGTCAGCCTGTAATTAGCAGCTGTCAGAGAGAGGCCGAGTCCACCCCGCAACCTGGGTGGCAAAGGGGCGGACCGGGGGCAGGCGGGGGCGGAGCAAAGGGCAGAACTATGTCTACAATACAACTAATACAACTGGAAAATGGGACATGGGTTTGGTCTTGGAGAGAGATGAACTAAAACAGCCTTTTAAAACAATTGAATGAAAGAAAGTATCATAAAGAACAACTTTTTTTTTTCTTTACAGAGGTTGTAAGCAGTAGTAACTCTTATCGGTGTGTAAATCAGGGCTTCCAGCATGCACATATGGTCCCTAAGTACACAAAGTACACCTGTATAATAGATTTATTGAACAGCTTTTGAGAGCACTGTCTAGTTTTTTACCCTTCTGTAATGGATGTCCTTCATAAATCACTCATGAGACATAGAAATACATGTAGTGCTTTGCCAGAGCATGTGTTGAGTGACGTCTTACCCTCTGGTGGGCTGGTTGGCTGAGCTGTCGTACTGATACAGCCCCTGATGCGGCTGCATGTCCACTGGCATCAGAACCCCGGGACTGGCACACCCCTCACAATCACCCCGGACCTGAGGCATACAGAACAGAACAGGGACGCCGTTAGAGCAAAACCAAACAAACCCTGCCCTGCTGAACAAAAATGACCAAGAAGCAATGAGAAGGAATACGCCAAAGAGACAAAAACAATTGCGGTCGGGTAAAAAGGGCAAATTGGACAGTAATAACAGACCAACGCAAACCAAGCAAAGCAGTTCAAGGGTAGAACAAGCAATCTGAGGGAGGCTGGAGCCATTCTTAGCTGGACTATGTATATTACTAATCCAATGCTTATAGGGAAAAAATAACAGAGGATTCCACACATTGTAAAAGGCTTCATTAAAAGTAGTAGAGCAAAGATGAAAAGCTAAACAGTGTACAACAGGTGGCTTCAAGGTTAAAGGGTCCATATTACACTATTTTCTGATCTATGTTATAATGTTGTTTTTTAGACTTAGACTTAGACAAACTTTATTGATCCACAAGGGAAATTGTTTTGGGTATGTTAGCTCACTCATCAAATATAATATATAATATATAACAGAGGGTAAAAAAGGGAAAAAAAGAGAAAAAAAAGAAGGAAAAAGAATAGCAACCAAAGAGCAATAGACCAGTGTAAGATGAGGCATAATTATATACATAAAAATTCCATAAAAATAACTGCTTATTTCCTCGTCACAAACAGGCCTGGAGTTGTGTTTTGTTTCATTCACGCATGTTTAAGACACAAAACCTCTCAAACTGAAAACACTGCAGTACATGCAGGAAATGCTCCACTGTGTTTTTAAACTCCTTCACTGAAATCATTTAGATGATTTCAACACTGGAATTGTCAATCTCTACTGAACTAAAGGTAAAATAGCTGTTAACTTGAAAAATTACTACTACATGACAATGAAGTATTACTCAAGTATGTGTGAATAAACAAAACAAAGCTCCAGGTGTGTTTTTGATGAGATAACAGTATTATAACATGGCTTAAAGCTTACAAGAGGCAATTTTAAATATTATAGACCTTTAACATACACTTAGATTTGTGATCGTTATAGTGCGTAATTGTTGCTGTCAATGTGAGACAAAATGGTCAACTCAACTCCAAAGCTGAAATTACTGAGTAAAAGTCAAAGACAAGGTAATAAAGGCATCTTTTGAAGGGCAGTCATATTAAGGGGACTTTCTTTCAACACCACGACCTGTGTGTAGTAATTGGAGCAGAGACATTAGGACTGCAAACACCTGCTCATTACGCACAGCCACATCAGTCCAGCTGTTAATAAGAAAGACTACTTGTAAGTAATGGCCTGAATTATACTATAACTATGACATTGGCATGGTTTGTACTATTTTGTGAAGTACATTAACTCACGTAATTTTGAAATATATTGATAAATGTTGTTACAGTGGCATACATTTTAAACAAGACAGTTCTGGAAAAAAAATAAGAGATCACTGCTTTTTTTTTTTTTAAATCAGCATCTCTACATGTATTACAGCCATTCCATTCCAGCGTCTGTTGAATTCCAACACAAACACAAAGCTGAGCTACTTCAGTTCTTGCACCAGGAGTGGAATAAAGTCACCCAAGAACAATGTGAAAGACTTGTGGAGAGCATGCCAAGACGCATGAAAGCTATGATTAAAAATAAGGGTTATTGCACCAAATATTGATTTCTGAACTCTTCTTAAGTGTAAACATTAGTATTATGTTGTTTTAAAATTAATTTGATCTTGTTTCTTTGCATTGTTGAGGTCTGAAAACATGTATCTG
Source organism: Paratrypauchen microcephalus (assembly GCA_036785185.1). Lineage (NCBI taxonomy): Eukaryota > Metazoa > Chordata > Actinopteri > Gobiiformes > Gobiidae > Paratrypauchen > Paratrypauchen microcephalus. The sequence continues at coordinate 9,296,935 of JAVJIX010000005.1, forward strand.
CAAATTTTCTGTAAATAAATGCTCTAAACGATCATATTTTTATTTGGAGTTTGGGGGAAATATTGTCAGTACTTTATAGACTCAAACAAAACTGTTCCTTTTGCCCAAACACATACCTATAAGTAGTAAAATCAGAAAAACGGATCATTTTGCAGTGGTCTCTTATTTTTTTCCAGAGCTGTATATAGTTTTTATTTACTATTTAAAAGTCATTGATATACTACGCCTACACTATACTACTTCTTTTGTTAATGTTGTTTAAATTATATGTACCATCATTCATGAAACAGTTCTGTTCAGTTTATTTAGTTTTATTCACACATTTTCAACAAAGGCTAAAGTAATCCTAAAACAAAACCTGCGCCCATATTTGTGGCTAGAGGTCTGACCAGTCTTCACGTTAAATCTGTTTATCTCTACGCTACATTTGTCTCTCTAAGTTAAACTATTAACAATAAAAAATACTTCTTTTGACTTTTATGACCTTTTAGTTGTAATTTTGGAGCTGGGGCTGAATAGTTGGCAGCCATTAACAAACACACATTCTCAGATTTTTGCCTTTATAGAGACAGAACGTAGTCATTTCCATTCTATTCTAACGCTAGCAACTTCAATAACACAGTAACAGACAGACACATTGCATTTATGGGACAGTATAAATTTGCTTTGAAGACTCTGCTTCAGTCTCCATGCATCCATATTACTCCAAGTTTTTATTTTTATTTTAAAAACTTCATACAGTTGACTTTAATGAACAATTTTTTGCCGTCTTGGACTTAAACGTAGACTTTATTGATCCACAAGGGAAATTATTTGGATACAGTAGCTCACACATCACAATATAATATAATATAATAAGAGCAAAAATATTTAAAAAATAACGTATAATTATATAAATGTATATGTACAACAAAAAATAAAATATAGAAATACAGTAATACCAATATATCTCAGCTATAAACAAGAGATGGTAAGGAAATCTACAATAGCTGTCACAATTTTATCATTTTAAAATCCAAGAATGTGTCGAGCCTTAAAGCCAGAGGGCTCAGTGTGCATGTGCAGCGTTAGTCCCTCATAGCTACTGTTCATGCGACAAATGTCTATCTCCAAACTGGGAGCTGGAGCACATGAAAGCCCTGTGGTCTGCCGGAGCGGCTGCCATGACTGTTATGCAGTAGCACAAGTGTTAAAAGGGCAGTGGGGACCTATTTAAGCCCACAGACCACCACAAGGATTTGGTACGCAAAGTTAGCGAGTGGCTAAATGACGGGGCGGTCCCAGGCTAATTGTACACGTCCAGACCTTGCTTTAGCCATGTGTGTATTAACCAGTCGGAAGTGCTAAACACAGTCCACACCTCAGCTGCCCCGGGCTAATAAATCCCAAAAAGAAGGGTCAGCTCTTTGCACATTTACAAAGATCTGGATGCACCTGTCAGTCTCGCCAGGGGGTAACACAACAGGGCAACGGCCACCTACTCTGAGCAAGTGGAACTGTGGTAGATGGTGAATAAAAAGCAATTGGAGCGTGTATGTATGTGTAAAGGAAAGCGTGTATATGAGGATGTTAAAAGCACCTAATATACTTGGTCTTAAAATCTCAGCTTCTGCAGGTCCAAGATTGAGTGAATCTGTGTGAAGGTGTTACTAAGTGTTCGCATTGGAAACAGTATACAGCGAAATGCCACTCAGCACGCGCAACTGTCTCTATTAGTTCAGAAATGTAAAAATGGTGACACAATTTCTTAGCTTTAGAAGTCATCTTCTTTTGAACTTTTGAATAATGTAAACAAATGTTAACCCCTACTTATTGACACAGCATTAAAGGTTGGCAGAGGTTTAATGTTTATGTCCATAAAGTGAGAGCCTGTAATTAAATATATTTCCACATTACAAATTAAACAGTGGCAGAGTGGTTAGCAGCAAATATATACTAAAACTACTACTGTATACTAAACTTGAAATGAATGTTTATTTATCAGTGTGTTGTGTCTTTTAACAAACTGGCCATTAAGATATGTGCTCCCTAAAGCTCCCTTTTGCAGTACGCATAACATGTACATTTGTATGACCACTAGCGTGTAGGGTGCTCAGCCCACTGACACAGGTGTAGTGACACAGTGCTATTTTAGGTCAATATTTGGTGAGAAACTCCAAGGCACCCTGCCCTCTGGTGTAATTTTGTGGTGCGGGCTTTGAGAGGACCAGTGTAACAGCAAATTAAAAACCCCAAGGTCATAAATCACATGGCAAACTAAACAAGCCTGCTTTGCCCCAGCGTGGACCTGGACTGGGCATGGTTCAGGGGCCAGAGATGTACTGTATATTGGACATCTCAACACTACTTTTCTATATTAAATAGTTAAGATACAGTATGCAGTGAGATAAAATTATAATGTTATTTCTTCACTTTTTGAGTAGAAATGCTTTTGAAATGGAAGTAAACGTTGCCAAAAAAGTACTCAATGTGAATAACAAATACTGCTATCAATAATATATTACACAGTACATAACATAATATTGTGTTTTATATACAGCGCTGGAAAATAATAAGAGAGCACTGCAAAATGATCAGTTTTTCTGATTTTACTACTTATAGGTATGTGTTTCCCCCAAAATCCAAATAAAAAATTATCGTTTAGAGCATTTATTTGCAGAAAATGACAAATGGTCAAAATAAGAAAAAAGATACATATTTTCAGACCTCAAACAATGCAAAGAAACAAATTTTAAAACAACATAATACTAATGTTTACACTTAAGAAGAGTTCAGAAATCAATATTTCGTAGTATATCAATGACTTTTAAATAGTAAATAAAAACTATACAGCTCTGGAAAAAAATAAGAGACCACTGCAAAATTATCAGTTTTTCTGATTTTACTACTTATAGGTATGTGTTTGGGCAAAAGGAACAGTTTTGTTTGAGCCTATAAACTACTGACAACATTTCCCCCAAACTCCAAATAAAAATATGATCGTTTAGAGCATTTATTTACAGAAAATTTGCAGATACATGTTTTCAGACCTCAACAATGCAACGAAACAAGATCAAATTAATTTGAAAACAATATAATACTAATGTTTACACTTAAGAAGAGTTCAGAAATCAATATTTGGTGCAATAACCCTTATTTTTAATCACAGCTTTCATGCGTCTTGGCATGCTCTCCACAAGTCTTTCACATTGTTCTTGGGTGACTTTAAGATAAGATAAGATAAGATAAGATAAGACTTTATTGATCTCACACAGGAGAAATTTACTTGCCACAGTAGCTCCAGGACATTTGGACATTTGGACATTTGGACATTTCCACTCCTGGTGCAAGAACTGAAGTAGCTCAGCTTTGTGTTTGTGTTGCAATTCAACAGACGCTGGAATGGAATGGCTGTAATACATGTAGAGATGCTGATTTCAGAAAAAAAAATGCAGTGATCTCTTATTATTTTCCAGACCTGTAGTCAATGCACACATAACACATACAAAGCAAGTGTTATCAAGCGCTCTTATTTATTAGATAATTTTTTTTGTAAGAATGAGGACCCATTTAAAGTGACGAATGCAACAGGGCAGTTATAAGCAAAGCTCTGGAAAAATCTACTGGAATAGGCTGACTCTTAAACAAGCCTGACTGTGGTCTAGCTCCATAAGTTTCCATCCATGCTTAGCTTACTTACAAAACCCAAATCTCAAACCACCAATAAATAAAATTACTTCCCTCAAGTATATTATACCTGCACTGTCATTGAACTTTTAACAAATAAAAAATAAAATGATAATACAATAACTATTTATGGCAGGATAAAAAACTTTGAAGGTCCAAGTAATTAGTAGTGGAATGTAATGAAGTACAAGTAGTAAAGTACTGTACTTAAGGAAGGGTTCTGTGTTCTACTTTAGTAAATTTTAAAGTGGATAATGAGGGCTTATTTTTAACATATTCTTAATTGGAGCAAAACATACATTTACAAATATAAGTAGTTAGAAAAAAAAATAAACAAAATTCAACACAACCCTTTATCAAAATCAATAAATTTGAAGCCTTATAAGACCTCAAAATCAACATTTTACGTGTACTTTACTATTTTTATTCAAGTACTTTTTTTCAGGTGACACTTTTACTTATACTTCAATATTTTTTTGGTCCAGTATCTATACTTAACAAGTAGCAAAAGAAGAAGAAGAGGAATAAGAAGTGACTTTATTGATCTCACACCGGAGAAATTCTTCTCTGCACTTAACCCATCCTGTTATTAAGAGCAGTGGGCAGCACATTACTGCGCCCGGGGACCATCTCCATGATCTTCTTTGCTTCGGTTTGGTCAGGACCTAAGCTGGAGTATTTTACCTATGATGCATGTACTTCTTCCACCACTGCAAATAATTAATAACATTAACATTAGGCAGTCTGTTATAGTGCAGAAAGTTTACAATCATGATGATTAAGACAGAAGATTAGACACAATTAATCATTGCAGCCCTACATTATTATTATTATTATGTATTACTATCTGTATTATTTAGTACTTACTTTATCCCCTCCCTGCCTGCATGCACTTTTCCCCTCTTGTCCAAATGTCCTGGAGCTACTGTGGCGAGTAAATTTCTCCTGTGTGAGATCAATAAAGGCTTATCTTATCTTATCTTATCTTACAAAACAGTAGATATTCTGACAGATCTAAACAAATCACTTGAAATAGGGTCAAATGCATGTGCTTATTTATATATCTATACTTCACAGCGTTCACACAGACTCATGTGTCTCCAGCGTCTTCACTGGCCCACGCTCACTGCTCAGGTGATAAGTTTGTGTTGGAGCTACACAAAGACAAACATTGTTGAGTTGTGTTGCGGTTTGGCCATTTGTGACATTCCCATAAAGCATCACTTCTTCTGCTCTATGCGCCGGGGTCTCCAGGGGGGCAGACTTTTCCATAGGTCACTGCTCATGTCAGGCAATACGGCCCGTCTGGGATATGCTCCTCTCTTTCTCCCTCTCTTTCTCTCCCTCCCTCTCTCTCTCTCTCCCTCTCTTTCCCCACAGTGTAACATTAAACTAGGCTCAAACATGTAACCCCCCACTCCCACTGGAGCCACCCAGCCTCTTCATAACTTCATTTAGGAGTGACCAATGCGGTGTTGGACTCCAGAGTGCACTATAGTCAGGGTGTGCCGAGAACAATCCTTATAGTAGACTGGGAAAAGATACGATCCAAGCAATGTACAGTATGTTACAACACTTTATGTAAAAAGAATGGTACAGGGGCCATTTTGTGGACTTGTGGACTGACCATTCAAAAGATTATTTATCACCCTGAAACCCGTGGAGAGTGAAGGTACTGAAAATGATCTGTGTTTTGAGTTGCACAAATTTGACATGTTTTATTTTCTAAAAAACTGGAAAAAGGAAGTGAAAAAAATTAAAGGTCTTATATTACACAAAATTGACTCTTGTGAGTTTTAATCCAAGTAAGAATGTTGTTACTTCCTCAAAAACATACGCAGTTATATTCTGTTTCATTCCCACATGTTTGAGTAGTCCTTTATTCTACATGTCCAAAGCTGAAAAATGCTCTCTTTCACCTTGTGAGGTCATGAAGTGGTAGTTTTCAAGTTAACAGCTTCCTTTTACCTTTTGTTGAGGCGAGATTGGCAATTCTAGGGCTGAAACTATCCAAATGATTCTAGTGATGATATATATAGTTTAAAAACACAGTGGAGCACATATGACCACATGACATCATAAGGTGGAGTTTTAGAAGACCTCAGCCTTACTATGCAGGGTTTGTGTGTTGAGCAAGTGTGAAATGAAACAAAACACAACTCCAGGTATGTTTTTGACGAGGAAACAACTCAAACACAAAATAGCGTAATATAGACCCTTTAAAATAAAACAGCAATGTTAGGAGCTCATACTTTGACTATAAGGCAAGGCAAGTTTATTTTTTATTGCACAATTTGTACACAAAGTAATTCAAAGTGCTATACGATCAGAAAACTCATGGCATATTTACCCCAAAAATAGCAAATAGTCCAGAGAAACGCAAATCTATTACAGAAGTCTTTTTTATTTGATGAACTCTTTCTTTTTCAAAATATGACATTATGAACAACCTGAAACTTTAAGGAAAAATGCAATTTCAACACAAGCATACAGGTTTCCCCATTCACCTCTGTGAACACATTTTTGACATTTTGCTGATGAGGGTCGCATGGTCAACAGTCAAAACGATGGTCCTTTAAGAGCTTTTGGAACGAGGCAAGTCATTTATGCTGGTTTGGTGGGAGGGGCCACGCACAAAGGTGCTGGAGACGCTGCTATGCTAAGCTGTGCAGAAAAGAGACGCAAAAAATTACCAATATTTTAACAGAAAATTTAAATATAATAATTATTAGGGCCAGATTAAAGGTCTTGGAGGGCCGGATCTGGCCCCCGGGCCGCATGTTTGACACCCCTGATGTAGACAGAATAAAAAGATATTTTGCAGAATGTCCTCTGAAAAATATCCTTTTTACAGACAAATCTATACAAACATGTACAAATGCATGGGTTTCTTATAATAGTTTTGCATTCCATATTTTAGTCTTCTATCAAATGTTGTCAAAACACTTCTGAAGTTGTTTACTTTTTGCTCAGTTGTTTACTCGTGTACTCAGAGCAGAATCCTACTTATTACAAATCCTTCTATATTACAAATTGCACCTTCACTTCTGCACCTTACATATTGCACATTTCATCCCACCTCGAACTTTCCTTCTTGTTGGAAGAGGATATGTTTACCTGTATGTCCGATGTCTATTTATTGTTAATGTCTGTGTACACTTCATGTCCATGAGTGTAGCTGTGTGCGCGTGTGTGTGTTTTTAGTTTAAATTGCACATTTGGTGTCTGGTGAAACGCAATTTCAGTCCTCTGTGTAATGTCTGTTACATAGTGAATTGACAATAAAGTACACTTTGACTTTGACTTTGATATGGCAAATCTAATAGCAATAATTGTCCGGAAAATAACAATTACATTTATTTCCAAAATTGTACAGCCCTGATAAAAACTACTTTAAAAAGTTTGACGTTTCTTAGTGCAGAACAGTTTCCAGCTTTTCCTCTCCCTCTCTCTTTCTCTCTCTCTGCGGGCTCATTCCTTCGTCCTATCCCCAGTCCCTCCCCCACCCGTTGCGCAGCAGTCGTGGTGGGTGTTCTCTGGGCTGTTATGGCTTGAGACACGATAATGGCAGCTATAATGTAGCCAGCCGTTCCTGATGTGGCTGGGCTTGTGGGGGATTCTGTTGTGTTAGGGCAGGAGATGAAGTAAAATGGGCGGGGCCTCATGCGTTCCAACCAATCCCGGCTCAGATCCTAAACTTTTTTTCTCCCCCCTTCTCCTCCTCTCCTTCTCCTCTTCTTCTCCTCTGCTCACCCGCTGACGTTTTCTAGCCCTGCTGTTTTGCCTTGGTGGTAAATTTTGTTTTTAAATTCGGGCTTTGTTTTTGTAACTCCCCCCTCCTCTGTGCCCCCGCCCTGAGCAGACTCCCCCCTCCTCCCATGCTGCCCCTGTGTTTTCACCCCTGTTGCCCAGACGGGGTGAATTCCAGGCGGCTGCAGTAATGTGATGGGGGCTTGTGGTGTGACCGGTGCTTAGGCCACATTGGAGACATCACTGTAGTGTACAATAAGTCTGCTGTACACTCAAGATTACTGTCACATCCACTCAACTTCTACATCAGTTCAATTTAATTTGCCTTTGTGTAGAAATCTCGTCATCAGGCCAGGCACAGCGTATTGCTAATCTATCCCTTTTGCTTCTATAAAATCTATTTACATGTCAAAATCAGCAAAACAAACATGTGTATGACATTTCCCCCCTTGATGTCCTGTATTGTACAAAATTGACTCCTGTGAGCTTTAAGCCATCTTAAAACATTGTTAACTCCACATAAACATATCAGGAGATGTGTTTTGTTTCATTCACAGATGTTTGAGTAATCCTTTATTAGTTTGTCTACACCGCCAAAGCTCAGAATGCTCTGTTCCACCTTGTGATGTCATGAAGCGGTAGTTTTCAAGCTAGCATGTACCTTTTATCTTTTGTTCAGTAAAGATTTGTAATTCTAGAGCTGAAATTTTCTAAATAATTCTCGTGATGATGTATATAGTTTAAAAACACTGTGGAGCACTTCCAGTGTTCTCTATTCTAGAGAAAAACTCTTGAATAGAAGTGTGCGGGGTTTGTGTGTTAAACCTGTGTTAATGAAACAGAACACAGCACCGGGTATGTTTGTGAGGAGGAAACAGCATTAGAACATAACACAGAAAATAGTGTAATTTGGGCCCAAATACATATTGTGGGGTGTGGGTAGTTACTCTGACTGTAGAGAATGTATTATGCAAGATGCTGCTGCAGGCCTCGGTGTCCTAGGATAAATTCCTGGCGCTGACACACTGCTGAATGTCTTTCCGCACTCTTCACGACCATTCCATGCTGTTTACTGTCTTGTATAATACATTATCATTAACTTGAATATTTAACCCAATGCAGGGGGTCCTCGGGTTACGACGCTGATCCGTTCTTAAGACGCGTCGTAACCCGAATTTCGTCGTAAACCGGATTTTGCCTTTGATCTTCCAACCAAAGCACCAATAACCTTTCCATCTCAATAATTAGACCACTACGCTGCTTGGTTATCACTGCCGCTTTCATAGGAGCAGATCAGAGCCCACATCAGGTACTTCCGCCCACATTGGACACGCACATGAGGCTGTCTTCTTCTCCCTACAACCACAACAGAACGTATTCTTCCGCCGTGCGCCGCGCGCCGTTCGCGTTTGTTTACATCTCTTACCACGCTAAACCGCGTAAGACGGAATGACGCGTAATATATACATATTTTTTTTTAATGGGGGCGCGTTCGTAACCACGAAATGTCGTAACCCGAGACCGTCGTAACCCGAGGACCCCCTGTATAGACCTGCTTTGCACAGACAAAAACACTGGCGTAACTATATGGTTTGAATTTGTATAACTCCACCTCATCATCTGACATCAGCATTGCATAAGATGAAGACCTCTCCCGCCTCACTCCACACCTGTTTACTACTGGCTCTGTGGTTTATACAGTCAACACACAGACCTCAGATGAGCCCTCCTGGTTCACACCTCGCATATCCCTGCACTGCAGACCGTGCACTGGCTTCTCACCTTGTCAAAATGACAGAATGAAACTTTGATCCCTTGTTGCTACACTGGGAGAGAGACCGATGACAGACGCAGGCTACAGAGCAGCCAGGCATGGGCCAACAAGCAGCAGAGTATGGACTGTAAAACTTGTCTTTATTTTTACAATATAGACATCATCCATGTCCATTATTTCAATTAATGTAACTAATTAATGTAACCTGTAGCAAGTTTAATTTTCTTAGTGGTTTTCGTCTTGCTGAGTCCTTTCAAATATAAAATACTGATTCATAATAACAACAGTATTAGCCTATAACAAGTGTTATAAGCTGCATCATGTCTCTTTCAGTTATTGCCACTATCTGAACAGCAACATCATGAAGTCCGAGTCTGAGTATTTCAGTTCAGCTCCTCGTATTTTTCTTCATTTTGACAGGTACAAGGTTTTTGGTTCACCACTCAATGACCTTTCCCTTCTGTTCTGTAATAATGAGCACAAGTGTGGCTGAAAAATAGTTGATAAAGAGAAAAATGTATAAGTGGAAAAGTGGAACTTGAGTACTTAATTTGAATTTGTTCTTGAAACAAATGTAAAACAAGAACAAGATAAATGTCTGATAACAGATAAATTATATCTTATTTCTGTCATGGTTCATGTTATTTTTGTTGCATTTTTTGTGTATCTTATTCCTTTAGTGTAGTGTGCCCTTAGTGTTTTATTTTGGCATTTGTTCTGTCAGCTTGTTACTTTTAGTTTCACTTCCTGTCTGTTGATTGTTTTCCCCGCCCTAATGTTACACCTGTGTCTGTGTGGATTTATACCCCGTGTTCTCGTCTGCCCTTTGTTGGTCCATTGTCATCATTAGTGGTGTCATTATTAGTCCTGTCTTGCCACTTTGGATTTTGGTCAGTTCTTTGTTTGTTATCAAAGTTAAACAGTAGTCCTGCATTTTGGGTCCTCCCTCTGTTTCTACATGACCATTCCATCACAACCACTTGAAATCAATTTTTTTTTAAAAATCTACCGAGACATCATCCATGTTTACAAACACACACAAACACACCCCAACACACACAAAATGGCATTTCACCCAGCACAAAATCCCATTCAGTTAAACATGTTTCCTCAGTGTCTCCTGTCTCGTGCCACCCCACCCTCCCTCCAGGACATACCTGTGGTTTCCTGCCATAGCCCTCCCTCTCCACTGTCCTGCACTGCCCCAAACACTCACTGTGTCCCCTCTACCTACATCTACCTACAGCCTTCTATATCAGCATCAGGTAAGTGTCGCTCCAGACCACACAAATCTCTTTGAAATGCTGTAGAAGAGAAGTGGAGGAAGGAGTGCATAGAGGGAGAGGGGGAGAAAGGGAGAGGTAGAGAGGGGGATG